>CM033736.1:1698610-2274746 GCA_019671005.1 Hibiscus mutabilis | reverse complement strand
GAGCTTCACATATGCAATGAAGTGACAACGTGGTTATTTTTGGTGAAAACATGACATGTTGATATGAAACTTTTGATGATCTATGTCATTTGATAAATATTAAAAATTGTAGAAAAATATATTGATTTTAAAAAATTGATAATCTAAAAGAATAAGAATTAAATTTCATTTTGGCTATTTTTAATAGTTATTTTGGCTAATTGAGTATAGTTCAATTGTCATTGATAAAACATACAATAAGATGTAAAATAGAATCTGTTTAAATAATTAATATCTTTCGATTTACAGGTGAAGAAGGATTTGTATAATCTAGATATTATATTAAGTTATATATTAAAATAATAAAAACTATAAAATATAAATTTTGAAAAAGAAATAAAAATGAGAAAAAAGAACTCTAAAAAGTTAAATAAAAATAAAACTCTGAAAATTCTCTCTCTATATATAAACTGCATTGACCCAAAAAATTGAAAAGAAAAATTACATTTTTTAAATATATATATATATATGGTAAAACTTTGATACACAGGCTGTGTAAAATTAATTTTACACAAGCCTGTGTATTTACACTATAAGAACCCAAATCCTAAATTCCTAACCCTAAAAAACTAAACCCTAAACCTTAAATCTTATACATTAAATTCTAAACACTAATCTTAAATTCTAAACCCTACAACTTAAACCCCTAAACATTAAACCCTAACCCATAAAACCCTAACCCCTAAAACTAAAAGGCACGTGTAAGATTTAAATTGAATATTTAAATCAAATATTTGAATATTTAAATTGAATATTTAAATCAAACATTCGAATATTTAAATTGAATATTAAAATTAAATATTCAAATATTAAAATCAAACATTCGAATATTTAAATTGAATATTCGAATATTTAAACCGAATATTTGAATATTAAAATCAAATATTAAATTGAATATTCGATTTTAAAAAAATTTGATTTAAAATATTTAAATATTTAAAATGTTTGATTTAATATTCAATTTAAAATATTAAATATTTGAGTCTCCTTTCAACTATGTTTTCTTCTTTATTCCATAGCATTTACTTCATTATAAGGTATATTTGACATGGTGCAATTCATTTCACATTTGACAAGTTAGTGTAGTGGTAAAAACATTTTCTTTAATTTTCTTTGTTCTTTAATTTTCCTTTCACCCGGTGGTGATACGTGTCGTTATTTGATTGGTTGATTAATTTTATTTAATTAAATTAAAATTCAAGCCAAACTGATATATTAGATAAATAACAAGGACCAAAGGTATAATTTTACAATTTTTCGCTTACTCCCACGTCACCCATCTTTCACCCCCTCCGTCATTTTTTTAATGGCGGTGGCCAAAATATGTCTAATTAAATAGTTTGGTGGTCGAATTTTGAATTTTTTTAGTTTTGTGGCCAAAACAGGTCACACCCAAGTAGTTTACCCTAAAAAAAACCCATTTCTTTTCGCTATTATTTTCTTGAAGACACGCGTGTTTGAGTCTTGATCTCGATCACTCGTTAAGAGAAAGTTTGAAGATTATAAAAGTATACAACTAATGTGAGGTTCAAAGTTTAGAGTGTTTTTCATTATCCATAATCTCATATTGATTGAGTAAATACAATTTTAATATTTCCTTTTATCGAGTGGTTGAGACGATAGCCCACAAATGCACATTATCAGCTCGACTGCTTTAATTTTTAACCAATCATAAGATGTCAAGATGCCATCCAGGAAAACAATAAAAATGGGGTAGTAATTTAGAAATTTATTTTTTATGGTGTTTGTTTGAGTAATAGCGGCGAACGTGCAATGCAAATAATAAACAATAAGGAAATGTTAGCGGTGGTTTAACTGTCTGCAACTTTTTCTTGGAGTTTGAAAATTCGATCGGCTCAAAGACCGAAAATATGGGCGGCATCGTCAGAGCCATGCAAAAAGCAGAATATAGTCGGAGACACGATAGAAAATGATGATGATCGGATTCGAATATGTCATCAGCATTGTAATCCCTTAGACCCGGCTATACGACACAACTAAATCTGTGATGTCACATTAGGGTCACCGGGGCGACCCACAGAAAAAGAAAAATCTTAGGAATACATTTAAAAATGTAAAATAACATTTATGTTAAAATTATATGGAAATTTCGTTTATACAAACTAAAATTCAGAAAACAAAATACGAACTCAATCATAAAATAATTTGTGTCATACATGCCCACTAATACATAGGTACCGTACTCCACGCGCAACGCCAAGGGAACTCCAAACTGATATCGGTCATAAATCTATGATCAAATTTCTTTAACCTACAATGTTGAAACAAAGAGAGCTTGAGAAATCTCAGTAATACAAAACTACCAAATGATGATGTAGACACATGCATGTAAGGTAAAACAGGTATATGGTATAGTATAAAACTATAACGGTGTTCCGAGTAACCTCAGGTTCCAATTACGGTTCATTTAAAATTCTTATCTATCTTCCAACCGAACTCTAATAGGCAGTTTTTCAAGACTGCATCTATAAGACATTAACTCAGGCCCATTGAACGTAGGTGATGACCTAAATGGGTGTATTGAGACTAAAAAAACCGCTCTAACTGAAGCATAAAAGCCTGAATGCAGAATGTATTGCCCTAGCCGAAGCGTAGGAACCTGATACAGTAGTAGTAAGGAATTACCCTAGTAGAAGCATAGGAACCTGATACAGTAGCAGTAAGGAATTACCCTAACCGAAGCATAGGAACCTGATACAATAGTAGTAAGGAATTACCTCAGCCGAAGCGTAAGAACCTGATACAGTAGCAGTAAGGAATTACCCTAGCCGAAGCGTAGGAACCTGATACAGTAGCAGTAAGAAATTACCCTAGCATAAGCGTAGGAACCTGATACAGTAGCAGTAAAGAATTACCCCAGCAGAAGCATAGGAATCTGATACAGTAGCAGTAAGGAATTACCCCAGCAGAAGCATAGGAACCTGATACAATAATAGTAAGGAATTACCCTAGCTGAAGCGTAGGAACCTGATACAGTATAGGACAGGCGGAATTACCAGCCGGGTTAAGGCTGAACCTAAAACATGCGGAATTACCAGCTTGATCAGAGCTGAACCTCAGGCACTTCATATAATACCCAAGTACCCAGTAACATTTCAGGACATATCATATAAACAATAAAAATTTAACAGGAATCCAGCAGACATGAATTCAGTAAATGAAAGATTAACAGGAATGCAGTAATCAGGAACTCCGTAAACAGGTCATGCACTAAAATTCAGTATTAAATAATGACAACAGAAGATACAAAGCAAACCATTCAATCAGATAGGTACACCTTGCGTGTTCGTTTCTCATAACTAACTATAGTATATTGCAAAGTAGACCACCTTCACTAATAAATCACTGCACAAACTACAAGAAATCAAATATGTATTCAAGCGGTATTTTCTAAGTATTCAAACATGTGCATTGCACCCGTACTCAAACCATAATATTGAAAGTACCCTGAAGAATATGTTACTCTTACTATTGACTATGTACTTTCCCCAAATAGATCGAACATGCCTTCATATGGTATTCTTCCAATATCATATTAGTACTCGAAATGACTAACAAATACGGTCGTACATTACCACCTTCAAGCTAGTCTATTTGTTTGTCTTTACTGGTATTTCTTATTCCAAGTCTTAGAGGTATTTTCAGTCATTTTAGTATTCGAGGGTATTACAGACACTTCGATGCCCAAGGGTGTTTTAGTCATTAAGATACTTTCGGTAATTCCAAACAATTCATTCATCTCATTCTCGAGGGTTTATCCATGATTTCAATTAATTTGATGAATTTAGTACATGAGGTTAATTCAGTCTTTTCTATTATTCTAATCAATTCATTCACTATTGTCATTTAAATTAGTTCAGGAATACGTAGAATCTTTCAGTAAATTTATCTTCAGGTGTTTGTTTAGAGTTTGGGTAATTCAAGTGTTTTGTTATCATACATATTTAGAATCTTGATACCGAATTCTTTCCCAAAAGAACGAGGATTTCATATAAAGTAATTATTTATCAAACTGAATGTAAAGTTTTAGGACATTTTCTTTGTTAGGGGTATCTAAGTCATTATTATTTCTAGAGTGTATTATCGACATTTCTTAACGAAATATTTTAAACATTAAATCATTTAACTCTATTTATCAGATCGGGAGATTATGTCTCATTAACCATTTACTGAACTAGGGATCCTTTCGGTCTATTAAATTCCTCTTTCGAATAATTCGATCTTATCCAAATTACCATTATATTATCTCATAATTTAATTGACTCGAGCAGAGTTAAAAGTACACTTAATCGTACCCATGCAAACTTTAGCCTAGAATCAACATGTATCATAAAACATGCAAGAGGTAGTAATGTATTACCTTAAGTCCTTGCTATATCGGTCGACCCTTGAAACGACATTCGAACACTCTCGAACCCGAATTCGACGTCCCCCAGCCTTCCAGATCCAAAGATATATGAATGCCTAACTTACCCGAATTGTAAAAATCCAGCTTGGCTCAACGTAACTCTGGCGAAGCTTTCCAGCGTCGGCCTGGTGATCGGTGACTAGGGGTTTGCTCGCCACGGTGCGGGGAGTTCAACCCATACCTCCTCACCTCAAACGGACGGTCATGGCCGTCGAAATGACTATAAACAGAAGGGTTTTGAACCCTAGGTTATCGAACCTTTAACCGTCGATTTCCAACGATTGGCGTGGCAGTTTAGCACGCGGTTTGAGGGGTTTTGTTCGGAACACTGTGGGGAGCACGGGGGTGAAGGCGGTGCATAACACCGACGAACGGTGAGGGAAAATCGAAGGGGATGAATGGAGATTGGGGAAGGTGTAAGGTTGGAAATTTCTAGATGGCCTATATTTGGTCAGATTCGAAAATGCCTTTCATGAGGCAGATGGGTTTCAGACTTTTATTAAATTCTGGTACAAAAAAAACAGTATAGTTCAAATAAAAAACTAATCATGGCAGCCAACATCAGAGATTAGACCCAGCTCAGAGGATTAGAGCTTGAGTCTATAACCCCAGGTCTCGAGTCCAACTCCCCACAACCTCATTTTAAATTTTTACGCTCTTTAGTAAATTAATAAATAAAACTTAGGGTGCTACAAGCATGGCCACTCATTGGTTGTATAAATACAGCCCCTTCTCCAGCATTTCATTGAACCATCCCATTGGAGAAGATGAAGAAGGTTTTGGTTTCCAGATTTCAGTAGGAAGAGAGGTCCTACATGAGGACCGGAGTCCCTGGTATTGTAGCCAATGATGACTTGCCTGCGGCCTGGCACGAGTTTTATGAAAACTGACTGAGAATGGCTCGTGGGTGGTTCACAGGCAGTCTCCTTGGCTAACGATACGGGCTCTGCTCACTCATGCTGGACTTTCTTTTCTTTCTCATCATCTTCACCTACAAAAGAGAATGGTGGCAGAGGTAAATCAATTTTCTGCATCTAATTGCAAGAGATTTAAAGTATTAGTTATATTTACTTCTAACTTGCACCAGCACGTGCGTATAGGAATTGTATCACTGATCACTAATCATCGAGGTTTGGTTTAATGATAAGATTAAAGTTTGAGAATTTTATGAAATATTAGGTTTGAATCCACTAAGAGTAAATATAATGTGTGGATTTAAATTTATATTTTATATTAGAAAAAACTTTGATACACACGTGTCTTTTAGTTTTAGGGGTTAAAGTTTTAGTTTAAGATTTAAGGTTTAGGGGTTGAGGTTGTAGGATTTAGAATTTAAGGTTAGTATTTAGAATTTAGTGTATAGGGTTTATGGTTTAGATTTTTAGGGTTAGGAATTTAAGATTTTGGTTTTTATAGTGTAAATACGCAGGCGTGTGTAAATTTAATTTTACATAACTTATATATCAAAGTTTTACTTTTTTATATTAGGTTGCGTTCGAGAATACTTCTCAAACGATTGTTGGACGGTAGAACGATCACACCAAGCACCCTGAATGAGAATTTAGAATCATAATTTAGTGACAAACGCAGTCAACCGCAAAAAATTAGAAAACCCAGCTTTCATCCAAATGGACGTTTGCATTCCAACGTCAGTTCAAGAATCCCGTCAAACTGAGCCTTAATCTTGTCATATTAATCATGCTCAGTTTTTTTTTTTTTATATTGGGATAGATTTCAATTATAAATCATTGTGATTGACTCTAATTATAATTAATTGAATTGTATTAATTACGATTATGATGAGTTGTTATTATTTAATTTGGAATAGTAAGTAGCACCAAGTCTATAAGAGTGCGTTGTTATTACTTACATCAGGGGCTCTATGTTACACTCAATTTGATTGGTTAGATGAATTTAGAGCTAATTAATAGTAAATCAGGTTAAAAGTAAAAATGTTAACAAATTTACCATGTCAATATACAGCCTTTTCTTAAAAAAGAAAAAAAATAATAAAAACCACGGGACGCCAGATCATAATTTAAAATGGGATAATATCTATTTTTACATTAAATATTTGCTGTTTTTTAAAAGTTTTAACGTAGCATTTCGTGATAATATACATTTCGTAAATATACATTTCGAATCTATATTTTAATAAATATCCAACGTGATGTTTGTTCTTTTAAAATACTATAATAACACACAAAATGATAATTCAAGTGCAATTTAATATATTTTGTTAAAATAAAAGTATTATATTAAATATTTTAAAAATATAAATATACTAAATATTATGTCAAATACATCTATAACACTAAACATTTTATAGAAATGTAAGTAATAAATATTGTTATATAGTGTCATTTTATAATAGTATTTTTAATGTAATTTCATAGTAGTATCTGTTCTGTTTTTCAATCTTGCCAAGCTCTTCTCCGTGTTAGACTCTGTCGGTTTATGAATAGTTAATTTAATGTTTATATTAAAGGAATAAGCTGCCTCCAATCCTTAACCAATTTCAGTTATCAATCTGTTAACTGGTTATACGGTTAGCAACAACCCAGGTGGTTACCAGGCTGGTTTTCTAATCAGTTTAGCTTGGCCTACATTTGTCTTCTTTAACCAAATTTCTTTCACAATCTTGTTCTTCAGAGTTTATTCCGATCAAGTTGCCGTCTACGATTCCATCTCCGGTGGCCTCGTAATAGTTTAAACCGATAAATATGTTGTACGGTGGTGATGTAAACACATTATGTTCTAACAACGTCCAACACGGAAATGAGATTGGACTAAATGGATATTCACAATATAGTAAAACTTCTATTCATACCAGAGTTCGTTGTATAGACAAAAAAAAAACTTTATTTTGAAATCTAAACAAATGGCATATGAATCAAACAGGTAACATTGCAAAAAATGAATTTAGTATGAGGCAGGTAAAGCAAAACTCTTCTGCCAGCACAGCACAAGCATCTGATTTCTCAAAACTTGGCAATCTGAAACAAAACAAACGGTTAATGGGCATGAAAGTTAGCTTTGTCATTAGCTCAACCTGATATTATTAATTCCACAACTGGATAACAAGTTAAAGACGCACCTTTTCAGTGCAGTTTGGGCAATAATTGTATTTGTGCCAAGGACAGTCGATTGAAGGGCAGATTTTTTTTTTTTTGAAATTGAATTATATTTATAGTGAAAGATATTAAAGTACAAATCATATCACTTACAAAAGATATAATAATCTTCTGATAAAAATTCAGTAGAACTAATACTTTGACTACAGTGCTCTAAGAAGAGAGTAAATTCTTTGGGTACTTCATCTTAGCATATCGGCAAAACCACATAAAGGAATAAATTTTTTTACAAACTACAGATTATCGCTGCTAGCAACGCTTGATTGATATTCATCATACGAACGTTATACTGCTAAAAAGTAGACAATACTGTCACAAAAAACATAATCAAATTATCATAAAAACAGACGAAAAAACTGTCATGAAAACAAACAAAAATTGCAAAAAATAGATATAATAAGAAACTGACAAATTAAAAAAGAAGAAAAACTTACAAATAAAATTTATCAGCAAAGATAAATTTTTATTTATGTACAAAAATAACAAAACAGTCAAAGGCCGCTACCGATAGAAATTAATAAAAAATTTAAAAAACTTTAATAATCGTCTCAGAACAAATAGAAAAAAGTAGAGAAAAGTAGAAAAACTTAAATACTAATAAAGAGAAAACACATAAAAGACTACACAATATAAAACAAAAACATTTCCCGAAAAGACAAATAAATACAAACATTTCCATCATTTCCATGACATTCCTTCCCTATAGTGGTATACCTAAACATAAATGATCCCACTAAGTAGCCTTAGAATCTTGCACACTGTTGGAAAGGTGAACTGACGCTTTCTCAAAATTAAGAAACCCCATGAACCAGAACTCATGCCCATCCACCGTCACGATTTGAATATAGCTCTCTTCTGGATTTTCCCTCATCACCACCGGATTCACTCTGCCTATATTCGCCAATGGTATCATCACCTTGTAGTAGCTCCAAGTCTCCTGACCTGATGGAGCGGTGAACGACAAGGGACGATCACTACAGAAGGCCACCCGAACAGCCGATAAATACAGCGTTCCGGCAACAGGGCCCGTGGTCGTCGACAGATAACAAGCGAATGTCTTCTTCAACCTTTCATTCGGATCGGTAGCGAAAATCTGCTTGAACAGAGACTCGAATCCACCCTCTGCTATGGCTTTTGCCGTCAGGTTTAATTTACCCCGTGCGGCCTCCGATACGGACGGTCCAGTTTTCACTGCAATTTCATATAGAGATGCATGTAATTATCAAAATGAAAATCGAGTATGCGATTGAGAAACGAACTTACGGTTGTGCCAGATGTTGCGTGCTACGAAATGTATGTAACATGACTAATGGCAAAACATAAAGTAAGAGCTTTGGGACCAAAATAATGCGTAAATATGATGAAGCAGCGTAAAACACAATCCGGCAGTCGTGAAATTTTACAGTAGCTGAACAGCTTGCGTACTATCAGACTATTCATGGAGCAACACACTTAAGTCCCTCGTAAATTTCCCATGACCCGTCTTTCAAAATCGTAACATTTACCAATCAATTTCGAAAAGCCAATGATCCAACTCTCATTTCTATCGCGGATAACACCTCCACAGAATGATACGCCACCCGTTAATGGCCTACCACCATCAACATGGATCTTTCAGGTTCCACAAGACATCCATTCTTTGAGGAATAGTACCAACAACAGTCGGGACTTTATTACTATTAGACCAATTAGTAAATCTTAATAATATTTAAGTTTTATATATTATAATATATAAATATATTAATCTAAATTTTTATATATTTTTTAAACTTATATATTTTAAAATAAATTACTGTAATTTTCGAATCATTAAAAATAATTGAAAAGGTTTCTGAATTGTTTTTAAAAATAATAGCGCTAATTTAATATAGATATATATCCACGTCACTATTAAATTTAGGTAGAATATTCAATGTCATTACTAATCATATTACTAATCATATCATCACCATTAATTTTGTTGTTCTTCGGATGAAAGTGTAGAATGGCTCTTTTAAGACTTAACACGTGGGAGCATGATTTGATGACATGTTGCTTAGCTGACTCATACGGTTAGTAGGGATGACAACGGGTTGGGCGGGTTTTTCACCATCCCGACTCCGACCCAAAAAATATAAGCTTTCACCCAACCCGGCATTTATAAATATTTCACCCTCTTGACCCGTTAAAGCAAAATTCGTCCCGGATTCGATCCGACCTGATAAAATAATTTCACTTTTTTTTCTTCAGAATCTCTCATCCAACTAAACTTCTTCAAAACACTTAACCAGAAAAATTAACAGATTAGATTATGAGGGGGAAAAACCATCCAATAGTAGTAGTATTATATTGAAATAAAACAAAAATCTTTGGCAGCTTTTGAAATGAAATAAAGTATATTCACAAAAAAATTAGTGAAAAAGAATGAATAATATTCAAACAAAAAAAATTAGAAACGTACTGATCTGAAATAGAAAATGAAAATACAAAGAGATTAATTAAACAATGCAAATCTGAAATGAAAATGAAAATATAAAAGGGTTAATGAAAACATGCAAAGAACGAAAATGGAAGAAAAAACAAAAACCGAAATTTATAGTACATAATATTCCTTCTTACCCAGTGTAAAAATTGAGATTTCGACGAATCTCTTGAAACCATACGAAATGAACCAAAATCTAATAAAAAGGGGAAATAATAGAAGAAATGAGATGAGATAATAAGAATGGAAGAAAAAAATACAAAAACAAAATGGAGAGATTTAGAAAGAAAATGAAAAGATAAAAAGTAAAAGCGCAGAGAGGGTGGCTCTACCTTTGAGTGAAAGCAGTGTAGAAGAAAAAGGGAAAACCCTAAATAATATATATATATATATAGTTAGTGGCAGTTTTGTAAATATGTCAAATTTTAACTTAAATATACCGGGTCGGGTCGGGAATTTTTCATTCTAAACCCGACCCCGACTATATATTCTTTAAAACCCGACTGGAACATGAATTTAAAAGAAAATTACCTCTATAAAATCGGATCGGGTCTAGACCTATCATGTTCAAGTTAAATTGTCATCCTTAACCGTTGATTTCGAATGATCAAACATGACTTCTTAGATAAGGCATAATACCTGTGCATGTATATTTAAATATATGATATTTTTATTTAAGAATGAAAAATCTAAATATTTAAATGTTATTAAAAAAGTTATCAATTAGTCCAATGAATAAGAGAATATATATTTTTTAATTAAAAAGGAGAAATCGAATCAGAGTTTAAACTTTACAATATAGAGGACAGTAAATATCTCTAATTAAGAAAGACTGTAAAATTGCAGGGGAGAATAATAGATGACCGTGTTATAATGATGAGGATTCGCCTTTTGGCAATAGTGTCCGCAGGCCAGAAAAATAAACTTTTTAAATAAAATTAAATATTTGAATTTTAATATTATAAATAAAATAAATTTTTATAAAAAAATTTAGAATATTTAATTTAAATTAATCACTCACTAGATTAAATACGACTATACCAATAACAAAACTATCCGGACAATATAGAGAGACGCATATATTTAAAAAAGGAAAAAATATATAAAGCACTTTCGCTGCCCTTTGTTTTTTCTCTCTTTCCATCTTAATGAAGTATTGCAAACTCAACAAAAGTAAGGGAAAGGGAACCTTCCTAGTAAATTTACACATTGTTTTAGTTGTGCAATCTTGTTATATGGTGAGCTTGGTCCCAACCACCACTGGAGTTTCAAATTCGAAGCCATGAGTTACAACCATCACCATATTTCTCATCAGCCCCTAACCCCATCAGGTAACCCATTAATTGGCTGCTAACTAATCCCTAATGAGAATAGGATAGTTTATCCCATAGTAAGAACTGTGTTATGCACATATTTCTTACAATCATTTAAATTTTGTTGGGCCAGACAATCATTTTAAGTTAACGCTTGGGTTGGGTTTTCTATTAATAGTATTTATGTATTTGATGGCATCATCCTTTATATTCAGGGTGTTAAAGTTTCGGTTTAACTGAATTAATCGACTAATTGAAGTTTTTTTTCTGTTAATCGGTCAGTTACTTTTAAGTTTGGTTGGTTAACGGTTAAATTTTTTTTCAAACTTCAGTTTTCAATTAATTCGGCTCGAAATCAATTAATTAACCGAAACTGTCATATATATATATATATATTATGTATATTACATATATTTATTTTTAGTCACTGAACTTTTAAAAATTATAAAATTATCATTAAATTTGTTGATATATTATAAAATGGTCCTCAAACTTTATTAAATTAGCACAAAATGATCATTAAACTTTTGAACATTTATCAATAATTTATAACGTGCAATGAGTCAATGACCATTTTGTAATAGTTCGATAAATTTAATGATTGTTTTATAATTTCTAAAAGTTTAGTGACTAAAAAGATTATTTTAACATATTTTAGTGACCATTTGTGTAATTTACCTAAAATTTTACAACAAAATTCGGTTAATTCTAAAACGACCGCCGAACTTTTTTCGATTTTGTTAAAAATTTTCAAAAAAAATCGATTCGATTAACGGTTAATATAAAAAAAAGTGGTTAATAAATTTTGGGTAGTTCGGTTCGATTGATTAATTGAACCGACCTGATTGAACACCCCTACTTTAGATCCATTTGGTTATACTGCAATTCATATAGAAACTATCAATCTTTAGAAATTGTTTGGATTCTTGCGACAATTGGTAGTTAGATAAGCCTCGATTGAACACCCCAATCCGCTATTATAATCATCTATTTACTAAATATTTAAATTAGTGAATTTGAATGGTCAAACCTCTAAAAATACTCCAAACCTCTAACTTTAGCTCAAAAAGTTGTTTACCAAACAGGGCTAATATAAAACATTCAAAATAAAACCATAGAAATAGCTAAGTATTAATTTGGATATTTGTCAAAATCCTAGCCACCATCTTTTCCTCTGTATCAGTTTTTAACAATGTAGGCGATATCATTAGTCTTGTATTAATTTGGATAGTTTATGGAATTAGTCTCACTTCAGTTTCAAGAAGAAAAAAAAACTTTCATTTCTAATTTTAATTCAGACACAACTTTTTTTTTTTGTTATCAGTGGAGTAGAGTCAAACCAAAATATCCAACATACAATAATTTTCCCAGAAAAATGTGAAAAAAAACGATAGAAAAATAAAAAAAAATAAAGAAGAAAAGGAGAATGAAATGTTATTGTTTTTTTTATTCTTTAAATTTTGTACAGTGTTATATATACACATAATTTTACACAATATATAATAAAATATTACAATGTACAGAAAAATATGTGGACCGTTAGTGATAGCTTGATCATTTTTCACACGGTTGATTCTTCTCTCTTCTTTTTGATTGTTTAATTTCACAAAATGAAGTGACCCGCCTATATAAAATTTTAAAATTTCATAGACAGAAGTTATTGAATTAGAATGTAAAGACTATAATTCAAAAAAAAAGAATGCAAATGCTGAATCTGTAATTTCCACATAATATAAGGGCTAATAGTAGAATTCGACCATTTACATTTCCTCCCCACTTTTCATCACAACATCCGAGTCGTTCAATAAAAATTGTGATGGGGTCCACTGTTGAATCGTCTGATCAAATATGAATTACAGATTTTCGGATGATCAATCGTAATTTTGTTATTATATTAATTTATAATTATTAAAAGGATCAAATTACAGGAAAACCATTTTGGGGTCTAGGGTTTACTGAAAGGGACGAAGCTAAGATTTAGGGGTGAGGGAGCAAAATATAAATTTTAAAAAATAGAGGGCAAATTCACAATTATGTTATTTTTTAAAAAATATATAAAAGACTAAGGGTAAAAAAAATTCAGTCGAGCAGCAGTAGGGGTGTGCATTCGGTTAATTCGGTCGGTTGCCGAACCGAATTAACCAAAATTTTTAGAACTTTAACCGTTAACCGAACCGAATTAGCCTTAACAGAATTAATCGAACCGAAATTATTTCGGTTAATTCGGCCGATTTTCGAATTAACCGAAATTTGTTATAAAATTTTGGGTAAATTACACAATTGGTCACTAAATCATAGTAAAATGACCTTTTTAGTCACTGAACTTTCATTTTATACTAATTTGATAAAAGTTTAATTAACATTTTATAATATCAAAAATTTTAATGATCATTTTGTAATTTTTAAAAGTTCAATTACCAAAAAAAATATGTAATATATATAATATTTAATATATAATAATTTCGCTTAATTTGGTTAATTAACCGATTTTGAACCGAATTTTTAAAAAACATTAACCGTTACATGAACTTACCTAAAATTAACCAATCAAATTAACCGAAAAAAATTTAATTCGATCAGATAATTCAATTAAAATGGAATAATACACACAGGTAGCAGCACCCCTTGTATAATTGAAACTGACCCGAGTGCGCTTGAGGGTCTGAATTAAACATCCAATCGGATATTTCCCGGCAGTGATTGACGGCATTCTGTCAGGAGTGCACCTAATGTCCTAAGGAATTGAGGATTAGGTTGAAATATAATATAATTAATTTCACATGTAACATGTGAAACTCCAATCTGCTGCAACTGCTGGCAATCCAACGACTATTTTGATGGGACATTGGAAGTGGCACTGACACACAACATTAACTGTATGAATAAAGGAAAGATCAATTACACGACTAATAAATCTGAAACGAGAAACATTACGAAAATAATGTATTGCCATCCAATTGTGGATAGATGGTGACAACTTATTTTCGGTGGAATTCTATAAATATAGATTTTTATTTTTAAAATATTGTACTTTTTATTTTAATTCTCAAAATATTATATTTGTTACAGTATTTTAGAAGTCGAATATAACAGAATTCAATTTTAAACAGTAAATTTTAAAAAATTCTAAAGACTGGTTCAGGAAGATTCGACTTCAGGTAATTTTTAGGGATAAATATTGTTTTATAGTCAAATTATGTTGAATCGGACCTTTAGGGTACTGTAGCAAATGTAATATTTCGAAAATTTAAATCAAAAGTACCATATTTTGGGGGGAAAAAACTAAGGCTTAAACCAAAAAAGCCCTCAAACTATGCCTTTTTTTCCCTGCTTTTGGCCCTTAAACTATGATTTGAGCAAAATAAGCTCTTAAACTATGATTTGAGCAAAATAGGCCCTTCAACTATTATTTTTGGGCAAAATAGACCCTTAAACTATCATTTTTTATCACTTTAAGTACCTAAACTATTTTTGGTCAAAATAAGTACCTAAACAATATTATTTTTCTTCTTTTAGTCCCCAAAACTAGGGGTGTTCAAATCCGGGTACCCGATCTTCGAGTAGTAGAAAATGCGGCCCGTGTCCCGACCCGGTTTTTGCGGGTACTCGAAAATTCAGGTATTTGGGTACCCGAATATAAAAATATATATTTAAATATAAAATATTTTATTAGTTTAGTATAAAAATATAAAAAAATATGTATTTATTAGTTTAATATAAAAATATGTATTTATTAAATATAAAATATAAAAAAATCTTTGATTTTTTATTAGTTTAAATAAAATATGTATATTGCATATAAAAAATATTAATTTTAAATATATTCGGGTACCCGAAAATTCTTAATTTTGTGACCCGAGCTCGACCCGAGAAGTGACGGGCCGGGTACCCGACCCGTGTAAAAAGTTTCCAGGTAAATATCCAGTTATTTATGTTCGGGTAATCGGGTCGGGTATTTTTTAACACCCCTACCCAAAACTATTAATTGGTAAAAAATCTTTGTGATGTGTCAACATCTTATTAGTCGAAATAATTTTCTTTTGACTTAAATAATTATCGGATTTAAAATGATCAGAAATGATAGTTTGTGAGCTTATTTCGATATATGATATTTTAAAATTTAAAAAGAACATAAATATTTATATATGTTAGAAAAGCCTATAAAATGACATTTTTGTAACCATGGACTTAAAGTGACAAAAATAATTGTTTAAGGGCTTATTTTGCCCAAATCATAGTTTAGGGGCTTAAACTGGCCAAAATGATAGTTTAAGGGCCTGTTTTGCCCAAATCATAGTTTAAGGGCCAAAAACAAAAAAAAGGCATAGTTTGAGGGCTTTTTTTTTTTGTTTAAGCCAAAAACTAAACTATATTCGAGCAAAAAGTTCCTTATTTTCTTCGTAACTAATAAACTATATTTTTTTAATGAAATTCGTTTCAAACATCGATTATTTCTTGGAGTAAAAAAAAAGTAAAACATGCTCAATTTAAATTTGATAAGTATAATTGAAATGTTTTCGAGACTATAGATTCCAATATATTTAAACCGTAATAATATATTATTTAAGGTATAGAAAATAATGGGTAATTTAAATATTGTATAAAAAATAATAGAAATATATATATACTATCCAGTGTCTAAATTTGGTTTGATACTTTAAATTTATTGGTTTTACTTTTAATTTTGATATACATTTAGGATATAGTCAGAATACAATAGTATAAAGAAAAAGTCGAGCTTATGTACTAATTTAAAGAAATTATAGAGTTAATTGTACCACACATTCTCAAACTATGATACTTATTTTAAATTGGTCCCTAGATTTTTAAATATTTCAAGTTCATCATCAAATTATGGCTCTCATTCTAAATTGGTTCTCAAACTTTTTGAATATTATAGTTTCATCCCCAAATTATCAGTATATGCTAATCATATCTTATGTTAACAAAATTGTTATAAAAATTGTTAATCGTCATGAAAAACTAGTGTGGATTATGTAATAATATGAGAGACATAATTTGAGGATAAAGTTATAATGTTTAAAAGTTTAGAGACAAATTTAAAATAAGTGTCATAGTTTGGGGATGTGTGGTGCAATTAACTCGAAATTACAAGTGCTGATTTTTTTTTTGAACAATTTCAACCTAGAGAAAGAGAAGGGGAATCTGCTCATAATGGGTTTAGAACCCACAACCCAGGAAAGAGGGGAGGGTGTCAACTGGACTTGTTCTAGAGATTTTTGATTACAAGTGCCAATTTAAACCATAAAGTGTAGGTGAAACATCAATTTATACTAAAAGATTATAAACCAAATCTAAGTAACAAACAATATATTACTATAAAAATATATGATAATTTTGTTGTTATACTAGTGTGAATGAAGTTGAAGATACAATACTAAAATTAGAGGTGGCAATCTGGTCGTTCGGTTCGGGGTTGCTTTCGGTTCAAGTTTGGTTCTGGTTAGATCGGGTCTGAATCGGATTTAGCTCGGGTCTATGGTATTTCGGGTCGAGTATCGGGTCGGTCAATATCGGATCGGTTGATTTTTGGTTCGGGTCAATATCATATTAGTTGACTTTTTAGTTCGGGTTAAAATTGGGTAGGTTGACTTTTCGGTTCGGGTCAATATCGGATCGGTTGATTTTTCGGGTCGGGTCGGGTCAATCTTTAGATGTTCGGGCAATTCAAGTTGATTTGGGTATTTGTCCAAAGTGTATCTATAATTTTTGATATATTTTTGTAAAAAATGTGTTTTTTGTCGATCTTATCATATAGGCTCAATTTCAACTCTAAATTCTTCAATGTTTCAAATTCAACCAACATTAAGAGATGTCAATTTGATCTAATTGAACCTATAAAATGTGTTAGAATTTTTAACTTGAATTTCGTAATGTGACCATTATCGAGTTTTAACTAGCTATTTTCTATTTTAAAATAAAATTTTATATTAATTCTAAGACCAAATTAATTTAACAGAATTAAAATTGGACTATGTAAAGATTATTTAATAAAAAAGGTAATTTTATCATATTTACTTACTTATCAATAAAATTAATTTAAGTATATTTTAATTGTTAAACATTTAATTGAGTATTTAAATTTGTTACTTGGTTACTTAATTAATATCATAAACCAAATCAAATAAACAAATATATATAAATGTTGACGTGAACTTCATATATATATATATATATATATAAATTATAAATATATATGATATACTTTGCCTTTAAATTAGTATATTTTTGTTTAAAATGTAATAGTACTTTTAAATTATAATTAATTTAAATAATTAAAATAAAAGACCAAATCAAATAAACAATTATATGTATATATATGAAAAAGCTGAAAGTTTAGATTTTAACTTTTCACTACAATATATATTATTTTATTAAAAATATATATGATGTACTTTAACTTTAAATTGGTTCAGATCAGATTTTAGATCAGTTGATAAACTCTTTCATAAACAGTTGATATTTGGTTCAGAACAGATTTCGAAAAATTAAATTTGAGCTTTTTTTTGTTCGGGTTGATTTTCGGTTTGAGTTATTTTTTGTTCGAGTTAATTTTCGGTTCGAGTTGGCTTTTGGTTCGGATTATTTTCGATTTCGGTTAAAATTTTGATTGGGTTTGGTTCGATTCTATTCGGTTCGGGTTCGGATCAAATTTAAACTATTACGTTCGGGTCTAAATCAGATCTCGAATTAAATAAATTAGTTTGAGTCTCGAATTTCGGATCATGTTTTCCGGGTCTAACTAAAATGTAATGTGTAATTTCTAGATGAAAATTAAGAAATAAGAATTTGTCAATGTGGAAAACGTCAAAACATTTGAAAAAAAAAACAAATAGAAAAGAGAAGAGAAGAAAAATGAAAATTTCAGTGACTATCAAATTGCTACAAATTAGATACTATATATTAGTAGTTTGATCATCCTGTCACATCACATTAAGTCCATCACGAGGAATAAATGAAACACAAGCAAGCAACGACCCAAACTTTAATATAATTATTCTGTTTGATAAAAACAAATGTTCCACTGCTTTTAAAATAATTTCTTAATTTTAGTATTATCAGTATAATATTTTACATAATAATTTGATTTTGAAATATAATCTGTTTCAAAATATATATTTAAATAAAATCTATTAATCTTTCTAACATCGTGTGATAAGTAATTATTCACCTATTTATCTTATTCAACACTATTTGTTGAAGTTTGTCTATTAAATGATTAAATATTCGTTAATATTTTGTTATTTTATTAAGAATCAAAGTTGAGAGTTTTTTATGAGATCCACTAATTGGTTTAGTGGTTAAAGATGATTATATTACTTTATCTTATATGAATTTAAATTTTTGTATGAAAATATAAAACTTCTCTGATTAATTAAAATATTTGATTTTTTTACCAACCATCCTATTTGATTCTCAGAACAAGAAAAATTATGCTCAGTAATTATGAATATTTTTAACAATATTAATGATTTAAAATAATGCATAAAAATAAACTGAATTTTATTAATTTTAAAACAATCTCGCAAATCAAAGAATATTTTGTAGGTAAGTTACGTAAATCATCACTAAACTTTACTCTTAAGCCTATTTTGATCATTGAAGTTTCAAAACTTTCAATTTACTAACTAAAATTTATACATTAAGTGTTTTTTGTCATTAAAGTTTACACATTAAATATTTGTGGTCATCTTAAACCTCAAACGATCATAAATAATGGCCGTTCGGTCCCAAATTTCATCAATCACTTCATCTAGGCTCTCTGAGTCTGAATTTGACATCTATTTTGCCGGAAAAGTGCTCCGAAGTTCACTAACCGGTCAACAATCTTATGGTTTGTCTCTCGCCGATTTCTTTCCTCCACCATCGAATGAAGCATGTTTCTTAGTATGTTGCTTTTCTCACGCCGATAAAATTTCCCACCGTTCGGATCTTGGAAAAGTTCCTCCGTTCTCTAGTAAGTGGACGTCGTCAAAAAGTTAACGGATGAGTGACAAAAAAGCATTCAATGTCTAAATTGGGCGTTTTAAAACTTTAGTGACAAAAATAAGTTTAATAGTAAAATTCAATAATAATTTATGTAATTTACCCTTTTTTTAATCCTAAAGTATTTTGATCTCGTCCATCCTACAAATATCGTGAAATAAAATAAATCACGCTTTTTTTACTTTTTTGACAAAAAATTAATTATAATTCTATTTAAAAGAGCGGAGAAAAAAAAATTTAGGAAAAGAAAGATAGGGAGATCTATAACTTATGATTTATAGGAATCTAAGATAACAAAATTGAGTAATTTGACCTATCAGTCAAATGTAGTCGCTAATTTTTTTTAACATTTTTTACTATGCTATAATAGTTATATTCTTGGACCTGTTCTTTTAGAGGGTGACACATATACCTCGTGGAAGTCGTGTACCTATTATTATTATTTATAGAGCGCGCTCTTCCCTTGCCGCTCCTCGCCTTTCATAAACGTTTTCTTCACGAAACAGAAAAAAAAAAAAAACTGTCTTCTGATTTCGAGTAAAGCAGTATGTCGAGAGCTAGCGTTGAGCTTGATTGCTTTGGCATGAAGAAAGACAACTCCTGCAAATCTCAGTTTCAGAAATTCCTCGATCGCAGTCGAAGTTTTCGAGGTACGTTTAATTTAAATCTTTTTTTTTGTTTCTTAGTGAATGAATCTTGAATGTTTGAAAAACGTTCGTGATTGATTTTTAACAGGTCTTCAAGGCGTCATTTCGAATATGAATCCGGATCTTATCAAATCAGTGATTCCCTCTGGTTTGACGAACCCACCGAGTCAGGATCAGACTGAGTCCAGCAAGTCTGCTTCGGTCCCTTCGAGTCCTAAGAAAACTCAGTCTCTGTTTCCAGATTTACCTCTGCTTACCCCTGCTGCCAGGTGCTCAGTTAGTTCCTTAATTTAAATATATATTTATTTTTTCACAAAAACGGATTCGAATTTCAAATTTCTGACGTGAAAAGTGTGAATCCCCGTTTATTCAGGGCTGCATCTGAGAATGGTCCAGAAACTGCTCCCCTGACCATTTTCTACAATGGAACGGTTTCCGTTTTCAATGTACCCCGTGATAAGGTTTGTTTCACACTTATCATTTTTCTGAATTCCTTGTGTATATAATCTTTGGGAAAAAATATAAAATTAATTATCCTAAAAGTTATTTTAAGAATAAATGGTATTAACATTTGTATATAAATTTAATTAGGCGGAGAGCATCTTAAAAATCGCGGTTGAAGGAGTCTCAAAAAATGTTGAATCAATAGACTCAAAAGTGTCCACTCCTTCAAGCGATCAACAACAGAAGCTTCTTGAAACTCTTGACGAAGGTCAGTGCATGCTTAATATCCTCTTCTTCTTCTTTTTTGCATGCTGAGCTTGCTAAATTCGCGTGAAATCTAATAATATCTCTAATCTTATAAAATTTATGCTGAAATAAGTGATTGCTTTTTATTTCTATGCACAGATTTACCAATTGCCAGGAAAAAGTCTTTGCAGAGATTTCTGGAGAAGCGCAAAGAGAGGTTAAATTCCTCTCCTCTTTCCACAAGTTGTGGAGGTTAAATTGAATACAGATGTCATGTGTACTAATAATTAGCGACAAACATGTGATTTCTGTTAGAATGCAAAATTTTATACTTAATAAAATAATAATAAAATTAAAAGTTTTGAAAATGTAAGATTAGATCATCAATATACTATTATCCCTAACATCCTTTGATTCATTATAGGGACGGATGCAATATGTTATGTAAGGGGTGTGAACTACTAAAAAATTATATTTAAAATGTAGTAGTACGCAATTATAAAATTTCAGTTAATGCAAAATTAAATTATTAATAAAAAAATTTAAAATTTTTAGAGGTATGATTGTCCCTGTAACCCATCACTGATCCATTCCTAATGTAATTTTTTAAATCCGTTCCTAACCAAAATTTTCCTTCAATTCGATTTCCAGGTTGACTTTGTGCATCTCCATATGGTTGCTAGAGGCTGCACCTTAAAAACCGTGTTTTTTTGATGCCGTCCCTGTCGACGGTACCAGCTTTTATCTAATATTAGGTTTGAATAGCCCATATGGCCTGCTATCGACGTTTACGATGTAAAATACAAATCATGTAGTAAAGAATGAATGGATTAGTGACGGTCTTTGAAGTTGAGAGGAGCACGTTTTTGGTGATACGGGGGGCGTTTTGGCATTTTCATTCGATGCTTTGTGCTTTCCTGCCACTTTCCTACTATTGCTCATCTCGACAACGGCGTGCGTGGTTTGAGGCCGTTCTTTTCAAATCTTAATTTTAAGTCACGTGTTTGTATTGTCTTTTCTTCATTCCTATTGCACTCGATTAAATTATCAGTACTACTGTTCTTTATATCTAAATTATATGCTTCTTACCTGTTTCCTCGGTGTTTCGTCTGTCGTCCCCACTCAAAATAAAAACACCTCGGTTGGTACAACTAAACCAAACACGTGTTTGAAAATGAGCTCAAATTGATCTGTTTAATTAATGTCAGTATGTACCGAATTTTGGATGTATATTATTTTACTCAGTGTCCCAGGTGAGATATTATAGCGTTTTTATATAATTATATTCTGAATATCTGAATAAATTATAATAGTTATTTTATCAAAATTAAAAAATTGGTCTATATTATTTTAAAATATCTTAAATAAACTGAATTTTTGTAAACTTATATTAAAAATTATTTAAACCAGAGGTTTTAAAATTATTTTTCATTGAATTTAAAAAGAATAAGTTAAAAGCTGAAACCATTTTAAAAGTAGGGAAATATTATTTTATAAATTTTAATTTTAATCCTAATTCTATTTAGAGTATATGGGAATGAGACTCTAAGTAAATGGAGTGATCCTAACGGATTTAGAACCCGTAACCTAAGAGAATGTGAAAGAACAAAGATGAGCAGCTTGAACAACCTGAAACTGAAAGAAAATTACATGAATACTATTATAAAGAATTACTATAAAAAATAAAAATTTTAAAATAAAATATTTTGATATGTTTTTAATATTTTTTTATCAAAGATATATATATTATTTTTAAAGACGAGTCTACCACGGGCGTCGCACACCGTTGAACACTATTAAATTTTTTAATAAAGATTAAAAATCTTAAGGACTAGACTTTGTGATTTGCTTTAATTTGGTCACTGAACTCTTAACGAACGTTAACAAAGTGGCGTGTTAGTTAACAAATTTTTTATAATAGTAAATTTAGTTATCCGTATTTACACATTCAAACAATTTGGTCATAATTTAAAAAATAATAATAAATTTAATCCTTAATATTTATATATTATTTCAATGTAGCCCTATTTTTAACTAAAAATAAAGTCGTTGAGTGTGGTAAGTGGGGATGAATAACTTCCAACTCAACTGTCACGTACTCAAGCTCCGTTTAAAGGACAATGATTTTTGGAGGCCGACACTAAAATCGAAATCAACTTCAAGTGCCGGCAGCTAGCGCTTAATTATCTTTGGTTAACCCTTGAATTTATTCAAGTTCACGGATCAGTGTTATTTTAATCGGTTTAACCAAAATTAATAGATGGAAATTCATATGAAACTAGTAAACAATTTGTTACACATACTCAAATCATTCCAAAAGAATTATCATGGTCATACTGCAACTCACAGTCAAAGTTATTAGTTGGCAACAAGTTTAGATAGCAAGGTATGTTAATTTCTAGGGTTTTAGTTTAGGATTTATGATTGTAGTGTTTAGGGTTTATGAGTTTGAGGTTTGTAGTTTTGTGTTTATGAATTTGGGGTTTAGGTTTAGTGTTTTGAATTTAGGGTTTTAAGTTTAGGGTTAAATTGTTTTTAATTAAAAATAGAGCCAAATTGAAATATGTGTAAATATTGAGGGTTAAATTAATTATTATTTTTTGAATTATGACTAAATTATTTGAATGTGCAAATGTAGAAGACTAAATATGTTATTATACAAAATTTGTTAACTGATCACTTTCTTAACGTCCGTTAAGAGCTCGGTGACCAAATTGAAGCAAATTACAAAGTTTAATGGTAGCATTGAAGCAATTAAAAATTTGGTACCAAATTGAATAATTAATCAAAATTTAGTGACCATTTATGAACCTTATCCAAAGGTTTATTAAATCTAATTTTTAATTTTCTTTTTAAATAATTTTAATTATAAATTTAGTTCTTAAATTTTTTAATATTTATTAAAAAATTTAATAATATTTAATAATATAGTGCGTTAATGGTATTTAACGGCATACAACACCTGTGGTAGAATTTTTTTATTTTTAAATTAGTAAATTTGGTTTCTGCATTTATTCGGTCCAGTGTGAGTATGGCAGTTTCTAAGAAAAATTCAGGTTGGGACTCGGATAGGCTACTACTTATAAAGTAGTTACAAGAAACCTGATTAGTAAGTCCAAATTAACACGTGCTAGAAAAATACACTTCAAAAGTTGTTGACTCTTATAAATAAATATATTAGATCTTATCATACTTAAAAAGTTAATTACGAATGGAAGAATATATTATTTAAAAATAACATGTATATAAAAAGTCATTTAACAAATAAGTTTAGACCGAGTGAATTCGAATCTCGATATTAATTTGGGAAATATAATATTTTTATTTAATTAAAAAAGTTTAGATTGAATGGTAAATGATTTGTATTAGCAGATAGGTTTTTTTTCATCAAAGCTTTTCTCTAATTTGGGGAATCTCACCTTTCATCAAAAAATAATAATAACGTGTATATAAAAATTTATTTAACAAATAAGTTTAGATTGAGTGAGTTCGAATCTCGATATTAATTTTAAAAACATAATATCTCTATTTAATCAAAAAAATTATGTTGAGAGGTAAATGATTTGTATTATCATATAGGTTTGTTTTCTTCAAAGTTTTTCTCTAGCTTTTTTTTCAGGAGTGCCGCCTTCGACAATGGTCTTAGTGTTGTCGATTGACTTTTCTTCTTCTTTTTTATCTGTTTAATTTTTTTACTCTCAAATTAGAATACTCTAGTTTGGATTCTTTCTTTCTACACATCTTACTATGTTTGTTTGTTTATCTCTGCGGCACAGTTTGTTCATCTATACGGTAGTTTAACATTCGTGTAGCGATCATCACGATACACTATCGGATCATGAAATGTCAGCAGTCAAATTTAGTTAAATTTATTTTTGTGCTAGTTTGTCGATGCAATCAAAGCCGTGAGCCTATCAATCTACAAAGTTGATTTTCTCAATCTTCATACATACATAAATATAGTGTCTAATTGGGAAGAGACACGAAGATATCTATAATAATGGTTGGATTTTCTATAAAATATAAATCATGTATTCAAGAGTTTTCTTGGTGACTTGATCCTCAATTTCTTGCTCTTGTTAAAAATATATAAAAAATATTTAAAACACAAAAACACCATTAAAATAAAATATTACAGTATTCATGTTATCTCATCTTATGTGAATTTGAATTTTGACATTTGTCATTTCGAATGTTAAAACTCTTTGTTTACTAAAATATAATTTAATAATTTTAACTGAATCCAATAAAAAAAATCAACTGAGATAACATTTAATTGATCAGGAACAATAAATTCAAACTTTTAAATATACTATAAATTTATAGCATTATACATAAATTTTGTCCCCTTATGCTTGAGGAGTTTCAAATTGAAGATTAAAAGGCATTCAACAGTCAAAAAGTAAGCAATGGGAATATTTTCTTGTTTTGGGTTTTATATGTTTTTCGCATATTTACTTCGTTAATTAAAGATTTATGGTTATAATGTCTAGAATTTTCTTCTTCTTTTTTCTCATGATTGTGTAGGACGATGACACCGACAAAGCCGCGATCACCCAATGTCTAGAACTTTCCTAATTATTATATATATTTGATTTTAAAAAATATTTTATGTACCGGTGATGAATAATCTCTTAAGTGGGTTTGGTTTATAGTTTAATGTTTAAGTTTTATGACTTTGTATTATAGGGTTTAGAATTTATAGTTATAATTTAAGTTTTAGAGGTTAGTGGTTAGGACTTTAGGGCTAGTGATTAAGATTCTAATTTTTAAAGTAAATTTAGGTATGCTTGTGGAATATTTACTCATTTATCTTATTATATTGTGTTATATTTCCTCTTTTATTTTCTCTTTTTCATATCTTTAATTTTTTCTATTTTCATGTAAATAATTTTTGTGTTTTTCAATAATTTTTTAAATGAACATTCAAAAAAAAAAATGAAGATGGTGTTCATTTCTCAATTGTGGGCTAGAAGGCATATTTGTGGCTAAGGTTCTAGAAAGAATGTCATGTGGGCTTTTGACCTTTATAACTATTGGGTTACATAAATTTGAGCAACTATTGAACAAAACCCCAAAAATACCAGAAAATAGATTCCTTTAATTTGCTATTTGGTTCCTATAACATTGTTCTCGTTACTTACCAGCAATAAATAATTTAAAGTTCATAATTTAATTGGGTTTAACTAAAATTAAGAGGGTTCAAATGAATTGAGCTCAATAGATTATTTGAATTTTCATTAAAAATGGATTTAAAAAATGATTGAGACCTTAACACAATTGAAAAATATCCAACAATTGGTATTAACCCACACATTATAAGTAGGTTGTCTCCAAATTAAAGTCTAATTGTATTTATTTTTGGTCTATTTTGAATATTTTTACTATCACTCAACTCACTAGGTAATTTTACCTAAATATTTTGTTTTAATTTTATTATTAAAACAACAGCCAAAAGAAATAACCCAAAATAACACACTTTTCATCATGGGACAACCTTTTCAGAAATAGAAAAAAAATAAATTATAATAACCAAGGATATAATATGACTCTTGAACTCTAAAGACTATTAAGATTAGCTTATATAGGTTAAATTTGAGATTTAAACTTTTTTTTCTTAGTGATATAGGATTTAAGAACTAAAAGTATATGAACCAAACGAGTGCTCTCAGTGAAAAAGCGAATGATATTTATCTTACAAGGTGTGTGAAATGTTAAATAATTAAGATTATGTAAAAATATATACTGCCTTATAATCATCTTAAGACTATTAAAAAAACTAAAAATATATTATGAACAAATTGAATCCCATATCACTACAATATAAAATAATTCTTAAATTTTGTCTATATAAACCAACCTCAATAGCTTTTGTCATCGAAGGAGTTCAAATTTATTTATTATCCTACATAAATAAAAAATAAAAGATTATCACTCCAAATTACATTTTTGGTATTCATAGTTTTTTTTTTCTTTTCAATTCTGAAAAGATAACATATCGTTGCATATGTCTTTGCTGATTGTATTATCACATAGTTAAAAACGGGTTTACCCAAAAACAACATTTAAAAAACACAAATAAATCTATTAAAAACACACACAAATAAATAGCTCTCTTATAATTTCTGATAGGTGTTAGTTTAGTACTCTATTTTAAAGGGATAAACAACTCACTTACAATTTTTTTAAGGCTTAACTGAAAAATCAACCCTTAAATTATGTTTTTTTGTTTGTTTTTAGCCCTTAAATTATTTTTTGATCAAAATAAGTACCTAAACTATGCCATTTTTTCTTTTAGTCTCTATGCTATATATTGATCAAAAAATCTTTGTGATGTGTCAGCATCTTATTGGCTGAAATAATTTTTTTTTTACTCAGATAACTACCAGACTTAAAATGACAAAAAACTAGTTTAAGGACTAAAAGCAAACAAAATGTATAGCTTAGGAGTTGATTTTTCATTTAAGCCTTTTTTCAAACATAAGTTTACAAGGCAAACCTTCCTACTCAATTGCCCTATTTACTAGAGGTGTTTATTTTCAGATATTGAATCAAATCCGATCCAAAAAATCAGATGTCCAAAAAATTCAAATCGGTAAAATTACAATTCATATCCAATCCAAAAAAATCGGATAATCATATATCGAATACTCAAATTGGATATTCAGATATCCAATTATCTGAATATATAATTTCTTTTAAGTATTTTTTTAGATTTGATAGTCATATTTATGAAAATTTAAGAATTTCAAATATATCAAGCAACAAATTAGTTGAATTCAAACATCACTTCGCATTAAATCAATTAGTTGATGATAATAGCTCACATATTATTAATGGATGATATTTAATACACAAACAATGATTTTCTTCAACAAACACAAGTTTTAAAATTTAAACCCTAAAATCTAAAAAATTAACCATAAATTTTAAACAATAAATTCTGAATTCAAAACACTAAACTCCTTAATTAAACCTCTAACCTCTAAAATGAGATTGATTGTGTAAACTAAAAGAAACAGAACGAGTGCATCAATTATTTTTCTATTATTAATAATGATTAATATTTAGTTAAAGCTTATTCAAATATATATTATGATTATAAAAATAACCCCCGGTTTATTTTAGAGATTTGGAATATAATTAATATTTACCGAGCTTCAAAGGTTAATTAAATATAATATTAAAACTTAGAAACTCTATTTGAACCTTGACTGAGAAAACAAACCCCCAAAAAATCAATCAATAGAAGCGTTCGGAAGGCTAAAACCCACCGACCAGCGCCGGAAATTTGAAAAAGCATCCAGTCAACTCTTATCGGAAGCTAAAGGCCAGCCGTATAAAAATCAAATGGAAGCAACAAAATAGAAATAATGTTGCAAATATTTGGAGAGGCGAAGAGATGATCTGAGCATCAGGTTTAAAAAGCTCGATTATGAAGCATCATTGCTATCAGTTAAACACAAATATCATTCATCATTTGCTCAGATCTGCAACATCTTCAGATACAGTGATAAAAGAAAACATAAAAATCAAGAGAAACTGAATAACAAAAATGTTGAAATTCGATGAGAAGAAAATAGGAAACAAATAGAGTAAATACTGGTGGCTCATTGGACTTGTGCAGCTCATTATATATAGTGCATCCTCGGCCTCAAAACCCTAATGTCAATTACCAGCTACATACGACGTCGTTTATTCCCGAAATAAAACGGACATGAAACGGCAGTTTATGGAGCTGCTGTTTATTTTTTAGTAAACTACACTCCATGCACTAAGCTATGAGTTTGGTAATAAACTGATCACTTTCCTTCTAAAAGTTACAAACATGTCATCTAATTAAAATTTTTTTACAAATTGATCATTGGTCCGGTATAAATGACAATTTTTGTCCTTAAAACTTATACAATCTATTAATTTAGTTCTAATCTAAAACAATTCAATCTGAACATTTCATATTTAAAGCATAACCATCTTAATTTCTTCTAAATTGTTTGTTCATCTTCTAAAAATGTTACATTACTTTACCGTTATTTTCTTGTTGTAATAACAATTTAACCATAACTCGTTGTTTTATGGCATAATGTCGTTATCCAACAACTTTTTTTTGAATCCGATGGGTTTACTTTCTTTGATAATACCTAAAAAAGGATAAATTTATTGAATTGTTTTGAATTAGGTCAAAATTAATATAATTTATAAATTTTGAGAGTAAAAAAAAAATTATATCTTACAACATTAGACACCTATTTCAATTCTCATTACAATGTACAATAAGGGAGTTAAAAACCTTAATTCCCAAAATAAGGTACATTTAATCCTCATTATTAATAAAATATACTTGGATTTCAAGTCAGCTTTACAATTTCAAGATCCGCGTTCCCATTGCGGTTGAATTTCATATATATTAAATTGGGCCTCAATTTAATATTATCACGTTGGGCCTCAAGTGAAAATCACTTTCTTTTTCTTTTTTTCACATTGTTTATTCTACAAATAATTACAATGTACAATCAAATCGACAATTAAATTTAAACTAAATTAAAGTGAAATAAAAATCTAACGTCGACGTGACTCAGACCATGACAAATCAATCCATGGAGAAAAGTCCAAAAATTTATTCCAAGATCAACATTCCATTTCAACCAAGAATGACAGATTATATGTTTGTGGGTCCATTTTTGCATCTATGTTATAAAATTATAATATACGTAAAAAACACAACAAAATAGAGCACAATTGATTTAAGTTCCAACGTATTTTGATTATCAATTTAATCTTTGTATAATGAATGATTACGGCTGTAATTATATCTATATATTGATTCTAATTTAGCATGTAGATTATAGTTACTAATTCTAATTGAATGTATTGTTGGATTTTTATTTGTAATTCTAACTTTTTTTAAATATACGTTTAGTATTTGAACTAGACTCGTTCTCTCAAGTTGGTACTTAAAGAATTTTTCTTCCCAAATTGGTACATGAACTAAGCACTTTCTCCCAAGTTGGCGCCTAAAAAAATTTTGCTCTTATTTTGGCACCCAAACTTTAATTTCATCAACTATTTTCATACATTTATTAACATATTTAGTCTCAAAACTTATATATTATATCAATTTGGTCCTAATTTGTAACAATTCAATAAATTTAACCTTTTATATTTAAAAATCCATCAATTTAGTTATTTTTTATGATTATGTTAAACCAAGCAATCCCAACTGATCTAAATTGTAATGCGATAACTACATTCTACCATAAAACAACAATGAGACAATTGTTAACTTTTTTTATACAACAAAAGTGATATAATATTTATAGGAGAAAAACAATCAATTTAGGAGAATAGCAAAGAGTAAATTGATAGAATATTTAAATATAGAGGGCTGAATTTATTGAACTATTTTGAATTAGGACCAAATTGATAGAATGTAAAAAATTTGGTATCGATTTGGGAGGTGTCTAGTTCAAGTACCAATTTGGGAGCTAGAATTCTTTAAGTACCTACTTGGAAGAAGATTCCTAGTCCAAGTACCAATTTGGAAGTAAAATTTCTTTAGGTACCAACTTGAGAGGGGTATAGTTCAGTACCAAATATATATATTTAAGCAAAATTTTATATTCGTGCGTTAATGAATGTAGCTTGTTCATGTTTGTTCGTCAAAATGATAATAGAACGTAAACGAACACGAACACAAATGAAGGCAAATGAACATTGAGTATTGTTTAATTTTTCTTAAGAAGTCTGAAGTCCCCGTACATTGCGTATTGTTTAATTTTTTTCTTTCTATTTCATATTCCTAATACATATTTTTTAATTTTTTAAAATATAATACATTTGTTACAAAAAATAATAAATATAAATGGACATATGTAAATAAATTTAAAGAAATATAAACGAGCGGATTACTGAACGTTCACGAATGTAAATAAACGAATAAGTCGTTTGTTCGTGTTTGTTCATTTAATTAAACGAACAAAAAATCTTATTCATATTTGTTAGTAAATAAACGAACTTTTTACCGAACGATTTCCGACCTCCATCCTTTTAGTTTGGGTGAATATCAAACTCCATGCCAATCTGGAAATCGTACGATTTAAGAACATCTCAGCGTGATATTAAAGGAAAAGGATTAAAGGAAGGTTGTATGTCTGAGGTGGCATGTCTATGGTGCGGCTAAAAGAAGTCAAGTTTCAAAATTTATCCTTGAACTAAAAATGTTAGACTTCTTAATATTATTTTTCAATTTTTTTCAAAATTTTTTGCAAGTATTGATATATAGTTTTTTTGATAAATTTTCAGTTTAGGATAAAATATCGAAGCTTATAAAATAAATAAATATATTTGTAAAAAAACTTAAAAAAACAACAAAAAAAAATATTATCAAAAAATTTAATACTTTTAATTTGAATACAAAATTTAAAACTTATCGTCTTTTAATCTATTTCTATACGTGTAGCACGTTAAACTCACCCATAGGAAGACGATGATGGGAACTAAGAATATGGATTAAGGGGTGGAGGGACCCGCCCAGCAGGCGAGAGCGAGAGCCTCCCATGAAGGTCTGTTTCGCATGCGCAGTCAGGAGAGTGGGGCCGGCGGCAGACTCCCCACTCGCACGTCCATGCAAAGGCGTGGAATTTTATGGCCCATTCCCTTTCAGCTTCCCTTCATGGAAACGTAGGCGTAGAATAGGGCATAGGCCTTCCCTTTATTTGCATCAGAAATCATCTATCCATTTTTAGTGATAATAAAAAAAATATCTTTAAATTTTGACTGAATAATTATTTTAATTTTTATATTTTTAAAGTAATTTAGTTATTAATATTTTATTTCACGTCAAAACGGCTCATCTATGAATAAAAATAGTTAGTCAACTGACGATAAACAATTTCAAATGACTTAACAGAATGACACGTCAGAAGAAAAAATATTTTAAATTTATACAATTTTATAAAATTATCTTTTGACTAGTGTGTCATTCCGTAAAGTCAGTAAATTTCACTATATGATAGTGCTATCGCGGCATGCACTGCCATGTAGGTTTATTGTGTCATTTCAAGCGATTTAATGCCAGTTGACTAACAGTTTTAACCCGCATAGGGGCTATTTTGATAAAAAAAATAAAACGTTAATGGTTAAATTGTTTAAAAAGAATAAAGCCAAAATGACTATTTAGTCAAACGTTAGAGACATTTTGTTGGTATTATGCCTTTTTTATCCTTTTCTGTATATTTCAATACTAAAAAAAGAGTTAAATTTAGGGTTTAGAATTAAAATTTATTGTTAGTGTTTAGGTTTAAAAGTAAGGTTTAGAATTTAAAATTAGAGTTTGGTGTTTAATTTTTTTAGTATTGATATATATATATATATATATATATTATAAACACAAAAAAGAGCAAAGAATTTTGTTCCTCTACTTTTGCTCGTGCAACTCAAACCATCAATCGTCCAAAAACCTAATCTTCCCCTACCATCTGTTCTGTTGAAGCACAACATGCGCATTGTTGTTTCCGATCTATCTATTCTAATTTCTAATCTAATCTCTCTTCTTTGTTTTTTTGCCTGGAAACCTGCGATCAACACCGGCATCTCTTTATGCTCTTACGGTTCCAAGACATGGTGCTGTCGTGTTTTAATTCAGAGTTGAAAGAATGGCTGAAATTGATGATGTTATATATATATATATATATAAACCACAATCATAACAAGCTTTGCATGCATAATACACAGTAATCATACCTATGTATGCATGCATGTATAGTTTTGTACGGTAAAACAATAGGGTAAAACTTTGATACACAGGCTGTGCAAAATTAATTTTACGCAAGCCTGTGTATTTACACTATAAAAACTCAAATTCTAAATTCCTAACCCTAAATTCTAAACACTAACCTTAAATTTTAAACCCTACAACCTAAACCCCTAAACTAAAATCCTAACCTCTAAAACTAAAAGGCACGTGTAAGTTTACACAACTTATGTATCAAAGTTTTTTCCAAAACAATATTCCTTCATTTTTACAACATCAACCGGAGAGAGAGTCAGGGAAATGTGGGAAGAAAATGAAAATGAGAAAAGGTCAATTTGAGTGTAATTACTTTTGTCATATGATAGTAAAAGGTCATAATACCAATGATGAAACGTAAGAAAGTAGAGAGTAGAGTAGGTTTATAATGAAAGGAAGCCGATGCCTAGGAAAACAGATACCCAGAAAACAAGAATGTTTGTTCATTTCTGTTTTCTTATTTGTTTGGCCCTCAAAGTTGACCGGGAATTAAAATTTTAAAAGGAATATTTGGGTTGGGGTTACATGCATGCAAAGGTCCAGGGCAGTGCGTTATTTGTATTATATATTACTCGTATTGGTAGCTGCAGTCAGATTGGGTGCAGTAATATTCCTAAGTTCGTATGCATGTGTGTGCTTTGATCAAATCAAGCAAGCGTGCCTGCAGCTATGACCTTATTGACGAAACAACATGCAGGAAAACACATACTTTCATTCTTTTAGCTTATATCAACACATCAAAGTTATCAGAGCAATTATGGAAAATTCATCCTAAAACCCTAAATTAGCAGTGTGGATGTAAGCATGGATGTACCGAGAGGAGCGTGAGGGTGCGGTCGCCCCTTGAAAATTTAAAATTTGTTTATGATTTAGAATTTTTCTAAGTATTTTCTATTGAAAAAATATTTTTGCCACCTAAAATTTTATAAATTTGCTAATTTTATAGGTTTGCTCCTAATATAAAGTCATGCGTCCGTCACTGGAGGTAAGAATATAGGAGAATATTCTGTGAGACGTGGGAGAGGTTTTGTGAACAAAAATCATGTCCCTTTTGGTGTTCTATGCATGCCTCAACACTAAAAAATTAAACCTAATCCCTTACCTTAAATTTTAAATCTTAAACCCTACACACTAATCTAAAACCCTAACCCTAAATAATAAACCTAATTTCTTAATGTTAGGGTATATAGGACACAAAAAAAGCCATATAATTTCTGTTATAAGTTTTGCTTGCATTCGAATGGGACATGCAATGCAAAGTGATGATACAAAAAGGAAGGGGTTTCGTATTGAAAGTTGGCTCCCTTTCTACTTTGGAATGATAACCCCACAACCCCCAGTCTACTCACAGCACCATGCCAAAACTCTCCACCAAAGCTTACAAATCAAAGGCATCTCCGTTTTCTCTAGGATCAGTCTATCAAAAGATATGCAAACCAACTATTTATGCAAAACTTCACACATTTCTTCAAAAAGATGTCTCAAATTTTTTCAATTCTAATTTTAGGCTAAATGGAATGAATTGCAAAAGTCTTCCGTCTTCATGCAGCTTACAGGTTACACAAGCATCCCCTTTAAATCCCCACGATTTATCCCAGTTAAGCCGAGGTAAAAAATCAGTTGTTCTTTTTTTACTGAGGCTACCAGTGTATAAAAATGAGAAGGAAGGTAGAATTCAAAGTTTCACATGCATTTTCTCTCTCTTATCTCCTTGTCTCGGTTTCATCAAATCAAACCCCCACTTGTTTATCACATGCACGGACTGACATCGCCACTCATTATCCCGCATGCACATGAAAACACATATTTCTCTCTCACTCGGTGGTAAAATGGTCTATTTGCCATTTTGCCACCCTTTAGAATCGCACTTTGATTTATACTACAACAATACCATATGTGATATGATGATGGCATTGATGATGCCATGATGACTGGTTTTTAAGCCTTTTAATTCCTTTTATTATCTCCGCACAAAATAAGAGATTTAGTGGGCGTCTGAAAACAATAGAGGAACCACCCCACGCACTTTCTCTAATGGGAACAGTGCTCATTGCAAAAAGCTAATCATATAGTCTACGGAACAATCTCTAATCTTTGAATCATCTTTCTTTCTTTTCAAAGTCTACATTCTCAGACAGAATCTCATGCATGATTATTACGTATACACAAATACTTGCTCCTCGTATTTGTTCCTTTCCTCATCTCCAAGGGGAAAAAAATAGAAGCTATGGTGTAATGTGTATTGTCGGGCCAGAGGACTCTGCAAATATCCTTTAGGAACCCTATTCATAATCATGGAATTCAGCTGTTTCTTTCTCTTTGTATTGTCCTCCCAATGAATAGACGTACAGCATGGAATTTGACACATAACTTTCATCATTTTTAACTGAATCAGTGCTTTTGTTCCAAGCTTAAGTCATTCCAATGCCGTGCCCATGCCCATGGCCGTGCACTGTCATCCGGAAGCCACGCTTCCCCATCTTTTACTGCTCCACCTCAATTTCTTTTTTTATCTGCCATGCTCACCATGAAAAGTAAGCGCAAATGCACAGCTCAAATTAAAAGTCTTGACAAAATGTTAAAAAAACCCATCATCGATCTCATAACTAAAAAGGCTTCCTATGAATGCATTTGAGTAGAAAGTCAGACCGGACATTATTTGCAGAAAAAGAGCTAACTCGAATTAATAAATGGGGTACCAATTGTTGATTGACTCCTCTTTCAAATGGAAAGAAAGAGTGGGGGATATGTCATGTTTGATGGGCCGGAAAGAAAGAGCTGCAGCTTTTCAGGTAAAGATCAGGCAGCTCACAGCAGCCATTGTTTTGAATAAGTTCTTCCATGTTTTAATACAAATAATTACTCTCTTCGTCCTAAAAATAATATTTTTTTGTATTTTAAAATGTTTCATATTTTTTTTGAAAAATTCAACAATTTTGAAAAAATACATTTCATTTTCTATCTTCTTTTTAGTTTTCCAATAAAATAAATTTTAATTTTTTAAAAATAAAATTATTATTTTAATTATTTTAAAACATATCTTTTATATAATTTTTTAAAAAAATTAGGTAAAAAATTAAAAAATATATATTATTTTTAGAACGGAGAGAGGATTATACATTGCGACGAATGAAAGGGCTGAAGCTTAGGAGGGTGGGGAGCACATGCATGAACAAGGAATGTCGTAGCAAAGCCCACGTAGCCGTGTTTGGATTCTCGGGTTCTGGGGAAAGACCATCATGGCGCAGACTAACCAAAGTCCTTTATTTTCTTCATTTCTTTATTCATAGAATATAATTACCTTAGTCCTTAATAACATACTCCGAATGTTATCGATTTATTATTATTATCTGACAGTTAGTCTCATCATGCCATGCCACTCCTCTGTCCTCTCCACTTGTCTTATTTCCAGGGTATGAGCACGCAACAACCATAGTTTTTAATTTCAACTTTTCCTCTCCACAATATTATTAATTGTTGGTATTTGATATCGTATCAATATTTAAGTTTATACATAATCAGTGAATAATATGTAGTTATTTTATCTTTTGTAAGATATTATATGATCTATTTTATGTCCATATCATTTTAAACAGTACCATCTTTAAGATCAAAACTTTTATTTTGACATAATGCGGGAGAAAATTCTTTTCATAAACGAGATTAAAATGATGATAAATGTCACATTATGTAGCGAAGTATTACAATGTGATTAACTGATCATATAGAGTATATTAAATGTATTAAATACTAGTAGATAGGTATAATCACAAATATCCCATCCCAAGATATACCTGAATGTTTTAAAAACTAACGAGCAGGCTTTGCAGGCGAAATTTAATGTTTTTCAAATCCTGTAGCCAACTCGGCTGCTGCTGCAAAGAACCATAATATGCGGCGAGTATTAAACGGCTAGGTTTGCTAGCTAGAGAGTATGATAAAAAAAAGGTTGCTAGCTAGAGAGATTTGGTTAAACGTTTGTATGAGAATTGATCGGGAATTAAAAAGAATGAAAAGTATCAAAATATTAATATTTTATTATTACAATGTTTTTTTTAATTGAAATTAGTTAGTTTTATTAAAATGAAGATATATTTAAAATTACAATGAAAGTTCATAACCTAGTAAACAAAAATAAATAATTCAGACATATTCTTAGTAAACAAAACTAGCGTCTCGAGATCATAATAGGACCATATAAAGAAAAGGTAAAAATTCAACCTAAACACTCGAAACAAAATACAGATACAAACATCACAAAAAATCGACGATGAAAGGTAAAACCATCAACAAGCAACATAAATATGTATATTACAATGAGGCACGTTGACAACACGATAATTACCACAATTCAATCGCGAACAAGAAACGGTGATTGTGATCGCGTATCCAAATTTAATTCAAGAGTTCGAAACAGGGAGATCAACAGGATAACCAAAAGAGAGCCATCTTGATCAATCGTGGCGACGTCAGATCTAACCCTGATAGAAAATCAAATGAAAGAAACAGTCAAATGGTCGATAAAAAAGTGTGCCAAAAGACAAAAAAAAAGTACCAAAAAATAAAGTAAATCATGTCACAAGAGCATAATTATTTATTAAAAATAAAACATACAATAAAAAATAAAAAAATAAAAAATGATAGATTCTAACAATCGACGATTAGCATTAAAACTGGTACTACCGCTTGTAATTAAAGACTAAAAAATGAACAAAGGAAAGACACTGTGCGTGCGGCTAAGGTTTTCTAAGGAGAAAGACGTTAAAAAAAATGAATTGTTATGATTATGATTCACAGCCATCTAATAGTGCGAGCCACTTGAGCTGAGACGGAGTTACATAGTAATTTATGCGACTGTTGTCTTCTAATTTTTTTTATATTTTAAAAATATATAATTTTTTTTATTTAAATTTTCAATTATAATTTCTTTAAATTTTACGTTCTATTTTTATGATTATTTATACTTCATCTATTATATTTGATTTATGGATCTGTCCCTGTAGGTGGGAATATTTGAAGCAGATGGGACCAAAGGGGAAGACGTGATGGTGTTTTCAGTTTTAACATTCCGATTGTAGTTTTAACTTTTGTAGGGATGGGATACATTTCTCCATAACCCTTCCATTAAAGCATTAAAAGGACCTTTTTGTTATATTCTGAAAAGAACGAGCCTTCTACAGTCATTTCCTCTCGGAACATGCCCTAATGCCTAAAGCTGTTACCTTGGGGGACCCCTTTGATATTAAAAAAGAGAGGCGTGGAACATATATTTCCCAAGTATTTTGGGAAATAATCCAAACCTAACTAATATTTTGGGTTTTGGGAACCTTAAAAATATTTTAAAATTTACTGTAAATTTTATAGTATAGAGGTAAGTCGCCATTTGTAGGTGAAAACATGAAAAAAAATATCATATGCAAGTAGCGACTTTTCTAAAATTTTATTTTAAATCAATAAAAAAATATTAAATTATTACAAGTCAAGGGAAAGTCATCACCTGCATATGGCGTCTTCTTTCAAATAACCATCTACAGGAGACGACTTTTCCCAATACTGTAAAATTTATCGTAAATTTTAAAATATCTTTTAAAATACCTTATTTTCCTTAATATTTAATTTAATTAAATTATTTTCCCAAAGCTGCCTATATTTCGTCTTAATAAAGTACAAAAAAAAATTATAGTTGGACATCCCTAAGAATTGATATCATATTCACAAATATACAAATATTATTGTTGTTTAATCTAACTGATTGACTGACCGACCACTGTCTCCCTCCCTCTCTCTCTCTCTCTCTCTCTCTCTCTTCCCTTCCTTCCTGCAAACCATTTCATTTCACAAGCTTCCAAACAAATAGAATTAATGGAAACCGAGAACCACAACGTTTATTATTCTCCTCTTTCATGATTACGCTAAAACAGTAGGCCCTGGTTAATGGATGTCTCTTGCTTTCTTGTTTTATTGACTCCAAAATATGCTTATGGCAATAACAGTTGATTCTTCGATTGACAACATCTTGTTCCTCCATGGCTTATATTGAGTTGAGAACTAAGCGGGGAATTCATTATCAATATCAGCATCAGAATCAGCCGCGGCAGCATCATCATCTTCTTCTTCCTTCTCGTTGTTATAGTCGAAGCCGGGTGTTTGACGGATATGACCATGGCTCCTGCTGAAAACCTTCCTAAACAACATCATCTTCCTCACGGTGGCGGCAGCGGTGGCGGCTTTTATGGTTATTGTGGCGGCAGCAGTATATACACGGAGAGTTTTGGTCATATGAGCCGTGTTCATGGGTATGGTTTTCACACCGAAACTTGCTTAGGAATAGGATCTGATCTAGAAGCTAACCACATGGCTGAAGATGAATCGAGAACTAATAGTCTTAATGAGGCGGGCTCCAACTCTAAGGATAATAACAATCAAGAACTGGAATTAGAGACAGATGAAGGTTGGCTCCAACTCAGTATAGGGGGTCATGCTCAGGCAACAAGATGTGATGGAAGCAAGCACGACCAAGGCGATCCAGCGGCCGCCAGAGGAGGAGGCCTGATTGAGCTCGATCTATTACCCGGTGGTAGCTCGCAACAAGCGAGGCCATTAGCCCCTATCTTTCATATGCCCGAGTTTCGAGCACCACCACGTCCACCACCGCTCACATCTCTATTCTTTCAACACCAGCTACAAGGGAGCAGCTCTACGTTCCATCTTCAGGCCGGAGAGCTTAGCTCGTCCTTTAGGCCGATACAGCAAAATATACCAGCAACCCCTTCGGCCTCCTCTTCATCTTCTTTGGTGCCATTCGGCTCCTATTTTGCCAGACCATTTCCGGTGCAACCCGAAATGAATGTTGCAGGGCCGAGCTCAGATGTTACAATCATTGAACCTCCTAGAAGACCCCGTTCTGGCATTTGGTTTGTGCTACAAGCATCACAAAACCAGTAAGTTGCTCAAAACTAGGACAATATTTGCCTCACTTTTTCATTTATGTTTGAAAATTCTGATGAAATTCACTTTCTGTCTTTCTTTTTCAGAGTAAAAGAACCGTTCCTGCCTCAGATTCCAAAGAGCTACCTGAGAATCAAGTAACAATGCTTATCCCTTTGTTTTATTCCAATTCATCGCTTTCTACGTACTTATTTCGTGTTTTTTGTCTTCATTTTTGTTCGAATCTTCAGGGACGGGAAGATGACAGTGCAGTTATTAATGAAGTATCTGGTTAACAAGCTAGGACTGGATAGCGAATCACAGGTATTTAAACAAAAACACTTAAATGCAACTCCCTTTGATTCATTTTGACACATCTCTTTTGCTTTAGATTACCAAAACACGACGGCATAAAACTCAAAAACAGCCAAAAATAGAAAATCAACCATCTTTTCAACCAGAAAATTTATTACACGATATTATAGGTGGTGCTAAAGACATGACAGAAACAGCAGAACTAAATGCATGTTTTTCTCCTTTTCCACATTTAGGCGGGAAGTATATATAATTTCTTAGGGTACCCTTTTTTTTAATATAATGTTCATTAGCCCTTTAACCCGTAGTCTTTGGCGTATCCGTAGTTATTGGTGCAGTGGTGCTCTTAGCGATGGGTTTGATGGTGTAGGGTTTTTGTTTTTGGCCTTTAAGGTGTTGAGTACTTAAGCTAAATATAGAAAACAACCAACCCAAAAACAAATGGAAGAGGTATTTGGGTTTACTATTTCTCACCATAAGCTTACATGAAATTAACCATATGATCTATCGGCAGAACATCTCAAATATTTGGATTCAATCCTCGTCCTGAATATAAATCAGCTTTAAAGCTTTTGCCTAACATCTACCCTTTATATGAACTAACAAAATATGAACGATTAATCACCAGACTTGCTTTATTGGATAACTTGAGAAACAAACAAAAATCAAACTCTGATAATATATATATATATATTAGTGGTGTACTTGTATGATGAAAATTCAAGTTGTTTCGTGGGTAGCCATTATCGGGGAGGGGGATGAGGTCTAAACCACAATAATGTGCACGAGGTCGAGGTGCACTATATAAGTGAATAATTGTGCATCTCGATTTCTTTAACTAGATTCACATTGTTTTTCGTCCCCATCCCTTTTGTGAGAAACGCTTCTCTTGCACACTTCATAATCAGATACCATTATTTCACCTCCAATAATGACATTAGAGTATATTTGGATTTCATCTCCAATAATGACATTATTTCAACTCCAATAATGACATTAGAGTAAACTTTGATCCATGCTACTTTAGCATTATAATTTAGAGAACCAAAGATATGCAATTCTTTGGTCATGAAGATTTATGCATTTAATGAAAGTAGTTAGTCTTTTTTTAATTGTCTTAAGTGATTACAAGTTAATATTTGTTCGTAATTTTTCTTAACCTTTTGATAACACACACCTTGCCGAGTTTAATGAGACTACTTTATCTTGAAAAACATAAATCCTTTTACTTTATATAGGTAGGGATAGGATGGGGTTGGAAGGGGACCAAATTGCTTAATTTCAAACTCGAAAAGAATTAAGAAGTGTCTAAACAAAGAAAATGAAGACTAGAGCACAATTTATCTAATTTTAAAACCGTCATGCACGTAAAATATAATTAAACAAAAAAATAATTAAATCAGAAAAATTAGCGTAGTTCCATCTCCGTGTATAGGTATATTTCCAAGATGAATCAAGAAGAGTGTGTGGTATATTGCCTAGCTTGTGTTCGGTGCTTGGTAATTTTGTAACATTCTGCTGGAATCATTCTAGCAATTTTCACTAATATTACATGCTTTGCCGAGAAAAAAAAACATAATTTTAAATCATTAGATTAAAAACTTTGTTAGTTAACACTAATTTGACCTTCCTTCTTGTCCTTTGTGGCACCCCAAGGTATCATTTGTCTGTCTTGCCTGTTTGCCCCCAACATATAAAATATCTAGACCAGACGAGATTAGGATGGTGTCTAGTTTTCATATAATTATATCATTCAAACAAAACACCTGTTACAGGTATTGTTGGGGTTATAATAAATATATGGTACATGCTCACGGATGTGTGTCATGCTCTTGCTTACATTCTAATAATTATATCTTCCCACGTAGTTGTTCAGGTCAACAGATGCCATTGATTTGGAAAAGTTCTTCGCAACCACCAGATGATATGTCATCTCTTGTTGTGACTGTTTCTTGGTGTCATAAAAATATTTTTGCCTTAGTTTAGGGTTTGTTTTAGGGATGAGAAATTCCTCCTATGATCCTATCTCACATGGAATGTAAAAAAGTATCCAATGGTTAGTGTTATAAGTGATTTGGAGCGCAGATGTAGGCTTCTTGTCTCTTTAGAAAACTATCATTAGCTCTTCCATTAATGGTTTTAGTGCATGGTAGTAATACCTAGGCAGAGATTTATTACTCTTTTACACCTTCATAATCAATCATTAGGCATAACATAGACAAGCACAGCCCAATTTTGTTTCATTTTACACAATCTATCTACCTAGGGCAGGGCCATAATCAATGCAAGGAATCGACATAAAATGAACAAAAATCCTCGCACCCTTTTAGTACCTAACATTGAAAAATTAAATTTTAAGTCCTAAACCTAAATTTTAAATTTTAAATTATAAATCTTAAACCAAACTCTAAAAAATGTATATACCCTTAATTTCCTAAAACCTAACCCTAAACCTTAAACCTATTTTTTAATATGGGACATAAATAGGTGCACAAAAAAGAAATAAAATTTCTATTCTAAAAAGATAGCCTCTCTTGGGCATCACAAAATTCATCTACCCTTTCCGGTGCCCATTTCTATGTTCTAACACTAAAAATACTAAAAATTAAATTTCAAGCCCTAAAACCTAAATTTTAAATTTTAAACCCTAAATACTACACTCTACACTCTAAATAATATATGATACCCCAAACTTCTTAAACTCTAATTATAAATTCTAAACTTAATTTTTAGTATAAGACATAAATAGATACATTAAAAGGTAGAGGATTTATATTCCTCTTGGACATTGGTGGGAAACGGGTTTTTTTTTTGTTCTCGCAATAAAGAATTGACTTTAACAAATGAAAACACCTTAATCTTTGGGTTTATTTAAACTCTACTCCCTCGTTGACACTCACATATCCCTCGGAAAATAAAAATAAAAGATTGGGAGTAAGACCATAGGGTAGGGCTATGGAAATCACACGTGGACCCTATCTTTCTCAAAACCCTCATATACTTGCGTTATCGCCTCCATTCGTGAATAAAAATCATCTATACTTTTTTTGTCTCTATATATAATTTAATATTAAAATAAAATTAAAATCGTATATTTTAACTCTAAATTTTATATTTTAAGTCTTAAATTTTAAATCACAACTTTAAAATTTAAACTTATTTTTTAATATTAGAGCATATATAGACGCAAAAAATAATAATTTCTATTCTTTTGTGAAACAATATAATTTTCCTTTCGTCACGCTTTCACTTCCTTAATCTCAGGTACTACACAGCTCATCGTGCTTGAAAGGGTCCATGGAAATTAAAAAAAAAAAACTTTAAGTGCACCACTTGAATGGAATTTTTAAACCCTCCATCATCACCCCACGACCAACCACAAATGGAAATTATATATAAATTCCCACATATTTTACGTCGGGGGAAAGCATTGCATGAGGGACAATTCCAGAGCAGAATCATTCCTGGTTGTTGAAAACAAAAACAAAAAAATAAAAGCATAAAAAGACAAATGAAGATGTAAATTAATTGTTGGTGAACTCAAAGCATGCAACATGAGATATTAATATTTATACCACACCCACTCTTTAATTAAATAACATCTTACTAATCCCTTTTTATCCCAGTCCCACATTAGCTATCTGATTTTACTTTACAAATGCATGTTTGAATTAGGGTTTTGTAGTTTTTAAGCGTAAATTAGATAGTTTAAATTACTTATTTCAGTGAATTATTTTAATAAAAACCTACGGGATAAATGATTTTGTCTTAGGAGTAAAGTCAAGGCGAGTGCCCTAATGATTATTTCGGGCAGCTTAAGATGGTGGAAATAACGGGCAGGCTTTAGACGGTCGATTTCCATGCCTGACCGCTGACCTAAGTTTGTAGTTGTATTATTTTTCATTTTTTGGGGGGTCTTTAGAGTGATAAGTATGAAAAGTTAGAGAGAGAGAGAGAGAGAGAGAGAGATTTTATGGGTAAAGTATAAGTTTCAAAGAGATGGGGCATAGCACATAGCATGAACAAGACGTATGCCACTGACAAAGCATGACCTCACCCTACATGTAAATCACTAAACCAAACAAACAATAATAAACTAAAAAATAATTAAAAAAATATCTTCTTCAAATTTTATCGTCCAAAAAAAAGGAACAATTGCATGTTCCCTACACATGTTGATACCTTTTCGTTATTTTTTTAAGGTCAAAATAAGATAAAATTCGTATCATTTTTTTTAAAGGATAAGGATTTGATATTATCAGCAAAAGATTAACTTAGATATGGACCTTATTAAAAAACCTCAGAAGAAAAAGAGTGTCATAACTAAGTAAACATATCGCTAGGCATTCATTCACCCATTAGTAATACCGGCTTGGACAGTAACAAGATGCCACAAGTTACAACAACCCACTTGTCTGAAGCCCAAATGTTAGACTAAATAAAATATCAATCCTCTGCAAGATTATTAAGAAAAAACCTTTGACCCTGTTCCCCAACTTGCCTCCACTGTAACACTGAAAACGAGACCATCACTGTATTCTTTCGGTCTTTCAATCTTATAGCTTACCTGAATTCAACGTAATCAAAAGCACGAGAGATGCCGTGTTTTGCGAGTATCTGCCAATACATTGTACTCTCTTGAAATTAGACCAATTCGCCATATCAAGCTCGAAGCAGACGATACAAGACAGTGGATAATTTCTTTGAACGCGGCTGGGGAAGTATTGGTATTTGTGATCCAGTGAACTATGTTGCTGCTATCACACTCGATATAAAGCTGATGAGATTGCGACCAGGGTGATGATTTGAAAATAGTAATCGCTTCCTTGACTGCCCGTAACTCCGCAGTGGGAGCATCAATTAATCCAGCATTCTTAGAAAACAGACAGCGAATCTTACCTTCATGATTTCTTAGCACTCCCCCTATGCCAGCAGCTCCGAAACTTCCGTTCACAGCTCCATCTGTGTTGAATTTTAATGATCCACAACTGGGAGGTGACCACCCTCCATGGATAGGCAAAGTTCGACCGACTGAGACAGTTCTTAACGCTGAATTACAACCCAAGATGCAGGAAATCGAAGGGAACCAAGAGGGCCATTTAGTAGAGCCCCATTTACAAACTCTTACGACTGAGAGCTGGAACAAGTAATCGCAGTCTCAGGTTATATTTCTGAAGATGATTTCATTTCGATATAGCCACAGTGTCCATATCACACTAAAAAATATCATCATCCAAATGGAGTGTTCCTTGAAACCTATGGAGCAATGCTCCCACATCAGCAGAAGGTTTTTTGGGTTGTTGGGCATGGTTAAGTTGAGATCCCACAGGTTGCACCAACGCTGCCATATTCTCCAGGATATGCTGCATTCACAAAATATGTGGTTAACAGATTCTATAGATAGAGCGCAAAACGAACATGTGAGGTTTTGAAGATTTGAAACTCCCCTTTTAAACAACTCACTTTTTACCGGGAGACGCCGGTGCAATAGTTTCCAAGTGAAAACCTCCACCTTCGGGGGTGCAATGTTAGACCAGATGAGTTTCCAGATTTTGTCAGTGGTAGATTGGGAAATCAGCCTTCAATTTGCAAAATATGACGGTTTATACACACCATTTGAATTAGCTATCCACCAAATAGAATCCTCTGCAAAGAGACCAGGCTTGAAACTTTCGAGCTGAGCGTGAAAAGAATCCCACAATGTCAATTCCCAGTCAAAAAGTCGTCGTCTCAGAGGGATAGACCAACGCCACATTCCTTCCACGTTTGCGCCAAACTCTGAAATTTTACCCTGTTTTTTAGTGGCTAGAGCAAAAATCCTCGGATAAGCCAATTTTAGAGGGATTTGGGCAGTCCAAGTATCATTCTAAAAATCAATCAGTTTACCATTTCCAACCACGTATCTTATATGTTGGTTAAAAGCATCTTGTTGGTTCAAACAGGATTTAATAATACCCTTCCAGATCCAAGATTGATTTGTCAGGTTGGTGTTGACGGGCAGAATCCGCGTTGAGCTTCTTTTATATTTAGCATTAATCACCCTTCGCCAAAGCCTATTGTATTTTGTACCATATCTCCACAGCCATTTGTTTAGGAGGGCTCTGTTTTTTAATTTCATATCACACAATCCTAAGCCTCCGCAAGATTTCAGCTTACACAGAATTTCCCAGCTCAGCCAATGAATTGTTTTGTGGTCCAGTGAGCCCCAAATGAATTTAGCAATTAACCTATTTAGATGGGAACTAACAGAAACCGGCATGCTAAATAAGGACATAAAGAATACTGGGAGGTTTGCAAGAACAGATTTTACCAGTGTTATCCTTCCACCGAAAGAGAGTAGCTTCGCTTTCCAACCTGCTAGATTGTTCTCGAATTTCTCTATAAGTGGTGACCACAAAGCAACCGAATTCCTTGCACTTCCTAGAGGTAAGCCTAAGTATTTACATGGGAGAGCTTCACTTTGACAATGGATTGAGGCTGCCCAGTTTTCAACGACCGAAGCTTCAATGTTTATCCCAATGATCTTTGATTTCTTTAGGTTGAGTTTAAGCCCAGACGCGATCTCGAAACCTTGAAGGATGCGGATAATGTTTCTAATCTCTGTTTCACTTGCACCACAGAAAATAATTAGGTCGTCCGCAAACTGAAGATGAGAAATAGATAGCTCCTGGTTCCTATTTTCACTCCACTGAAAGAAGCCCCTTGAGACAGCCTTTTGGAGAAACGAACTCAGAGCCTCGGCAACTAAGTTGAATAAGAGTGGTGAGAGGGGACACCCTTGCCGAAGGCCTCTTCTAATCTGGAAGGATTTGGACGGTGTGCCATTAATTAAGACTGAAATTGAGACAGTAGAGATGCACATTTTGATCCACTTGCACCAAGTTGTACCAAAACCCATTTTATTCAAAATCATAAATAGAAACTCCCAATCAACCTTGAGAATGGTTCCAGGTTGACCTCTTTTCTTCAAGAAATCGACAATCTCGTTAGAAATAAGTGAACAGTCAAGAAGTTGTTTACCAGGGCAGAAAGCGAATTGAGTTTTGCCGATTATCTCATCTAGGCATCCGCTTAATCTTCTAGATAAAACCTTGGCAAGAAGCTTGTAAATACTCCCCACAAGGCTGATAGGCCGGTAATCTTCTATAGAAGACGGAGATTGGACTTTCGGAATGAGAACTATGAATGAATGATTCAGCACCGTGTCAAAATTCTTCTCATTGTAGAAATCCTGAAATAAATCCCAGATCTCATTCTTCAATTGTTCCCAGAATCGTTTTAAAAACCCGATATTAAAACCATCCGGTCCCGGAGCTTGAGTTCCATCCATAGAGGCCAATGCAGCCTTAATTTCATCCAATGTAAACTCTCGTTCCAAAGATTTGGCCGATTCGGGAGAGATGTGCTTCAGATTGCATTCTAGACTTTTTGTTGGGATGGTTGACGAACTGCAATAAGCCCTCTTAAAGTATTCTTCAATGGCCTTTTTAATGTCATCAGGCTTTTCCAGCGTCTTGTTCGCAACTGAAATTGAGTTAATACAATTTGACCTCCTACGGGAAGATGCAACCACGTGGAAAAATTTGGTATTGTGGTCGCCTGCTTGAAACCATTTAACCCGAGACTTTTGAATCCATTCACGCTCCTCCTTTCTGTATCTAGCCCATAGTCTCCCTCGTAAACTAGTTAGCTCTGCCACCTTGCTTTGGTCTGTCCCACCTTTTAGAATGGCATTCTCTAGATGAAGACATTGCTGCTCAAGCTTAACTGTCGATTCCGGGTCAGATTCGGCTTTCCCCTTCAACCAATTTTTGAAATTAAATTTACATGCTCTGAGGGTATACCCGATGACTTTGCCCACTGATTTTTTACAGCTATTCTCTATTATGCCCCTTGCACTCTTATCCTCTGCCCAGTGGTCAAACCACCTGAATGGTTTTGGACCCCAATTGAAGTCGATACATTGGATGGAAATGGGGTTATGATCTGACAGGCTCTTGGATAAGATTTTTGAATATAGTTCGGCCATTTCAGAAGCAATTCCGGGGAGATAAGGAACCTGTCAAGCCTGCTGGCGGATGGAACCTCCCTAAATTTGACCACGTAAATAAGCCCCCGTGGAGGGGAGGATCCAATAGACTCAAGCATTCTATAAAATTGGAAAATTCTTGTATTGCTGTTCTATTCACAGTAATCCCCCTTTTTTCATCCAGATTGCGAACGATGTTAAAATCCCCACCTATAATAGTTGGACCATTAAACTGAAGTAGGAGGGAGCTTAGCTCATTAAACACCGTGTGTCTCTCCAAATGGTCATTCGGAGCGTAGATGTTCACCAGCGCACACCTCATCTTTATAGGGAGGATGTTCCCTACTAAAATGATAAAGTTTCTCTGAACGATACTGGATTCCAACGCAAAAAAAAACCTGAATCCCACATAGAGATTAATCCGTCGGACGCTCCAACAGACGAAGAAAACACCAATTTGAACTCTGGGGAGCCGCCGCTAAGGTATCGGGCAAGTTTATTGTCCGGGGTGGATAGCTTTGTTTCTTGGAGGAAAATCACACGCGGTCTATTAACTCTGAGAAGATTTTTCACTGCTGCCTTGTTTTCTGTTTTACCCAGACCCCTAATATTCCATGAAATAAAATAGCAGACCGGTTTTAACATAGATTGAATTGAATACAAACTCACCGCAACTGACAATCACCAGCAGGGAACCGATGCTTTATTTGGAATTACCGTTATCTCGGGCGATCTCCATAAATCTCTTCACTACCATACTTTCGTTGGCATCAAACCGTAGCCCCAGGGAATTGCAAACTTCTACCGATTGCCGAGCTTCAAGGAGGAGGTTTGGGTCGCAGGTATTTTGAGCAATGGCTGGAATTAAAGAGTTTGGACTAGAAGCCCTCAATTTAAACGAAGCGGATGAATTTTCTCCAGAATTTTGTTTTCGAGACAGTCGATTAGTAGGGGAAGCTCCACTTCTGCTTTTGCTTTGAGGGGCGATATTTCCTGACCAGCTTTGGAATCTATCCAACTTTGATCTGAAAGATAGGGGGTGTTCACCTCTCGAATTTCTAAGTAGTTTAGGCTTAACGGTGAATAAGCCAGAAACGCTGTCAAAAAGAGGGACCTCTGAGGCACTGTCACGTGAAGAATTTTTTGAGGATTCGTACACCTGATTAATTTGGATATCCATTAGGCCTTCATCATTGGATAAACCAGCTTGTCCTAATGGGACGAAAGTAAATTGAGCTCGGGACCCATTCTCACTAGGTCACAATATTATTGTCCAAATCAAATGGACAGTTTTCATCTTCGTTGACTGAACCTCCGCGTGGGGACAATTGACCAGCATGTGACAGAGGAGACCTCTCGGAAGAGCCGCCAAAATCACGTCTTTTGGGTTCTCTTGTACATCACTATTGAAATTTCCAGAATCGTCCCCCTGTGGGTCGGTTGGTATTCCACCATCTATCCACGTACGATCATCCTCGAACTCCGAAATAGCCACCCTAATCCAGCAAATTTTTCCGTTGACTGAGATTGACACTGATGGAGGAATATCCGATAGAGAGCTAACTCCGACGAGGACGCGTGCAGTGTCTAACCTGGACTTTGACGACGTTTCCCCGTCGATTTTGATAACAAAACCCCATAAACTTACAATATTTATAAATAAACAATCTGACCATAGAGACAGAGGCACTCCTGTGAAGCTGATCCAGACATTTAGTTTCTTCTTTTGCTCGAAAGAGCTTATGTTATCTAAATCAGAGAACCATGTGTTTAGATGGGACTCTCTTTGACTCCAGAACCGTTCAAGGTCCCTCCTTTGATCGAACCTGATAACGACAAAAATCCTGACCATACACTAATCTTGCATCTAACCCCGTCTGACTCAAGAGCTTGCTGCACCATTTCTTCATTATACATCCCTTTCAACTGACCAATTAGGCATGGCTTCAGCCACTCCGACTCAGGCTGGGAAGGCTCTGCTTCGTAGGAGAAAATGGAAAAACCTTGCTTCTGGTCTACCTTAAGTCTCTTTTTTATCGCCGGGACTTCTATATTCAGGCTCTTTTCTGATTGATCCAATAGGACTTCTCTATAGGTTCTATCATCTCTGAACGACTCCAAACCCTTTATAGCTGCTTTTGTGCGGTTGCTGCCGTTGGGAGCTGTCCTCGCCCTACTCTTCTCATGATAGACTCTAATGGAGAAGCCATCCATGTAACGGTTATTTCCCTCTTGCACTGCTCTCGCTGTTTCACTCCAATCTGAAATCTGACGAATGCGAACGTGTGGCTTTTCGAAGCCCTTTTCTGATTCCGGTATGCTATATAAACATCGGTCACCCTACCATAAAGTTCGAAAGCTTCTCTGAGAGTGGCTTGGTGGATCCTCTTGCTGACATAGTTAACGAACACTGTAGCCCCTTTTCGACGCTCCAAGACCTTCCAGTTTGCTACACGATGCTTGTTCGCCGGCGCCGATGCTCTGGAGAATGCCATCAAATTCGTATCATTTTTCTAACCGTGTCAATACAATTTTGATAAATTGGTAGAATAGGGGTTAAATTACAATTTTTTTCGGGGTCGAACTTGAATTATAGTACTTTATATGAGAGAGAAGATTTAATTTTATCACCTCGTTAGTTTTCAATTTTAAATTTTAGGACGAAATCATGATTTTATCATTTGAAGGAGCTCAAACGAAATTTTACCATGCACAAACGTATAATTTTATAACATTTAAAGTGACTTGTACATAATATTTTCGATTCAGAGAATCATTGTTTCTTGACTCTTACCTCACGTGAGTTGTTCTCAGATTTTATTTTGACTTAAATTATTATATATGGATACTCTGGATATTAGTCCTAACATGCTTTGTAACAATTAATCTTGATTTTAACATTTTCATTTGGAAAAAACTTTGATACACAAGCCCCTTTTAGTTTTAGGGGTTAGGGTTTTAGTTTAGGGTTTAAGGTTTAGGTTGTAGGATTTAGAATTTAAAGTTAGCATTTAGAATTTAGGGTTTAGAGTGCGGGTTTATTTTTTAGGGTTAGGGTTAGAATTTTAGGATTTAGGTTTTTATAGTGTAAATACATGCTTGTGTAAAATTAGTTTTGCACGACCTGTGTATTAAAGTTTTACTATTTTCATTTATGTATTACTCGTTATTGTGATTTCTTCAAAACTACCAACATAGCTTGGTGTTGTCTGTTGATGATAAAAAGCAGGTAGAGATAAGATGCAGAGGGCAAGAGCTTGAACCCCGCTTGACGTTGCAGCAAGTAAGAGATGAAATATGGAGTTCAAGGGACGCTGTGACTTTGCTTCCACATACTTCAACAGCTGATCATCTCATGGTTTTGCACTATGGCAGGAGCCCTACTTTGATGTGATGTATATATATAAAGAAACAAACAAATTCCACGGCACCTCATGGCCTAACTAACACAATCTTCGTGCAATATGGATAAGATCTCATCTGATGGTGAGAAGAACCGATGACAAAGAAGATCATTTTTCTTGTGATTTTGGCTGTATTATCGGCCAATTTGTTACCTTCACGGAAATCATGTTCGAACTTAACTTCCCATCCGGCGTTGTGGAAACTGGAAACCCTTCTCTTTAAAAAAAAACTCTAATTGATTGATGAAATAGTTTGGGAGGTGCCGTGAAATTGTTTTTTTAGTGCAAATGACTTTAGTAAATTGTATTCTTTCTGAGTTATGCTGGCTGTCATATTTTTCATTATTACATTATCTGTCAACTTGTACAAACTCCATTGATTAATTGACTAATTAATCCATTTCCCCATCTTTTCTATTCACACATAAACTCATGTCTCAATTTATTATCTTCATCTCCAGTCAGGATTAGGTAAACCTATCGGGAAAAAGCTCTCTTTTTTTTACGTCGATCGGAATACGAAAGGCTTGTTTTTTTGAACAATTTCTACTTAGGAGGAGGGTCTTAATTAAGAGCTTTAACCACCTACTCTAGAGATTGTTGACTAATAATAATATATTAATAAAAAAGGATTATTAAATTTCTTAAGAAAACTATCATCGGTTCACAAAAATATGTTCATATATACAATTGGATTTGGCTTTCAACAACCCTTATTTGGTCATGTTGCTCTGTCATCTTGCCATTATATAATAATGAATACACAAATTTTAATCCATGCTTCATTAGGTATTCTAAATGTTTGTAAAAATATTTAAAATTGAAGATGCAAACTTAGAGCATATGATGACTTGGGAGATTAAAATAGAATTTGTAAAATTTTATGAGGTCTTTTTTGTAATTTTCCAATGTTGAATTCTTTTGTATTTTTTTCGGAATTGTAATTAATTAATAATAATAATAAATATTTAATTATAAAAGCCCAAAACCTTTACTAATTAACTCAAATCCCCTTCAAGTTTAGAGCCCAAATGAAAATGAAGTTCAAATCTCAATTAGTCCAAAAAAAAAATTAAATTTACCTAAAATCTAAATCATCCTTCCAACAGAAATCCAGGATAACTTAATATCTTCTTTAAACCTTTCCCTTCGCAGCAGACTGCATTACCACCTCTATCATTTTATGTGAACTTCTACCTATTGCTTGTATACCATCTCCATTAGGAGATCCATTAGAACCATTTGAAGACAATCTGCTCTCTCTGTCAACCTGCCGTTTGTACTCCTGCATTCTTTCATTTAAAGCTGCCTGCTCATAGTTGGATCTTTCCCTTGATTGCCGTGCATAGGTCATGACCTGCTGGACTTGTATTTCAACAATTAGAACATATACACGCATAGTGGAATCAAAATCTTAGGAATCATCAGTAATAACAAGATACAAAATTCCCTTTTGCTTTTGGTTTGGTTCAAAAGCCATATCAACCATAAAATCTTATAGTATGCCATGACTAATCTCTCAAATAACTGATACAGTATTTAGTATAGAGAGATTATTTTTCTTTTGCTTTGAGGAAAACCATTGGATGAAGAAAATTCAGAGATGTAAGGATATATGTCTCGGTCTAGAGGAAATTTATGATAACAAACCTGATTAATGTATGGCTCCATTTGATGCAATAATTCATAGCCCTATAAATGACAAAAGTTCATCATGTGCAAGTGCGAGAAACAATCGGAAAGAAACTGAGAAATCCTGCCATGTGATAACCTGTTTGAAGTATCGAAGATGTGCATCCATAGTCCCACTGACAGCTTCCAAAAACTCGAATCGCTTTTTGGCTTCAACGTTTGAAAGAGCAGTTACCTGTAATTGTAAACCACAGTCATGCAATTCCATATCTTGAACCAAATTTGAATTATCACATCAACATCAATTTAGAAATCATCTATTAGCAATTCACTCACTAGATTAAAACGAGCCTGCTCAAATGTTGACCTCGCATTATGAAGTTCCTAGAATAACTCCAACCATGTCAGAGTATGTAAGAAATAACCATCAACATATCTACATAGGTAAGAATGTCAGATGCATGAAATTATAAACCAAAGCAACCCATTTTGCAAGATACCTCTTCCAAAACATTGGCAATATTACTCTTCGTACTTTTCCTCAGTGAAAGAAACTTTTCACGAGCCTACAAGATCATACAAAATGATACAATATAACTATAAATTTGATTTTAGGCCAACTCAAAACCTATAATATCACATTCAAGCAATGTGAATAATGCAAGCAAGCAAACTACACTGGTAAATAAATTTAACTTCTAAAGCACCTGGTCATAAATGAGACTAGCCTTGTCAAAGCGTTTACGTGCTTCCTGCACTCACAGAAGATATTTTAAAATAAAAAGCTAAACAAATAAAGCAGATAAGAAATAGATTAATACACAGATTGTTAGAAGTTGGATGAATCTATAGCAGAGAAATAAATATATAAATAACCTGTCTTTATCTTAATAAGACTGTTTCACATAGTAAAAGTTAATAAGGCAGCCAGCTTTTAGCTAGTTCCAAAACCTCCCAACTTTATAGGGTAGCTTAAATCTCATTTATAAGAAAGGTGGTTACCTTGACCTCAAGTAAATCAATATTGACAAACTGCAGTAATTTGTCATTTAGCTCAGTTTCAACCTGGAGAGACAAGAAAACAATTCACAACTAATATTATTGAATATCAATATGATTGAACGATGAACTGTATAAAGTATTAAAGTTCAATACAGTTGTAACATTTGCATTCTCAAAATGTTTAAAAGATTAAAAAAAATGACACCATGACAGTTTCAAAAATTTTAGTGCATTGAATTTTAAATATCCATGCCGAAAACAACCAACAAAAGATTATTTACTACTGAAATTTCTAAAAGATTATCATTTTCTTTCAGTAAGAACTCTTACAGCAGCAGTTGGAGAATGGAAAAAAACTGAATTAATCCAAAATCAGATCTTTGGTCCTCACTCCTCGGCAATAAATTTGATATTCATGCTCAAATGATATTTCAGAAATTTACCTGGGACCGAAGAACTTCCTTGTATGTCCCAATTTCTCTCAATGCTATGGTAAACTTGGTCATAACTGGCCCTAAAGAAGGGGGGAAAGGATTCAATTACAGCTATGGTACCATACCGAAATATAATTTGCATGTGATGTCAGAACTGAAGAACTAAATGAGAAAGCAAGAAAAAAAAGGCTTTTGGACATCTTATAGAGATCAATCCAATAATTATTGTAATATGAATGATACCAAAGCAAACAAATTGAAGCCACTGCCACTTAAGACTGTCCGTTTCTTCAAGGTACATATGTACCTACCAATGTTCAAGCAAGTGCAACAAAAAAGATTTGGCACAAAATTTGAACAAATACATACCTCCAAAAGCAACACTAATAGGGTCATTATGTCCTCCACCAAACATTTCAAGGGCACTTGCAAAAGCAATGTCCCCATCATATCCCTCCCCAAGTCCTTCACTGCAATCAGAGAAAAATAAATATTTCCAAAACTCAAGGCTTCAGTAGCAAGAAGCAGACCCCCTCCCTCTCCAGAGGAAGAAACCAAAAAAAGGCAAGAAAGTCTATTCCAGTTGAGAGCTACAATCATGTAACTCATTTTACAGTAACAGTTAGGATATTCATGAGTATCAAGCATCCTTGTTTAACACAGCAAGCATGGAACTAGGTTCAAGTACCAAAGAATTATACTAATGCATACATAACCATTAAAGTTTTTGTTATAATGCAAGGTTACATTCACTTTTGTCTTCATATGCTTGACCCACATGTAAGAAAGAATGTTGAAAAACATATGGAAGTACCTGAAACTAACAGAAATTTAAGAATAAATATAGGCAATGACTATTAATGCATAGTAACAAACACCCTTTATGTTCAAAGGCATAAAGAAATAATCAACAAGCAACAAGTAATTCACCCATTATAAAGACATGTTGAACTATTTCTTTATTTAATTTAGAACTCAAGCTTGGCCATGTTACATTCTCGTATACTTCTTTCATAAGGTAAAAAGGGGTCTTGCTTGAATAAAACAATCAAATTCATAGATACATTTGATGATCTAGACATACGTGTATTTTTGACATCCTTTGTAAAACCTTAAGCTTCTCTCGCATAACAACTCGGCACTTTCCTCCATGCATTGTATCTGTCTCACCAAATAAAATATATAAATTATTTAGACATTGTCCATAAATAACCAAACAAACATACTATCTCATGAAGCTTTAGCATTAGTGTCCATCAGAGGAATAGTATGTTAGAACATAAAATTAACATGACGGGAAATCAAATACTTTACTTTGGAACTTAAAAAAGAAAATAATGGGGAAATCACAACCATTGTTGAGTTGGCAGCAAGGCATGCCTATAGATTATAGAAGCTAGCCAAATTATGATCCTCAAGTAAGCATGAGAACATTTCAAATCCATGAGAAAATACAGTTACAATCTACCTATAACCGTGCATAATTGTAAAGGTAAACAACGGTCTTAATGCAAGATGAGACACTCCAACCCACTACAATCAGCAAGTACGAAAGACAAATGTGGATGTCATATTGGTGCCTGACAAAGATATTCATGGACATAAAAATGTTCGGTAGAAATCTTCCAACTTGATTTCATTCTTATCTCTTCCTATTCATATAGTGAACTTAATCACGTCAAAATTGAGAGCATAACAGATCTTATGTATATATGTGCCCTCTAGTTTCAATTTTCAGAAAATACAACTCATTGCAAACCAGGAGAGATCAAGGATCACTCTTTAAACAGTCTTTCAAACCCACCAATAAGGATACTAATAGTCAAGCTAGAACCCAGCTTCGCAATTGCTCTAACTCTGTTTAGAATAAAATAAATCTCGCCAAATCTACAAAACATTTTTAAGCCAAAATCTACAACATTAATTATGCAAAAACTACCGCTGATCTAGCCAAATTCTTTGAAGCAGCCAATGCCCCGTTTACTTAGTTTATAAATTTAAAGGATAAAATTAACGGGGGAAATATTCCCGTTTGATTTCTATCGTTTGCCTGACTTTTCTCCGACAACCAAACGCGAATAAAGCGCTGAATGTTACATAAACGGCAATCAAATTAAGCAACCTGAAATAATTCAGCTAAATAAGAAAACGATCTTGAGGGGAAGTATTAAATCTAAAAATGTCCCCAACTTCCTTCCAGTGTAAAGAACATCGAGAGATAGAGAGCGTAACCTGCTTGCGAAACATGGGAGAGTCATCGAGCTTAGCGAAATGCATTTTAAAGGCGACGATTCTTTCTTCTCTTCACGATAAATCTTAATTACCATTACACCAATGCCCGATCCTACGTCTAACAAAACTAAACCCTTGAGATCTCCCTTTCACTCCGATTTAACCCCCTCCAAAAAGAAGGAAAGACGCCGTCACTTGACAACTTAATTAAGAAAAGACAGTCGGCTTCCAAAGCAAGAAATTCTGCTCCATCAACTCGATTCACATCGATTTCACGGCATTTAAGTCGCCAGAAAAGTTTTTTTTAAGAAAAGAAAGAAAAAACTTTTTTAAAACTTGTTTACAGTTCCCCTTTCTTCACTTTTCTGTGTGTACTGCTTGCTTTGTAGTTTCAATTCAATTGCGAGAAGGTTTAAAAAAATAACCGAAAGTAGAGAAGTGAAAATGAAATAAAACCCTAGAAAAACAGAATAACAAAAAAGAAAGTGAAGGGAGTAAGGTAAGGGACAAGAAAACATGAGATTTTGATTATAGGAAGTGGATCCTTGGGATTGAGTGTTAAATTAGAACAAAAAGGAATTAATTACGCTATTGTTTCATACATTATTAAACCGTAAAAAAAATGTCCCAAACATGTGTTAAGAGTGAGACACAGCTAAACAGTTAGGGTTTTTTTTTTTTTTTTGCTTTTCAAATTAACTTTTGAATTAGAAAACTGATTTGAGACTAAAAATAATAAAAATTATATAGCTTTTTTAGGCTAAAATTGATTTTTAGCTTGATTTAAAAAATATTTTTTAAAATTTAAAATTTTTAATTTTTAACTTTTTTTAAAGTATTTTTAAGTAAAAATACTCATATATCATCGTTTATATTATCAATTCTTTTATATTTTTTAAAAAAATTATAAAATAAATATTTTATCTACTTTTTGACAATAATATCAAACACTCTTATTTTAAATAAAACAATTCAAAATTATTTTTTAACAATACATTTTAAAATTACTTTCTCACCGTATTTTTTAAAAATAATATTAAACTGAATAAAAGCGAAAACACACCCCCTCCTCTTTGTTTTTGCTTTTGTTTTTTCCCTTTTCATTTTAGGGTGTGTTTTTTGTTCAGTTTGGCTTCTCAAAATAATTTTTTCACTTAAAATTTTAAAAGTAACAAAAATACTCGACTTTTGAGTATCAAAATTTTAATTTACCTCCAAATTAACTTCTCAAACCTTAATTTATTAAACGCTAATTTTTTTAACTTTTGCACAACCTTATTTGGGACAAACTAAAATTTCCCACCTCATCCAAAAAAAACAAATCCTTAGTTCCGTGAAGCCAACATTTTAACAGTGTGTTGCCTAATACCCCTACGTCTTCGTTCGAGGATGTTGTTGAAACGGCGTTACAACTGTGCGTTTTCTGACACAGGTAAAACCTCGTTTGGGAGGAAAAGGGAAAAGGAGAAAGGTGAGCGAGTGCAAGTGGAGAAGCGTGTGATCATATTTCCTGCTTTTTTGAGGTTTAAACGGGAGGGAGATTCACCAATCACGCGCCGTGAACGAGTGGTGGTGGATCATAGAAGCTGAAAGATGCTTCTGTCTCGGAAACTCAGCAATCGAGGAAGCGGGACCCAACCTAGAAGAATCAGTCTTTCCCTCTTCTATTTCCACTTTCTTGTTCCGGTTCGCTCCAGTCTGGTTTCGGACCAAATATTTATTTATTCTTTTCTGTGTTATTTAATTCAGTCTCTGTGCACTTAGATTTACATTAATTAATCAAAATAAAATTAAAAATAGAAGAAGAGAGTGCTAATTTCCGACATATTGATCAAAATATCTAGTGTATTATGGATGGTTGGAGGGTGGGGCCTGAAATATCTGCAACAATTGAACATCACATTTGGTGAGGGATTCAAAACAAAGCACGCACATACATAATCAGTAGATGTGTAAATTCGACAAATCGAAATTAAATTTAAATTTTTTTAAAATATTCAAAAGTTTGGTTTTGGTATGTTTCTTTTTAAAAGCTTGGTGTTGTCCCCCTGGAAATTTTTAAATTTAACGTGGATGCATTGGTTAAAGGAAACGACGGTAATGTTGGTATTAGAGGGATTCTACGAAATCATGCAGGTTTTGCATTTTTAAAATTTTTCTAGCGATTGGAACCTCGGACCCTATTGGCTCCGAACTCAAAGCAATTCTTCAGGCCTGTTGATTATGGGAGGCTTCGAAGTAGAAAGTCAGCCACGAAGTGATTATTGAGACCGATTGTCAGCTGGCCGTAAAGTGGATCTCCAGTAAATGTAGGTGCTCACCTGTTTTTCAAAGAGATGGCCGAACAATGCAAACAGTTATGCTCCGGTTCTGGTCTGCGTCTTTCCTTTGTTTATAGGGAAGCTAATTCCGCAGCTCATGAGTTGGCTAAACAATAGGTATCAAGAGTATCAGAGTTGTTGCGGTGTGCGGATGACAGTGTCGGTTGATGTATGTGGGTATATGTTCAGGTGAGTGTGGCAATAGTGCGGGTAATGTATAAGAGTACTGGGCAGTTTTGAGTTTTACTATGGTTTACTCAGGTCACCTTTGTTCTTTGTTTAAAAGATTGCATCTCAGACTCCAGTTCTAGAAGTTCTGAATTATGTGTGTTGTAAACTTTCAGTTATTTATATAATAACATTTTAGGGTACTCTTTTCCCCTATTTAGGTTTAGAAAAGGTTTTTAACGAGGCCCGATTTTTTTCAAAAAAAAATATGCATTAGAGTGTACTGTAGTCTAATAATTTTGATATCTCTCTCATTCTTTTAGAACTTTTTGGTCCTATTTTTTATTATATAAAGGTGTGAGTTCTTAATTTTTGACTATTTAGTTGTTTTTATCCTTTTTCTCAAGTGGATCATTATTATATGAAAAATACTTTTATACGAAAGCTTGTGTAAACTTTAGGGTTTAGAGAGATTTAGCTTGTGGTTTAGGGTTTATGGGTTTAGGTTGTAGGGTGTAGAATATGAGATTTATAATTAGAATTTAGAGTTTAGGGTTTAATATTGTTTTAGGGTTAGATATTTATATTTTAGATTTTATAGCTTCAATAAGGGTTGTGTAAATTTTTTATACACAACTTACGTATCAAAATATAACCTTTATTATATTTGTTTTAGTATTAAATTTGATAATTTTTATAAGCAAAGTAAAAAAAATAGTACTCAAACAAAATATTTTGATTAACTGTTTAGTTAATTATCTAACTTAATTAGTATAGTTAAGATTGAAAATTAAACAATTTAAATTTACCGATTAACTAAAATAATTCACTAACTCTGTTTTTTGTTGTTGTGGGCAAACCAAAGTTTTGCAAAGTTGGAAAATCCAACTTTTGGCAAACCAAAGTTTGGGGGCTAAAATGCTGGGCAAACCAAGGTTTAGAGACCAAACTTTTGAATATTTTTTATTGCTTTTAAAATTTTTTTGTTGGAAAAGCTAGTTTGACCCTCTAAACACAACAAAAAATAAAGTCTGACAGCGGAACAAAAATCAGAACATGATCTGATAATAGATTTCTTTGATTTATTTATATCAAAATTTATTTTTAAAGATATATGATATTTATTGGTTAGTTAAAACTAATACATCAACAGAATTTTTATTAAAACTTTTAGTAATGTATGTGACGTTTCGAATTTTAAGTACATCTAACTACTTAAAAAATGTTTCAGAGACAAAATATTTATTAACCTAAGAAAATTAAAGTTCAATTATTCTAATATTATTTTAATAAAAATTAAATCTAATTATAATATTACTTAGGGGAGGGAAAGGGGTTTAGAAAAGGAAGGGAAGTGCTTTTAGTGGGTCTAGAACTAGAGACGGATGCGAGATTTTATGTTAGGAGACCTAAAAATTTTTTAAAAGATTCTAAAACACATATGGATTTTAAATTTTTAGGGGGCGACTGTCCCCTTTGGTTCCATCCCTGTTTAGAAGTCATTAAAGAAATATAAAAAAATAAAAATTAACAGCTTGACCAACCGGCCAAATGTACTTGTTCATTCTTCTAATATTGAAGTTAAGTGATGGTATTTATGTTGATAGTCGGGTTAATGAGTGATAATGACGATGGTAACAATGTGTTTGTATATCAAATTAATATATTTATAAATGTGGGCCGTGGGGAGTAAATTTGTTGTATTATTTAGAGTTATATATTTTGATATAATGTATAAATGTTAAAAATTTAAATGTGTAATTATATTAATTAAAAATATCATATCATTATTTTTTGTTAATGATTTAATGAATGATAATAATTTAAAAATAGTGATGAAATTTAAAGTTGTTGTCTATGACTATAACAGAAACGCATTAACAGTTAGGTGATTAATGGTGTAGTTTATTCAAACAATTAGTAGCTGGGCTTTTAAGGAAAAATTATTAAAATTGTAACACACTAAAATAAAATAAAAATAAATAAAAGAAGGTAAGGAAGATGGAAAAAAATAAAAATAAAGAAGGAATTGCACAAAAGAGATTTGAACCCATGACTATGGTTAAATGGGCAAATGAGTAAACCAACTAAGCCAAGGATTTTTTGTTATATGGGTTACCAAAATAAAATAATAAATTTATCTTGGTTCGGTTATTATGCAAATAATAAAACATGAGTGACCTTTCCCCTTTTTATTTCATTCAAACCATATTTTAGAAAGCCCAAAAATTTTATCTCACCTACCCTAAAGTCACCGTTGTCAGTCCGTCTTCACCGTCACGTCGTGTCATTCACCACCGGTGCCAAAGTAATCCCTGTCGAGTCCCGACCAAAACCCCCTTAACCATTATCGCGATGGTCGTCCCGTTCGCTGGGAAATCGCGTTAGAAGGTTTGTCGAACCTAGGGATTTTCGTCTCAGTTTCTAGTATTTTTCGGTCGAGCATGCGGACCGTTGGAGACGCCAGTGGCACCACCGCCTTTCCCTCGTTGAGCCGAGTTCGTCCTTGGCCACCGATCACCCAACCGTCAACGTTTGAGCCCCGCTGGCGTTCAGCTATTTTGGTAAGTTTAGTAAGATTTGGATGATTTCAGATGAGTTTTGCTTGAATCTAGGATTAATAAAATGTTGTGGGTGTTAAATCCGGATGAAAAATGTAATTTGGTGTATTTTCGTGCTTTTTCAGGTCTGACACGACGGCTTGGGCGGTGGACAGACAAGTGGCCGATTAGAGATGGGCAGTGGAGTGCGGCAAGGGTGCCTGTGCACCGTGTCACGGACATAGCTTTTGTTCACTCGATCAGTACGTCGTGCGGCACTTGAAGGGTCCGATTCCCAACCAAGTTAGCCTTGCAACCTGTTAATCTGTTTAGCAACAACTAAGTAATACATCAGTTCTCAAGCCACAATATAATCCATCAAGCCACAAGCCGATATCGTAGGGCATAACGAATGCCAATAGTCGACCCCCACCTTCCCCGAAGGAAAAAATGGTTTTTATTATTAAATAAAAGAAATTGACCAGTCCAAACTCTGTCGACTGTCCACCCCCTACATATATGCGAAAACAAATTTATAGAAATGACCCGAGTAGACATTAACATGCTTGAAAACAGGACATTTTTCCTAACCATAGAAAAACCTAAGGAGAATACCATTTTTCCTAAAACATTACAATGTTTGAAATAAGGACACTTTATTCTTTACCAAGCCATGAGATCCTCAAGCACGGTTGGTCCTGATGCAGCTACTCGGTTGTGGTGTTGTAAAGGGATGGCCACAACATCCTCCCTACCTATCTTATCGACATCATCGTCGATGATGCCATCTTGAATCTCACACAAAAAAACATTTCCTCTCGCACCCTTCTTTAACTGAACTGCTGACAATGACTTTCTGGATGCCTTTGAGAGTATCACAGCTCCTACCACTCCTGGCCGCTCCCCTTGAAACATCATACATCTTGCAGAGGGGACTGGAATTGCATTAGCCGATATCATGAAATCCAACCCTAATACTACATCTAATTCATCCATAGGAGCTACCGTGTAGTTAATCTTCCCTTACCAAGTCCCAATCTTCGTCTTTACATTCTTTGAAGTCCCACATATAGCTGCAGCTGCTGAATTTACCTCTTTCATTCATCCCACTCCCTTGGTAACTTTCATGCTGCACATCTCAGCTTCCTCTGGAGTAATGAAGGAATCAGTTGCTCCCGTGTCCACCAAGGCTTTTGTGGCCTTCCCGTTCAAAAGCACATCTACATACTTTAGGCCCCTCTTATGTCATGTCTTTGCCTTATTCTGTTCTGAGCGAAGAGCATATAAGAAGAGAATAGAACCCACTTTAGCTGGATTTTCCTCATCATCTTCTGTATAGGGACTATCTTTGCTGCCATCGGGTGTGGAGATTGCCAACGCATTGAGTGTGCCTCTGTGCGGACATTATGTCTTTCGGTGAGGACCTTGGCAAAGGAAGCAACGTATAGTCGGCCGTTGTGGTTCGATATTTTGTCATAACCCAGGGTTTGTCCCAGCCCGTGTAAAGTCTCTATCGAGCCGGCCTTTCTTACTACCCCAACTTGAAGGCCGATTGCCTCGTGCCACTTTCTTATAGCTCCCTTCATCCAATCCAACAACATTCCCATTATCGCTACCAACAATCCGATCGGTGCCACTATGACTTACGATCGAGGCCTTATGCTTCGAAGACCATCACCATAATCGTTAAGACGTTCGGCAGCAGCTATAGCCTCAGCCATAGTTTGGGGTCTTTGTCTCTGGATCTCAGACCTTGCCCAAAGCTTCAGCCCTTCCAGAAAGTATAACATCTTGTCATCCTTTGACATGTCCTTAATGTCCAACAACAATACCACAAAGTCTCTAACATATTCTCGTATTGTCCCTGTGTGCGATAACTCTCTTAGTTTCCTTCTGGCATTATACCCGACATTTTCAGGAAAGAATGAGTTCTTCAAAAAAAAATTCAGCTCCTCCCAAGTCTTGATAGAGCAGACACCTTCATCAAACTTGGACCTCAACCACAACTTAGCATCTCCCGCTAGATACATTGAAGCCACTGAAACCCTATCCTCTTCGGACGTGGTGTGTACTGCTTGAAAGTATTGTTCCATATCAAATAAGAAGTTCTCGAGGGCTTTAGCATCGCGACTCCCTTCGAACCGTTGAGGCTCAAGAACCTTTGGCTGGTGGCCTTTATCATTTGTTCCCACATTTTCCACAGCCAACTGAAGCATATTTAACTGAGCCTTGAGGTCCTCCAATCCACTTCTAAGTGCCTTCATCGCATCTTTGGCTTTACCACTAAGCTCTCTTACGGCATCTGACAACTCCTGTTGAGCTTCCTCAAGCTCTTTAATGCGTCTAGGAACCATTTGAGCTCCCAAGGCCGCTACTGCGGCCTCCAACTCTTCAATCCTGCCAAGACCCGCTGTCTCACTTCCTTGATCTCTCAACATTCTTGTGCTTTTTAATAATGCTGTTATATCTTGCAAAGACCACCAAGCACCATTGTGACATATAGCAAACCGATGTTAGTGTATATTAGATCAAATTGAAACTTAATATGCCAAACCCTCCAACTTTATCTATTATCGTTCAACAATCCACCATGCCTACTCATTTTCCCAGAGCGCTTGGTGTGAGTCATAATCAATTTGCTTACCCTGCCTACTCCACCACTTGGAGCGTTCGGTGTAGAGTCACCATAATCCTACCCTGCGTACTCATTTCCCAGGAGCGCTCGATGTAGAGCCTCACAACCCTACTCTGCCTACTCCTTCCCCATGAGCGCTTGGTGTAGAGCCTCACAATCCTACCCTGCCTACTCCTTCCCTAGAAGCGCTTGGTGTAGAGTCAGACCGCCCTGCCTCCACTCGCAGGAGCGCTTGGTGTGAAGTCGCCAAAATCCTACCTTGCCTACTCCTCTCCTAGGAGCGCTTGGCGTAGAGTCAGCTCGTCCTGCCTACTCCATTCGCATGAGCGATTGGTACGGAGTCAGCCCGCCCTGCCTACCCCACACATGGGAGCGCTTGGTGCGGAGTCACCATAATCACACATTTCTAACAAAAAAATCACAACCAGGCATAACCAACCTTGCTCTGATACCACGTGTCATGGACATACCTTTCGTTCACTCGATCAGTACGTCGTGCGGTACTTGAAGGGTCTGATTCCCAACCAAGTTAGCCTTGCAACCTATTAATCTGTTTAGCATTAACCAAGTAATACATCAGTTCTCAAGCCAAAATATAAACCATCAAGCCACAAGCCGATATCGTAGGGCATAGCGAATGCTCATAGTCGACCCCCACCTTCCCGAAGGAAAAAAATGGTTTTTATTATTAAATAAAAGAAATGGCGATTACAAAAGAAGACTCACCCACACTATCGACTCGGGCGGTAGGGGCCGCCTCGATGGTGTGTATGATACATACCTTTACCAGTGGATCAGTCCAAACTCTGTCGACTGTCCACCCCTACATATATGCGAAAACAAATTTATAGAAATGACCCGAGTAGACATTAACATGCTTGAAAACATAACACTTTTCCTAACCATAGAAAAACCTAAGGAGAAGACCCTTTTTCCTAAAACATTACAATGTTTGAAGTGAGGACACTTTATTCTTTACCAAGCCATGAGATCCTCAAGTACGGTTGGTCCTGATGCAGCTACTCGGTTGTGGTGTTGTAAAAGGGATGATCACAACACACCGTACGACCAAGAAATGGCCGGCGCGTGCAGATGAAGAGCCATAGTGACGGCGGCGACTTGAGCAAGTTGTATGATATTTAGGGTTTGTTGTTTTTTTAGCCTAGGGTTATACTTGGGCTGATTGGGTTTAATCTATTGGGCTTTGGGTCATTTGTAATGGGTTTAGGTTTTGGGTCATTTGTTGTGGGTTTAGGTTTGGGTTTGTTTGGGCCTGACCCGGACTGAAATGGGTCACAACAATAATGCACACACACAGTGCTAGAACCCAAATCACCTGTATGAAATATATCATCTTTTACAGCTGGGATCACTACATAAATTAATATCACATAATTAGTATTACAATCGTATCACAAACTACACGACGACCAACTTTTTATTTTATGGATTTTAGTAACGAAGATATCAAGAATGTTTTTTTATCATATTATTATATAAAATTATCAACAACTGATATTTTTTAAAATATTATTTTATAAATTATTCGCCACCTCAAACATTCTCTTTTTTTTTTTGTCAGTGACCGGGACATTGTCCCGTCTCCTATTTTACCAGAGTGGGCAAATGATACAAGCGAACCAAACAATATCAAACGAAGAATAAACACATTTTTTAGTTAATAAAGTTCGAGGTGGGTCCATATTATTTCCTAAATAATAAATAAAAATGTAGCCGTCGGAGAATTTTGTGCTCTTTGCATGCTTTGGAATTTGGGTGATGTGTTCAAATAAAGTTATTTTAAAGCGTTTATATACTTTGGAACATTGGTGAAGATTTTTAATATCATGAATGGAGTTAAAAATAATTTATTTTTATACTTTTTATATAATTATAATCATTTTATATTTTAATTGAATGCAATAACGATTCTTTAATCCATTTTGAACAAAGTAACAATTAGAGACGAGCAACAAAATTGATAAATTGAAAACCGACTCGAACTATAATGTTTATATAGTTCACACGTTTGTAAATTTTGATTACTTGAATTAAATATAATTTTTATTTAATTCTAATTAATTCTAATTATTTTATGATGTAAAAATAAGTAATTATATACTTAAAGTGCTATGGATGACTTATTTTAAATATACAATTACTTTTGTTATTGTGATCAATGAGCCTCATATTTTTTTATTGTATAAATTTGAATTTCGACATTTATCTTTAAAATGTAATTATTTTTATATTTAATCAAAAATATTTTTATTTACTTAAAAAAACTACTTCCAAACTTTAATGATGAATGTTTAAAAGTCATAAAATAAAACTATTTCATCACAATAAAATACAGAATTTCAAAACCCAAAAGTTAAAGTGGAAAAAAATAAAAGATCAAAGTTAAAATCAGACCGAAAACTGATGGACTATCTAAATAACTTGCCGAAATGATCTGAACCAAATTGTGACACCTTTAAATAATAAGAAAAAATCTACAACAGGTGTCCTACACCGCTGAACGTTACTAATTTTTTTAATAAAAATTAAAAATCTTAAACACTCAACATACAATTAATAATTATTTAAAATAAAATTTGAATTAAATTATTTTTTTATGTTTTTACTATATTTTACTTTTAAATTTTTATTTTCGAATAATTGGATCATATACTAATTATAGTTAATTCATAGATAAACAAACCCTAAATCTTTTTTCTCACTGCTATTCAAGTTGCCGCCGCCATTTTCCAACTGTTTGCTGCGAGATTGTCTTCGACGTCCCTGCTGTAACCTAACCGTCGGCAAGATTAAATTTTGAATATTAATTCATTTTTTTGAAAAGAATATATTAATTCACCTTTGAAGCCTATATTTAGAGATACTGCTTGTTTTTTTCGGATTTTAATCATTTTGAGTCTCTATTTCAGTAGTGAAAATTTAGTTTTTACTTTCAATAAATCTGAGATTTTACAAATAGCTATGCGAGCACGAGATTACTATTGATTTCGGAGATCCTTGCCTTTACCTAGACGGTATATTTACTCTTGTGAAATAAGAGCATCTATTTTGAATTGCTGGAGACGCTGCGACGACATTTTCGCCACTGGATAGTTGGATAACGGTAGTGGCGGCTCGAATGACAAAGAGAAATTTTTTTTTAGAGTTTATTTATCTAGAAATTGACTATGGTTGTTATATAATCTAATTATTTAAAAATAGAATATAGTAAAAATATGAAAAATAATTCAATTCAAATTTTATTTTAAATAATTATTAATTGTATATTAGGTCTTTGAGATTTTTAATCTTTATTAAAAAAATTAAATAATATTTAGTGGGGTTCAGCATTTGTGATGGCCGTGGTAGACCCATCCTAAATAATAGTGTGTTTTTTCATTTGAAATGATGCGAGGGGTTTTCAATGATAAAATTGACCATTAAACAAAACGCATGCAGAACTTAAGTGGGCCTCGGCCTAGTTGTGGAAGAAAGTTATGTTCGGTGGGCCATCTTGTCCCTCCCAAGTCCAAGAACCCGCAAAACGACAATAAATACATATGGAGAAGCTTTTTCCTTTTCGAAAGACCTATTAATTAATAAATAAACTGTTGTTTTAATATGATGAGACGCAAATCTTTTTAGATAATATCAAAAGATTAAGTCTTGATGTTTGTAATAGAAAAAACTGGATTATAAAAGTCATTGTCATATTAAGACCTTGTAAAAATTTTATTTAAAGTTAAGATGTTAATAGTAAACCTAAAAAAACTTATTAATTAGTAAATAAAAAAGAGAGCAGCGCGTGAAAATGACGAGACGCGCGGCTCCTCTTCCCAATGCGGCGACAAAGTCTCTTTTCAATTCGCGTGGGGGGCCATACAAATTGCAGATTCCCTACCCTACTTTCGGCTTCTGCACGTCAAATTTTGCGGCTCCTCATCTGATCCCCTCGTCTCCCTTTGCATTTTCGCCCACCGATTTCAAATCTTTTTTATTCCGTTTAATATAAACCGTCCGCTTCTTGTTGAAGCTGATTTTCAACACCAAGTGTTGAAGAAATTATTTTATCATATTTTCATTCAAATAAATTCATTCGATTTGACGGTCCGTCTCGGTTTCTTTGCAGATTTGAAAAATTCAGGCTCTGCACGTCAAACTCTGGCCTACCTTTTTCCACTCTCCACGTAGGTTTTGGTAAATTTTCAGACTGATTAATTTGATGGAAATTTGGATTTGTTATTGACTAAAGTGGGAAACATAACTAGCACCCCTACGTCCTAAATTCCCCAAATTTTATAATTTTAACTTAATTAATCGTATTAATATGCAATTAATAAATCGTAATATTTAAAACTATTCTTCTGAGAGTATAGATTAAAATAATAGTTTCATTAACTGGAGTATAAACAAGATGAGTTGAATAACAAGTAGTTCCTTTCGGCGTGTTAATAATTCAAGCTCGAGTCATATCCAATTAAATCGAGTGTTCATCAAAATTTGACCAAATTAAGTTGAGCCTAATTAAATATTAATTAAATTTTGATCGAATAACTCGCATCTATCTATCTTATTTACCATCTATCTTAATATCTGGTATAAACACAAAGCAGGATTAGATAATATAAACGACTTGTAATGGGCCACGTTTGCAGGCCGAAACTGACACACGAATATTATTTATAATGTGCAGGCGAGGACGGGGTGTATATAAAGTTATATTAACGTTTATATATAAAGTCGGGTACCCGATTTTTAGGTACTGATTCATCCGGGTATCTCTTTAGCTGGCCACTGTCACTATCCACATTAGCCGGGTATTCGCTACTCGGGTACCCGCTCCTTTTTTTTAACACTTACATTTTATAAACAATACACATATTTAATAAAAGTTCGAATTATATAGTCACAACATAGAATTTAAGATCTGAATTATCAAACCCAAACAACTTTAAAAATACAAATTCTATCATCTAAAAAGAAAAGTTAAAAGTTTAAACAAATTTTCAAAACACAATTTTAACTTAAACGTTCAAACACAAATAGTCAAACCATTATACATAAAATTTGAGAAAACCATTAATGTGTGCACTGCTTGCATAAGATTCAAATTTTCCCATGCTAAATAATTGTAAGTGATTTTTTGTTCAGAACCTGCATTTAGACATTAATACCTTGACTGTGTGCGCTGCTTGTTTGCTGGACGGATGGACCTGGAGAGTGGAGATTGGACTGTCGAGTAACTCGAATTGCTGGCTTGTTGTCTTGTTGTTGACGGAGAAATGACGAGCGGTGAGTAGATGACGACGTGAACCGACGGTGAACACTGAACGAGACCTGCGAGAGAGAGGAGCGATGGAGGAGAGGGGAGCCTTTGTCTGTTTTAGTTAGGGATTTTAAATTGGGGATTTGGGAAAAATATCTCACTAGTCGAATTATGTTTGGTTTAGGGTTCCTGATTTTTTTAAAATTTTAATTAAAAATATATATATTTAATTAATTATAAAATAAAATATATTCATATATATATATTCAGGTAGTCAAGTACCCGATTGAAGTTAGATTTGCGGCCCAGACCCGACTCGAGTACTTAAGATAATTATCAGGCCGAATACCCGACCCAAAAAAATAAAATACTATAATTACCTTCTTATTTTGTATCGGGTTATCGAGTAGTTGAGCTAAATTAACTTGGTCGAATACTTTTAAAACCTCTACGTTTATCTCATCACTCACAGTGAGTTTAATTTTAGTCTTCAGCCCCAGCTCACTACTTACGGAACCTGTATATACCACATATACTTAGATGTAGAGTGGGACAAATCATCGCGAAATTTATCCAACTGACATCTCTACATGTGAGTTTCAATTAATCCTCTCTATAATTTTTAAAATTATAATTTTAAATTTTATAAAAAAATTTGATCAAATAAAATTTATAAAGATAAGGAATGAGATGAGGTTAGGATATATAAATGTTGAGAATTAAAAATTTTATGAGTCTTTTTATATAATTTTGTATATTTTATATCTTTAAAAAGCAAAATGAAGTTGTTAGGATATATAAATATTGAGAATTAAAAATTTCAAAATCAAACTCAAATCAACGTAATATCTAGACTTTCGTAACTAAATATGTTATTTTATCCATTAAAAAAATGAAACCAGTGTTGGTAGTACAAAGAAACAAATAAGTAATATAAAAATGAAAAGTGCACATGCACGTATTTCATTGGTCTGTTACGCCTTAAAACAACAGTAACATTCATTCTGTATTTGACAGAGATAATATTTTAGAAATCGACCTGCCTACCACGCGTCATCTCCACGGTCATAGAAAATCCGACAACCAAAGCAACAAGGATGACCTCCGCCGACCTAATTCCGATGAATCCCATGCCCAATATTATCATCTTCCTCGTCCTACTTTTCACTTCTTCGCTCGATTTCTGCAAATCCACACCCGAACAAGGCGACCCGACTCCAACTCCATGGCCGCCCCAATTCCACTCCATTCTGGTCATGAACTACAGCGGCATTCTCCAAGTGATCGACCTCTGGTACGATTGGCCCAACGGCAGAAACTTCAACATAATCCAGCACCAACTGGGCAATGTCCTCCATGACCTTGAGTGGAACAACGGGACTTCCTTCTTTTACACCCTCGATTCCTCCAAAACCTGCAGCAGTGCTCAGCTCGAGGTCGGGATTTTACGCCCCAACTGGCTCGACGGCGCTACTTACTTGGGTCAGCGACAGGTGGATAGGTTCCTCTGCAATGTGTGGGAGAAAGCGGATTTCATCACATATTATGAGGATGTTACCACCAAGAGGCCCGTTCACTGGATCTTCTACACCGGTAAGTCTTAATTAATCTCGATTCGATTCACTTTTAATCCAATTTATCAGTCGGAGATTGAATTGAGAGAGAAACTGAAAATTAAAATTTAGGGTGTAAATGAACATAATTATTAGTGAACAGTTCGTATAATGTTTCTTTATTATACTAAATAAATATTATAAACAAAATTTTTTTGTTCACTTAATAAATAAACGAATACCATTAGAGGTGTGTTCGTTTATGTTCATGAACAATCGTATTTAAAAGTTCGTTTATGTTCATGAACACGAACAAAGACGTGGACTAGTTCAAATTATAAAGTCTGAGGAGCTTAAAGTCTAGTTACATAATTTCATCATTTGATGAAATATAAACGATATATTTACGAATGCTAAACAAAAGAACATAATATTAAAATTTTAAATAAACACAAACTGAATATAAATAATTTAAAAAATAAATAAACGAAGATAAAAGTAATTTTGTTCTTGTTCATTTATGCCTATTGAAATTGTAGGGAGGGAGGCGCATGTGATGACATTTGAAGTGGGAGCAGCTCTCGAGGATTCCAAGTGGCAAGCCCCCGTCTACTGCTTTGACACCGCCGCTGAAACCTCAACTGATTCCACCACCCACAGGTTGCTGGATGGAGTTCTCAAAGGCTCTGCTTTGCTATGAATTTTCCTGGTTTTGTATTTATTTCACCTCCTGCAGTTGTGATGAACTAACTGATGATAATAAGTTCGAACTGTTATTCTACATGTATTGTTACCCAGTTTCCCAAGTATCATCAATTGCAGGCATCGTTTGAAATATTGCATCATCTTCAATTCTTTGCATGCAGTTTTAGATGGAGATTAGGTCCACAAAGAACTCATACACCTTTATTCTCACGTAGGTTTGTCACGTTATTTTAAATTATTTATTATTTGTTGACTAATAATTTTTAGAGGGGGTATTTTGACCTAAAATAAAATATTAAATGTTAAATTAATTAAAAAATAAGGATAAAATAATTATTTTATCAAAAGTTAAAATTATTTTTTGACATTATACCAAAAAAATAATAAAATCTTCTATTGAATATCATCTTTTAAAATTATTTTTTGACATTATACCAAAAAAATAATAAAATCTTCTATTGAATATCATCTTTTACATAAACCCAACAACCATGCTATAGCATCTTTTTTATAGAGTCAGTCTTGCATATTGTTCCGTTAATAATTTAATATATCGACAAAATATTATAAAATAAATAACTATATTAGACTGTCAAAATGACAAATCTAAGAATCTCATATAGAAATGCTAACGACCCTAGAAGTTGTATTTCGCGTTATCATGATTGTAACACGCAAAAAGAAAAATCTTTGATTTGTTTTAGGTGTATTGGTCACCTTTAAATTCATTATTTTAACCAGAAATCCAGGAGGAAAAATGTTAGGGGTGGGAAATGTACAGGTCGGTCCAGATTTCAAGGCCTAATAAAAGTATTTTGAAAAAATTGGGCCAATTATTGGGAAATTTTAGGGTGAATCACTCTTACCGCGAGGCTAAAATGAAGCGATTATATACAATTACACAAATTTTTATATTTGGTAAAAATTAAGGTAAAATCTACACAAATATTTACCTAATTGGTAAAATTTATGCAGTTATACAAATTCTTATTCAGTTAATAAAAATTTCGGTTATACTAAAATTATTACTATCCCTATATATTTTTTTACAATTTTTTTTGTAAGAATTTGTGTAAGCCACATTTTAAGATGTTTTCTTAGACCTCGCTCATCATTGTTCGAAGAGAAACTCGTACAATTTTGGCAAAACTAATGGCATGAAATGCCCAATGGCAGTGGCATCCATCAATTTCCTAGTGTAGGGAATTTGTGTGAAGTTATATTATTTGCTTGTAAACCTAATTATCATGTAAACAACTCAATGATGTGTAATAATCAACATTAGCCATCATTTGTTGCCTGTTCTAAACATGATTATTGTACAAAAAAAGTATGAGGAATATTTATGGGATTATGTTCTGCTTAAAAATCATGTTGTTTGCGGTCTTGAGCCAACAAACCATGGTTGATTATTGCAATTTCAGGGTATGCAAATCTTGGTATTTAAGTTTGTTACGAGATCATTATCTTCTTCTCAAATAAGAAGTACAGTTTATACTACATGATCTTTTTTTTCTGTCCTTTAATTTTTTATGTGAGATTAATATCTCACGTCTTTAAGCCTGTCAGACACACTATGCCTTTGATAAGTTACTATCAAGATTAAATACTCCATTTCTGTAAACCATCATTCTTGCAAATTTAGTAAACCATCATTCTTGCAAATTTAGTATATTTAGTAGCCACTTGAAGGAAAAATATGACATCCAACTACCTTGATGAGATATGTCAATGCTCTCTTTATAACATAGGACCCATCACCATTAACATGTTCGACACTACACCAGTTATCTATTAATGAACACATGAAGTGAGAGGCCATGGTAGGGTCACTTGAATTATTTGTGCAACTCTAGAGTTAAGCTAAGCTTCTTTAAAACACACAGGGAGCATGAGCCATCAGCCTCAACTGGTAGCAGTTGAAGAACGCGGAAACCTCTGAAAATCTCATGTAACCAACCGAAAAACGACCTTAGGGAGAACGAAGATAAGATAAGCCGATGCTGCTACCTTACCGAGCAAATAGTAACAACAATGAATAATCATACAAGTAAAAGTAATTGACAAGAATCAGAAACTTGTGGAACTCAGTTTAGAGCATTTGCTCCATTTTGCTAAGGCTAAAAAGAACATAAATTTTAGTAGATCCTTATTTAGCTATCCTCAGCAGGGATGTTTTGTTTGGTTTCCCTGACCTCAAATGTCTGCTCTGTCCTGTACTTGTACCTATGTGCTGAATACAGGAAAATGCAGAAATTGATTATAGAAAGAACTGTAATCAGCCAGTAAAAGTAATCGAATTTCGCCTGATTTATATTCTGAGATAGCCAAGATAGTTGCTTATTCTCCGGATTCCTTGTAGCCGACTTGACGATACTGTTGATTATACTGGCAACAAAACAACCCAAGCCACCGGCTAGAGCAGCATATGCAGAGCCTATACTCTTCATCGCATCCGGAGCTTCCTCGTAGAGGAATTCCAGTAGGCCGACTATCGTAAACACTTCGGCTATACCGATAAGGCAGTATTGTATCAACAACCAGTATGCACTTAGATCAGGCATGGGAATTAGGAAATTAAATTCGTAGCCATGTCTTATGGCGTAGCCTCTTCGAAACCTTTCAAAAGCCCCGGCCCAAGCCACGGATAAGATGGAAATAAACAGACCAATGCCTACTCTCTGGAGCTGAGAAGCACCGTGTGGATGACCGGTGATGCGTCGTGATATAGGAACGAATACGGAGTAATAGAGACACAATATGAGAAATATGCTGAGGCCAGGAAACACAGGCATGCATGTTACTGGGAGTTTCAGTTTACCCATGTGAGTATTCATCGTATATGCTTGCTGTACTGAGAGTGTTAAAAATTCTGTTAAGATAGCATTGAGCATTATCGTGCAAGCCGGTATCGGAATAAGTTTAATGAGTATCTTGACTTCCTCTACTTGAGTCACCGTGCAAAGCCTCCAGGGACTCGGATCTCCCCCGTCTTCTTTTAATTCAAGAGCTGCCTTGTCCAAGCATCTGCAACACCAAAAAACAGTGAAATCCGATGTAACAAATAGATTTGATCTGCCATTGAGAAATGGAATAAGAGCAGCCTATACCTGAAATCATCTGTATGAGGTATTTTTCCACTTCCCTTTATAGCAGATTGTCTTCCAGAAAGTTCATAGAGGCCTACTAACTCGCTTCTCGTAAAAGGGACATGTCGTTTCTTGAAGGCAGCAACCAGCACCTGCGCAACTCGGGTTAGGGGACTGCCTCCGGGCAACCTATGCCTGTATAAAGGAGTGCCTGCAAAGAATATCATGTTGGACATTCCCATAGCTATAGCTAATGAACCGAAGGCAGCTCCCCATCCACGCTCTATCTGAATGTAGACTACCAGAGTGAATGCTACAATTGCCCCAATTGTAACACAGAGGTAAAAGAAGTTGAAAAATCTATCCAGCAGGGTCTTATAATCTTTACTTCTTTCATCAAACTGATCAGCCCCGAACGACGAAACGCAGGGCCTTATACCCGCAGCTCCGAAAGCAGTTATATAAAGGACAATATAGAGATAAAGCATCTGCCACGGTTTTGCAGGCTCACAACTACCTAAAAGCAGGGACAGTTGATCGCACTGATCTTGATTCGGCACGAAAATCTTCATCGATGCACATAAAGTTATCCCTATCAAACCCTGTAGGAAACAAGGTTGACAAGCGATGAAAATTGAAAGTCAAGTACCTAACAATGGATTCTATAGGTAGGGGATATAAATTATGATATCTCACCGCAAGATAGATGGTGGTGAAGATGGCTATCGTCCAATATCGACCGAGATAAGCATCGGCTAGAAAACCACCAAGGACAGAGGATGCTTGAGATATCCCCAGGAAGTTGTTAACTGCATTTGAAGAACTTGAAAATGGTCTATGCATAACATAGAACATAAAAGCCACCATGTTCACCGATAGGCCGAAATAGGCCATTCGTTCGGCCATCTCGTTCCCTGGATTGATGGATAAAGAGTGAAAAATGCATTAATTCTCACAAATTACACACATGTAAGTATCTAACATACAATAGTAACCTAAAGCAGAAGAAACTAAATTATGTACCAAAAATAAAGAAGGCTGCAAACCATCCACCAGTCTTTGAAAGATCTGCAATAGGCTTCCCATGGATGTTAACCGGCGTTGTTCCCCCGGTATAACCCCGCCCGAAAGCTGTCCGCCTATTATCGGAGTCGATAAAAAACACTCCCAGTTTCTTCCTGGACTTTCCATCCAACTCCAAACTAGCTGGCGTCCCAAGCAGATCTTCAGGCGACTTGATTTCTCTGCAAGTGCTACCCATATTCCTTATCTCCCTGAAAATAAAACCTCAAATGGTGCCATCATACATGCTAGAGAAGAAAGCTGAGCAGGTAAAAGTGGGAACCTTGTGTTAAAATCACTGAGTTAGAAAATTCTCAAATCTGACGGCTAGAACCGAGCATTCCAATTAATGTCAGAAAAAAAACATGTGAAATGCATGGTCTCTATAAGTTCTACCACATATCACTTTAATTGAATGACTGAAAAAACAGAAACAATAGTAGGTTTACATACCTCTATGCCAAGGAACTTACTTTAAAGTATACACTCACACCACTGAGCTTGAAGAGCTGCCACAATATCATAAGTTGCAGGTTAAGGGGGAGTTTAAAAGAGATGAAGAAGAGAATTCATGATCATGGGGGGCAGTTCACAGTTGGATATCACAATCAATCCAATATTTATGAAATGGTAAGAAAAAACAGTGTCTCAGACACCATGATAAAGGGAGATCCAGCCGTCCATGAGGACCTATCAGAGAAATGTAATAAATGGGATGAGAAAAAGTAGATTGTGTTAGATGGGAGGCGGCATTAATGGCGGCTGCAAACGTAAGGTTTGTGTACTTAACGTCACGTTCTGAAGTAGGAAGATGAAAATGGTGGCCTTTATAAGCTTCGGGATTCTAGGCCTAAAGACTATAACTATGTCTACTCTTGGTGCTGCTTTAGCACCAATGGCGATACGGAAATAGTGGCATTTAAGTTGGATTAAGTCGCAAGTGTGGAAATGTAGGTGCGAATTCAATGTCGACCATTTTGGAGGCTTTTATGTTTTAAGAGATTATACTTTTGGCTCCGCTTTTTAGGGTTCTTGTCATTGTCTTGTTTTATTGTATATATTTCTTCTTCCCCTTTGAATGCCTCTATGAGTGCTCCATGTGTGCTCCTTTAATATCTTCGTCCATGTGTCAAACAATTTTTTTTTTACACTTTTTATGTTTTGATGATATAAAGTTAAATTATAAGGCATAATTTTAAATTTTAAATTTTAAATCTTATTTTCAAACCTAAAAAACACACCATACATCCAATTCTCTAAACCTTAATTTTAAACCCTAACCCTAAATTTTAATCTCAACATTAAACTTATTTTTTTAGTGTGAGGTATAAATAGGTGCACTAAAAAGGTGGATAATTTCTATTCCCATGTGTCAAAGTTATTTTCTTTTTAACTAATATTTGGGATCTTATTTAACACCATTTTTTCATTTTAGGGTAAGCTAGATTACTAGAGTAGATGTTATTTTTGTTTTTTTATGTTAGTTACTTAACTTATAATTCGTTACTTTTTGATCACTTGCATTATCAATGAATAATAGTCCTGTTATTGAAGAATTCAACAAGTGATCTCAGTAGAAAAACGAATAATATTCATCTTAAGATACTACGTTTTATCATTTTATCTGCAAAGTGTGTGTATTGACAAAAGATTAAGAATATATAGAACATAAACTACATTTTAATGACTTTTAGAATATCAAAAGAAAAATATTTATATCATTGAAATATTAATTTTTGTTATATCGATGACGTGATATATTAATAAAAAAAATTAATTTCTATTACCTTTAACTTTTACACAAAATGTTAATTTAATTTTTTCTTATAATATTTTGGTCATAATTTTAAAAAATAGTAATTGTTGTCAATTACATTGCCGTAAGATCATTGTTATTTTTCACGTTAATAGAAACAACGAGAATTTAAAGTTAGAAAAAGGAAAAAGACTGTTAAATGGAATCTAAAAACCCCGTGAATCAATAAAAGTAATTTGACACGTGGAATGATATTTATAGGACACAAGGGTGTGCATTTTGAATTTCAGATCGGCTTCTATCCAAAATTTGTTATATTCAAAATTAGGTTCGTAATCAATTCGAAAAAATAGAATACTTGATTTTTCGGATGGGATATTCGGATATTTAAACTTGACTTGATTTAAATATTTTTTTAATTTAATGGTCCTATTTATAAAAAATTTGAATTTTTAAATATAATAAACAATAAATTATTAAATATACAATATTTTATCTTTATAGAAATGTCAAATTTTTATATTATTAAAAAGTAAAAAATCGAATATAATAATATTTATATCCATAAAAATTTTGATTTTTTAAATATTATGTTTAAATCTAAAATAAATACCCGTGTCCGATTTAAAATTTTAAATATCCGATATAAATTATCAAAAGAATCAAACATCAATTAGATATTCAAATTTTCAAATCGAATTAATAGGTAGATCCGATCGGATCTTTTTTTCACATCACATATAGGGAATTTAGAAGGGACAATGAAATCTGTTCATTGGCCTAAATTTGTTTATTAATTTCCCCCTTGATATATTTTGAAATTTCTTTGCTCCCCGACTTCCCACGTGTTGTCTTATGCTACGAAGCATAACAGCTCAGGCGCAGGATTATAAATTTCGCAATGAGTCCCCTCCACCAATTATAGCACGACACGTCAACATCAAAACAGGTAATGACCCACAGGTTTACTAGAATCAACCAGCTCCCATGCAACTCGACCACCCGAATCAAGCTCTGATTATCACGACTCGGTTCGATTATAAAGCAGTGCTTAGTTCCACTAATCACTCTAAAAAAACCAACTTAGCTCTTAAAGATTCTTACTTTGTGCATTCTGAATCTCGAATCTGGTGCTTAAAGATGCTTACTTTTTCTTCGATTTTCAGCTGCGAACTATCAAATCCGTGGCACAATGGAAGCAGACGATCTGAAAATGGGTATTCTCATAGTTGCCACGCTAGTAATGGCCAAGCTCATATCTTTCCTCATAATGCCCAGATCAAAGAAACGGGTGCCGCCGGTAATCAGTGGCCTCCTTCGATTTATGAAAGGACCCATCGTGATGCTCCGAGAGGAGTATCCAAAGCTTGGCAATGTTTTCACCTTGAACTTGTTTACCAAGAATATAACATTCTTGATTGGGCCTGAGGTTTCAGCACACTTCTTCAAGGCTTCTGAATCAGACCTCAGCCAGCAGGAAGTTTATCAGTTCAATGTGCCAACTTTTGGTCCCGGTGTGGTGTTTGACGTTGATTACTCGGTCAGGTAAGAGCAGTTCCGGTTCTTTACGGAGTCCCTCAGGGTTAATAAGCTTAAGGGCTATGTGGATCAGATGGTTACATAAGCTGAGGTGAGTGATTTGCATTTCTGTGTTGGAGTAAATTGAAGTTTGGTGAATCATATAAATGGACCCAATTGAAGTAATAGTATTTTTTTTTGTTTCAATGTGGTAGATCATGTGTTGGAGTAAATTAGTAAATTGAAGTTTGGTGAATGATATAAATTAATCCAATTGAGTAAAAGTATTCTTTTTGTTTCAAGTTGCTATGGTTTGTGCATGAAACATAACTTGCTACATTTGGTTCGGATGTTCAGTCTGACATGTTAGTGAAGATGTTTTTCTGTTATGGGATGAATGGTTCCATGGTACATATGTTCAATGCTGCAACTCCATGGTTGTGATTTTGTTGTCTGATGATTATTGAATTGGGTAGAACTACTTCTCGAAATGGGGGGATAGTGGTGAGGTGGACCTCAAGTATGAGCTCGAGCATTTGATCATCTTGACGGCTAGTAGGTGTCTCTTGGGTCGAGAAGTACGTGATTTTCGATGATGTGTCTGCACTCTTCCATGATCTTGATAACGGCATGCTCCCTATCAGTGTTACCTTCCCTTACCTGCCTCTCCCTGCTCAACGTCGTCGTGATCGAGCTCGAAAAAAGCTTGCAGAAATCTTTGCAAATATCATTTCTTCTCTTAAAAGTGCCGGCAAGTCAGAAAATGACATGTTGCAATGTTTCATTGAATCTAAGTACAAAGATGGTCGCCCTACTACAGAGGCTGAAGTGACTGGCTTGCTTATTGCTGCACTCTTTGCTGGGCAGCATACCAGTTCCATTACCTCGACTTAGACAGGTGCCTATCTCCTTCGTCATAAGGAGTTCCTATCAACTGTGGTGGACGAGCAGAAACAACTAATACAAAAGCATGGAACCAAGGTTGATCATGATGTTTTGTCTGAGATGGACGCCTTGTATCGGTGCATTAAGGAAGCCCTGAGACTTCACCCTCCACTTATCATGCTTCTACGGAGCTCCCGTGCTGATTTTAGTGTAAAAACCCGAGATGGAAAAGATTATGACATCCCGAAGGGTCATATTATTGCGACATCACCAGCATTTGCAAACAGGCTTCCTCACATTTACAAGGATCCAGACACATATGATCCTGACAGATTCCGTGTTGGGAGGGAAGAAGACAAGGCGGCAGGGGCTTTCTCGTATATTTCCTTTGGAGGCGGTAGGCATGGTTGCCTTGATGAACCCTTTGCTTACCTTCAGATAAAGGCCATATGGAGCCATTTGTTGAGGAACTTCGAGTTGGAGCTCGTGTCACCTTTTCCTGAGATTGACTGGAATGCTATGGTGGTTGGCATGAAACGAAAAGTTATGGTTCACTACAAGCGACGACAGCTCTCTATGTTTCTGTTGATTTGCAGTTTCAATTCATTTTCTTTAACATGTTGGGTTATTTTGTTCTGTTTTCAAACTTAGGTTTATTTGTGAGCATTCTCTGGATTCTGTTTTCTAATTGTTTTTGGCTATTGGTATAAATATTCATGATTGGTTCATGAGCAAAAACTACTAAGGATTAAACAAGATGATGGTGGAATGAAAGTCCTTGTCCAGTTCAAAGTCTTTTCTCCAGGCTTAAAGTAGGTGCTCTTCTGATGCGGCAATGTACAAACTAGACCATTCGAGAATCGATGGAAAGCATATCCCCGGCAGTGCAGGTTGCGGAAACAACATGGCTAGTTTCATCGAAGGATTAGCGAGAAGCCTCTGTTTCCTTGAAGTTACTTTGGGCGGCATAGATGTGAGAACCATATCCAACTTGGGAACATCTTCTTCTGCAACAAGCACTCAGAGCATCAGCAAAAGGTAAAACTATATCTGCGTAACGCTCTATCGACTCTAACACTATTATTAAATCTCGTCTCAAAGTCCTATTAGAAAAAAAAAACTTTGATACACAAGTTGTGGAGTTTATATAAGCTTGTTAATTTTAGGGTTTAGGGTGTTAGTTTAGGGTTTTAAGTTTAGGAATTTAGATTTTAAATTTAAAAAATTTAAAAATTAAGTATATTATATTTTCCAGTGTTGACCGAGTTGAACTAAAGTAGCTCGCGATCTGTTTCGTCTCATTTACGGCCCTAAATCATCCCCTTCTTACGCCTATTATAACTGTTGAACACACATGATTGTTTTCTTTAATTAACAAAATTTCGTAATTAGATCAATCAAGTTCTAGTTCAATCGACACTTCTGATTTGATATTTCATTTTAAATTTATCATTACTTTTTAAATTTAGACTGTATCTATAAATGATTAGACTTAACTAAAATAAATATAAATTCGAACACACTTATGATATGTACAAATGACACATCATAGAGAGGAGTAAGAACATTAATCTCACTTAAAAAAGAAAAGAAAGGTCATGAAATATAAAAGCGGTGCCCTTGCACATCTTATCAATCACGGTTAATGGCCATGTGAAAAGTAATATCACAACGACTCTTTAACTACTCAATTTCATGCCAAGCACTTCAGTGGATAAATTGCATAATAAACAATTGTGACGGTGACTCGTAATGAGAATGTCAAGAATTGAGGGAATGAAAATCTCATATCTTAAAAACAAATAAAAATAGTAACCCAAGTCAAAAGAAATCTTAAGAAAAAAAATAATGACTCTCTGAAGTGGTGACTTTCAATCTTAAAAGGTCAACATTAGCTAAGGATTTTATACAAATGTAGATTTTATACAAAGGAATACACGTTAGGTACCATGATCATGCATGTGGGGTGGGATTAATGCAAAATTATATGTTTTTCTTTTGCTTTGTGGAAATTATACTGTTTTAGTTAAACATATATATAAATAATCCAACAATAGTTGGATGTAGTGATAATGACACAATTAATATTTTAAAAAAAAAAAAATAGATTTAAACTTTAAAGATGTTATTGAGAAGAACAGTCACAAAAATCGAATATGACATTACTTTTAATACTTATGACATTCCCTTATTTATAACTTTTTGTACGGTGTTAATTATATTCCAAAAAAGGGCCTTTTTACTAACTACCTTTTCTCTGTTTTTGGGTTCAGTTTTATGAAAGGTTAATGGGCTTTTCTACCAAGGGTATGCCTCAATATTCAATTCACAAAATAGAAGCTGCAAGTTCCACTGTTCAAGTAAAAATTAACATATCCACTCAACAATACAGGTGATAAATCCTTATAAATATATAATTCAAAAATAAAATAAAATAAAAATACTGACTGAGTCTTAGTTCGACTGATGTTTTCTAGAGATCATCAAGTCGAATGCTTTCAAGTATAATTATCTCAGATTTAAAGGATTTGAGGATTATACATAATTCAGGGTTTAAATGATTTTAATTATGTAATTAGATGTGTGTATTCGATCAGTTTAAACGAATTAATTTTATATAAAATAAACCATAACAATCGAATAAACTTTAGTGACAAAATCGAAATAATCAGAACTGAAAAACCTACTAGGTTCATCAAACATCTGTTGTAGCTGTGTTAATAAAAGGATATACCCCATAAGCTAGTGGCTACGGTATCTTCACGTCTCTAGACTTACCATATCAACCTTTGCACTCGAGATGGGGTGGCGAATAAACCTCCTTTCAATTTCGACTAAAAAATTCTAATGTATCCTATAAAATGATTCGACTTGTTCTTTTAAGGAAAATTATAGTATTCTCAGTCAATGCAGCTCATTTTAGTCTCCCATCTTTAAATATTACACAAATGGACAAATAGACAAAGCATTTTCTATTTATGTTTTTAATTCATATTTAGCAAAATTTTAAATGTTCTAAAATTAATATATATATCAAGCACTGATTGAACATCAGGTCTATTGATATTATTATTATGATAACCTCTAAAAGGCCGTGAATTCAAGAGCATTTAAATATAATTATCTTTAATTTAAAGGGTTGATGTGTTATGATTAATTAAAAACATTTTTAGAGTCAAAAACATTTTTGAAAAGTATTACATAACACTACCTTATTCTCAAAGGTAACTTATGTTAGGTATCAGGATTTAAGCAGGGACAAAGTTATATTGCTCTTTGGGGCTATGGCCCCCTCTTTTATTATAAAATATAACAGGTATTTTAATATATTTAAGCCATCAATTTTCAATTTATTTAAACTTTGTTCCTTTCATTTTTATGGTTAATTATACATTATCTCCCTTGATCTTGATTTCTAATTCTGTTCTTGAATCTGAGTAGGAACTTTTTGACATATTTTTTAAAGTAAGAATAGGAAACATTACAAATCCAATATATCTGAAACAAATTAAAGAATTATCCCATTTCTATCAAATTTCCTCCCAATGTTATTTTTATTTTTTTTAAATTGACATATAGAGACAAAATAATGGGGCTAATGGGCTCCGGAAACCGAGAAGTTAGGGTTGAGAAAACCAGGTTAATTAAAGAGGTTAAATTGGAAGATGGAAGACAAATGAACAAAGTGGCAATTATTAGATCGTGCATGCATGCTTTACCTCCAAATCCCAAGGCATTTTCTCATTTAATTTGGCGCCACTTGTAATAAAATACACATTGTCTCTCCTCAAAAGTCTCTGCAGATTTTTAACCTAATTTGTCTGACTTTGCTTGGAAGTATCAAATATTGCCAAGTACTGCAAAGGATAAACACTAAGACGAGGGTCCAAAAAGTCAGCAATTCTAACTCGGGACACGCACTTTTCCCTATTTGAAAATACCACCATACCAATCAAATCCGTTTATTGAATTGGGATTGTTTTTGAAGAAGAAAAAAAAAATGAGAGAAACCCTTTTTTGAGTACACCATTAGGTGATTAAATTAAAGGTTTACGATCTATATGAAATTTGAAATTAAATTTAATGATTTATAATGTAAATTATCTTAAATAAATATATTTTATGCTTCATATCCTTTTCGAACCCATTCATCTCAGAAGATAATAATGTGCATTTAAACATATTAGAACACATATTCCTTAATGTTAGAAGAACAAGTATATCAACCAATCTAAGTCGCAATCACCTTTTATTCATATATTTTTAATGTTATAATTATTCCTATGTTAATATATATTTAAATATTATCAATTCATTAATGATTAATATTTTACATGATCATGTATCCGTATTATATTGTTTTTTTAAGTTTAATACTTTATAATGTTTTAATTATTTTTTATATTATTCAATGTATCACAATAAAAATTACTAAATCTAGCTATTATAGTATCTAATCTAAAATTCAACGTCACTCCAAAACTACATTCTATGCCTAAAGCCTGCTGTCAAGTTTCTTTTGACTTGCATCATAATCAAGGATAGACCGAGCGGATGAAGTAGTCGTCATTTGAAAATTTAAAATTCGTATATCATTTAAAAAAATTATATATATTTTTTATTAAAAATTTATTTTTTGTCCTTCTAAAATTTTATAAGTTGACCCCTTAAAATTATATGGGTTCGCCTCGTAATATAAAGTCATGTATTTATCCCTTATTATAATCTAATACGTTGATTTATAAGGAGGATACTTTGGCAATTTGGCTAAAACTTCCAGTAATTTATTATTTAGAAAAACCTATCAAGTGATTCATCCTAGTAGGATATAATTATTTCTTTTATTAGTCACATGGATTACTTATGCATGTACTATTCACTCAATTTCCCGATTTAAAGTTCACTTTGGTGGGTATATATATTGGCGAATTTGAATGGGGACTAGTGAAATTATGATTTCTATAAAATATTAAAAAATGTTATAGTAAAATTATTTTTTAATTTCTCAAAAAATTATAATCATTAATCTTAAATTGAAAAGGAAAAAATTATAAATTATAGAAACGATAATGTTATACATCCTATTAAACAGTATGACATTATTAAATCAAGCAAAAATACTTTTATGCAATATACCTATAATATTTTTTATGTGGGTTCCATTAGGTCAAAGCATGCTGCTAATGTAAATTAATAGATAGGTCTTCCTAGTGAATTGTTTTGTTCAAAAAAGCATGCCCTATGTGTCCTTTCCACATGCAACCCAACATGTTCATTCGAATGTGTTCATATACATGCTGATGTGCAACAACGATCGATGCTCTAAAATTTCAAAAGCAAAAACAAAAGAAAAGGAAAAGGCATTCCCCATGGCATTGAAAAATATCAAGAAAAGGGTTGAAAAATTATGTGATATTCGGGTTGTTTTTATTTATTTCTGAAAAGGCTCGGTTGCATTAGTCTTAGGGCAACATGACCTTTTTGTATGTGCTTAGAGGACTACTAGTACTGTATAGACATATTTTATAAACATGGGTTCTTTTTAGTAATTAGTGAATAATTTAATTGTTTGATTATATTCATTATCGACCCTCTTAGATTTAAATGATATTTGAACTATATGTATTAATCTCATCTATTTGAATTATATATAAGAATATGTTTATTATTCAAATTTAGGTTATTTTGGATAATTCTATTTATATTATCAATGACAAAAATATATTTATAATAAGGGATGGAACTAAAATTTAAAGTTAGAGGACAAAACATAAATGTTTGAACGTGTGGAGGTAAATTTATAAATAAACTATTTTAAAAAATTAAATAGGAAAACAAATGAGAAAAAAATTGTGTCCTATGTAGTTCTGCCCCTGTTTGCAATCATATGTTTTAGAGGATCCATCTTAATCTTCAATCCTCAACCCTATTTATAATTATCAACGATAAAAGAGTCTATAACAATATGTTTATTATTCAAATCTCCTCCTAACAACTTTTTTTCAATTTTAGAAGGATCATCTCAATCCTCCATCTGTGATCAAACATTTAAAAATTAATTTAATCCTTTAATTTTAACTTTAAACCCGATTTCTGTTAAAAGAAAGAGCTATGAGACTCGTATTATAAGATTGTGTTGTACCCATTTTTGTCAGGGCCCATAGACCCAAATCAGATATCTAACCTCAACCCAACAACCCACTTGATCCAATTCTACAATACCAGACCCAGCACCCATTTAAATTTTAAAAAGAAAAAACTTAATTACATAAATGCCCTTAAACCTAATTCTGAAAACCTAATACCCTAAGACTTGCACCAGCCGCCGCCGCACCCCATTGTGCCCAATCACCTCCGCGCGTGGACACCACGCGCGATGCTAGTTGCCACGCGCGCCACCACCTCTGCCACTACCATCCGCCACCGCCCAAAATCTGCGAAGTTAGACAAGTTGTGTTAGTTTTTTTTTTAATATGCATGTATCAGATTGGGTATAAAAACCCAGATCTAATATGTAATACAGAACAGTTCTTGAATGAAAGGGTTTTTTGGTTCGAAAAAAAGGGATTTTGGAAGGATTCGAATACAGAAACATAAAAGCTGTTGGTTCAAAAATCAGTTCGAATGAAATAAAAAACAAGGTTATTTCGTTCCAAAAAATATATTCGAACGCACAAAAAGCAAAAAATCCATTGAGAAGGTAAAAAACTTTCGTACCTTATTTTTTAGATCTACGCGAATAGGGACTCCTTTTTGAAAAAACGGCCTCGAATTCGGACTCACTGGGTCAAAGGGGATCGGAAAGCCACCAACTTTTCCACTCCCGGCAGCCGGCGACGGCGGCGCCACCATCGGCGACAAGCGGGCTAGGGTGGCCGGCAGCCTGGGCAGAGAAAAAAACAGAGAACCCTTTTGCTTTTTTTTTAGAACAATGAACCAAATGAATTTTTTGTTTCATTTTAACTTATATATTCATTGTAAGAAGGGGTTTATTTACATACTAAACCCCTCCTTCCCTAGAGAATTTTCATTTCCTCTCGGCCGCAAGGCCTAATTTCATTATCAGTCCTTAATTTTCAGATCTTTGCGAATGGGCCACTACATCTGTTTCAATCAGGTTTTGAACGGGTAAATTACCCATTAGGTCCCTACACACCATAATTCCTAACTCCGCGAGCTTTCTTCTTTTATTTTCTTTCAATTTAGTCCCTTTTTTCTTCAAATTCCTTTTCGTTTTAATTTAGTCACTACTACTACTACTATTATTATTATTATTATTATTATTATTATTATTATTATTATTATTATTATTATTGGGGTTAACTACACCAGTGACCACCGAACTATTTGGGCGTACCTATTTTGACCAACGAACTATCTAACTCGTTAATTTTACAAAATTTTCTTAACTGCCATATCACCACTCTGTTAGTTTTTTAACGGCGGTGGTCAAAATAGGTCAATTTAATAAGTTTTGTGGTCTGATTGACGAGTTCGATGGTCAAAATAGGTACGCCAAAATAGTTCGGTGGTCACTGGTGTAGTTTACCCTTATTATTATTATATAATTTTATTTCCTACGTATAGTACATTATGTATATATATTATATATATTTTTTATATCTTATGATATATTATTATTATACATATTATAATATATATATCTTAAAATGCTTATTATTATTATTATTTTATCAAAATATAATACATTGTTATATTTATTATATTATATTACATTATACTTAGTATATCAAATGTATGTACATTATTATATTATCATTATTATTACTTTATAACATATGAGTATTATAAAATATATGTATATTATATATTATTATACCTATACACATATTTTGTTATTTTATTTCGAATATTTTTTTCTCTAAACTCGGCCAATTTAAGGGAATATTTTTCGTTTGATTTCGGATACCGGCTAGGAAGTGACATCCTTACTCATTCAGGTGCCATCTTCCTCGGTTTCGTAAATAAGGAAATGTTCTCCTTAGACCGCTTTTTTCGGGATCAAATTTTAAATTGAAAATTGAATTTTTGTTTTCTTGCAATGACAACACCAAATTAACGAGGTACCATTTTTGGGCGCTGTGGGGTGCTAATCATTCCCCACGCGTAACCGATTCCCGAACCCAAACATTTTGAATCTTTGGTTACCTTTTAACGGTGTCCGGCCTACCAAAGTGGCCGGTGGCGACTCCACCCTTTTTTTCATATTTTCCACTATTTTTTATTTTTAAAATATTTACGGTGTTCTGTTGGGAGCGTCATCCCGGTCTCCGAGTCCATTTTTTCTTAACATATTTTATTTTTCGTAGAGGGTAAACCCCTGTTACGACAGATGGCGACTCCGTTGGGGACATTTTTTTAAGAGAGTCGGGCCAATGTTGATTTTGTGTTGTCATGCAAAAATTTACTATTTTGATTTGATTTAATTTTTAATCCTTTGGTATTCATGCATGAGCTTTATATCCGAGCTCCTCGACCCTTAAGTGGGAGGGATTACTTCGCTCTGTGGGGTTTTCACCCCTGTATAGTGTTGTAATGTACTCATGGAGTACTGGTCCTTATATTTCGTGGGGTTTTCACCCCCGTATGGTATGAGGGTCGTACTCCCCCGAATCGATATCCTCACGACAGTTCGGGTACCCTTTCCTTTAGATCCGAACCACATAATAGTGAGTCGTAGGAGCTAACCTTTTTAAGCCATGCGAAACTCTGCCCGTTTAACGGTCCCCCTTGTTAGGCTTTGGTGCATGTATTTTTTTGTACAATTTTTTTTTATCCATTTTAATTTCCTCTTTACTAATTTATTCGTTTGATTTATTTATTGAAACCGACCTCGTTTCTTTTTTTATCGCATCATGTTCAATTTATTATACATTAATTGCATTACCGCATCACTTTAATTTCTTGCATTTCACCGGCATCAATGATTCACGACTGGTTCCTAATTTGAAAATTTCATCATTGGGAGAAAGTCTAGTACCCTAGATGTTAATGCAACATTCAAAGTTGCGAACAAATCCCATGAGTTCGAAAGTCGAGTTGCGAGAACCATTTTGAATCACTACCTCCACACTTAGGTCATGCACACTGCATTTACATGCATTCATTTTTTAAGGTTTTAAGACTAATCCTCGGGATGCCCCGTGCCAACAATACCAGATAAAGTGGAAAGTTGACCGATCCAGCACTTCAACGAACCTATGCAAAAGCCCAATCTAGGGACATTTTTTAGAATGACCATCGCATAGACCATGCCTCTGCAAGCCCCGTGTTCATAGGGCATTTCTAGACGAGTTCTAAAAGTCTTACTGGGGGGCAACATAACACGTTCATCATTTAAGAAGAGGCGAAAATATACCCTCAAGCTTCAAATTCGCTTCATTTCCAGACGAAGTTCAATGAAGGGCATGCACCCGAAGAGATAGAAGAAGATGATCAAAGCAAATGAAGATTGGGGGCATCTCCACGAGACAAGACTAAGAACTCAATTCGACAAACACTTAGTCTGGGGGCATCCATTTGAGGGGCAAAAAAATCATTTATCATTTGGCATCAAGTGCATGCAGCATACATTCGCACGAGTCGTCATGCATACATTTAGACATAAAGTTACATACATCCATCATCCATTTAGTTTTTGGCTAGAACACATAAACAGGTCCAGGAAGAAGACCGAAAAACTTTAATCACGGGGTAACAACATGATGATCAACCTCTAACCCTGAAGAAGGCCGAATATACATACAAGCTCAAACATCCAGCTCCATAGAAAAATTTTAAACATTTACTAATTAATGTTCTCATTCATTTTTAGATTTCGCGCTACCGTTGATGGTGCAACAGATTAACATTTTCTCTAGATCTTTACTCTTCGCCAGTGATGTAGCAGATCCTACATTTTCTCGGTCTCGCCTCTCCGTCAGTGGTGTAGAGGATCCCATTATTTCTGAATCTCGTCTCGCTGTCAGTGGTGTAGCAGATCCAACCCTATCCAGGTCTCGCTTCTTTATCGGTGTCGTAGCTAGACCAAACTTTTCCTCAGATATTGTATCTTTCTTGTAGTTGTAGCTCAAAAAAAGAAGAAAAAAAGAGAAAAATTCAGAAAATCAAAAATTCAAAAATTCAAAAATTAAAAAAAGAAAAGGAAAAAAAGGAAAAAAGGGAAAAAAATCAAGAAAAATAAAAAAATCAAAGCTTCATCCTCCGATCTTACCCATCCGTTGGTGGAGTTATCATCATCCGATCTGGTTCTTCCGTTGATGGTGTAGCCAGGTCCAAGTTACTCTCATCTGATCTTGTTCCTCCGTTGATGGCATAACAAGGTCTAAATTACAGATATCCAATCTCACCTCTTGCATTGGTGGAGAGGTTGAGTTCAAGTGGTAGCTATTCGATCTGCCCCTTGCGTTGATGGAGTGGTGGGTCCAAGTTGCTTTCATCCGGTCTTGTTCCTCCGTTGATGGCGTAACAAGGTTCAAATTACAAACATCCAATTTTGCCTTTTGTGTTGATAGAGAGGTTAGAGTTACAATTGTTCGGTCCAGCCTCTTGCGTTGATGGAGTGGTTGTGTCCAAGCCGTTTTCATTCGGTATTGTTCCTCCGTTGATAGCGCAACAAGGTCCAATTACAGATATCCAATCCCACCTCTTGCGTTGATAGAGAGGTTGAACCCAATATATCATATCATGTCCCTTTGTTGATGGTGTGGCCGGGTTTATATTGCCATTCATTTTTACTCTGTCTTTGAGGGCGTAGTAAGGTCCAAGTTGCGATTCATTCTCGCTCCTCTATTGATGGTGTAGTAAGGTTTGAGTTGTTGTTATCCAGGTTCTGCTTTTTCATTGATGGTGTGATAGAGTCCAAGTTACCTGATCATGTCTCTCAGTTGATGGTATGGTCGGGTTCAAGTTGTCGTTCGTTCTTACTCTACCGTTGAGGGCATAGTAAGGTCTAAGTTGTTGTTTATTCATGCTCCTCCATTAATGGTGTAGTAAGGTTTGAGTTGCTGTTATCCAGATTTTTCTTCTCCGTTGATGGTGTGGTAGAGTCCCAGTTATTCGATCTTGTCCTTCCGTTGATGGTGTGGCCAGGTTCAAGTTTTCGTTCGTTCTTACTTGAGGGCATAGTAAGATCCAAGTTGCTGTTCATTCCTGCTCCTCCGTTGATGGTGTAGTAAGTAAGGTTTGAATTGCTGTTCTCCAGATTCTGCTTCTCCGTTAATGGTGTGGTAGAGTCCAAGTTATTTGATCATGTCCTTCCGTTGATAGTGTGGCCGTGTTCGAGTTACCGTTCGTTCTTACTCTGACATTGAGGGCATAGTAAGGTCTAAATTACAAATATCCAAACTCAGCTCTTGCGTTGATGGAGAGGTTGAGTCCAAGTTGCAGCTGTTTGATCTGCCCATTCGTTGATGGAGTGGTGGGTCTAAGTTGTTTTCATTCGATCTTGTTCCTGCATTGATGGCGTAACAAGGTTCAAATTGCAGAAACCCAATCATGCCTCTTGCATTGATGGAGAGGTTAGATACAAGTCGCAGCTGTTCGATCCGCCCCTTGCGTTGATGGAGTGGTGGGTCTAAGTTATTTTTTTCCGATCTTGTTCCTCCATTGATGGCGTAACAAATTCCAATTTACAAGTATCCAATATCGCCTCTTGCGTTGATGGAGAGGTTGAGTCCAAGTTGCTGTAATCCAATTCTATTTCTCCGTTGATGGTGCAGTATAATCCAAGTCATTATTATCCGATTATGTCTTTTTGTTGATGGAATGACTGAACAAATATGCCAAATTTCGATCCTGCCTCTTCGTCAGTGTTGCAGCTGGATCAAAACTTTCACCTTTAGACCGTGCCTCTTCGTCGGTGTTGTAGCTCGGTCAAATCTCGGTCCTGCCTCTTCGTCGGTGTTGTAGCTGGACCAAAATTTACTAACTCCCGATCCTGCCTCTTTGTCGATGCTGTAGCTGGATCAACCCTACTGACTTCAGACCCTGTCTCTTCGTCGGTGTTGTAGCTGGGTCAAACCTTTACTGACTTCAGGCCTTGCCTCCTCGTCGGTGTTGTAGCTGGACCAAATCTACTGACTTTCGATCCTGCCTCTTCGTCGATATTGTAGCTGGATCAACCCTATTGACTTCAAGACCTTACCTCTTCGTCAGGTGTTGTAGCTTGGTCGAACCATACCTTTCTCTGGTCCTGCCTCTTCGTTAGGTGTTGTAGCTGGGCCAAATTTACTCTTTCATATCATGTCTCTTCGTCAGAATTGCAGCTAGATCAGACATCAGAATCCTCATATTTTGATCATGCCTCTTCGTCAGTGTTGTAGCTGGATCAAATTATTTTGACAAGTCCAACGAAAATGTTGGCATAACGTGCTTAAACACGGTAAAGTTTAAGACAATGGATAATTCAAATGTCCATCGAAAATATATTTTCACGAATGGTCGAAGGAAAATAAATCATTTGAAAATCCAATGTAATGATTGGTATAAACTGATTGTACCCAGGGGAATGGTACAACTAGCCCGGAGCAAACGGCTACCGGTAAAGGCAACTCAAAATCGTTGATCCCTGTGCATTTGGGAAAAATGCAAAAGAAATCTACGAACCAAGCTCTACATTAAAATTTACCAACTTTTGGTCATGCCTCCTCGTCAGTGTTGTAGCTGGACCAAATCTTCATCCATCGATCATGTTTCTTCGTCAGTGTTGCTGCCGGATCAAGTTTTGCAGACCTTGCCTCTTCGTTAGTGTTGCAGCTAGGTCAAATTTTCTCCAAGCATTACGTTGTCATCAGAGTCGTAGCAAGCCATGCTCGTTTTGTCTCCTCCAACGAATCACCTCGGATTTTTGTATTCCTCAACGAACCCTCCATTTTGAAGAGCGACAAAGAAGATCAAGAGAAGCCCAAAGAAGAAGCGGTGGCCAGAGAAGGAACCTAAACCTGGCCGGACAAAAATGGTTACTTTTTTGTATTTGCCCTATTTCTGTTACACATCAATGAGCAAAGAGGGGCAGCTGTTGTACCCATTTCTGTCCGAGCCCATGGACCCAAATCAGATATCTAACCTCAACCCAACAACCCACTTGACCCAATTCTACAATACCAGACCCAACACCCATTTAAATTTTAAAAAGAAAAAGCTAATTACATAAATGCCCTTAAACCTAATTCTAAAAACCCTAATACCCTAAGACTTGCACCAGCCGCCGTCGCACCCCTATTGTGCCCAACCACCTCCGCACATGGCCACCACGCGCGATGTTAGTGGCCACGCGCGTCACCACCTATGCCACTACCGTCCACCACCACCCAAAATCTGCAAAGTTAGACAAGTTATGTTAGTTTTTTTTAAATATGCATGTATCAGATTGGGTATAAAAACCCAGATCTAATATGTAATACAGAATGGTTCTTGAATGAAAAATATAGGGGTTTTTTGGTTCGAAAAAAAGGAGAGGATTTTGGAAGGATTCGAATACAGAAACAAAAAAGCTCTTGGTTCAAAAATCAGTTCGAATGAAATAAAAAACAAGGTTATTTCGTTCCAAAAAATATATTCGAACGCACAAAATGCAAAAAATCCAAAATCCATCGAGAAGGTAAAAAAAAATTGTACCTTATTTTTTAGATCTATGGGAATAGACTCCATTTTGAAAAACCGGCCTCGAATTCGAACTCACCGCGTTGAAGGGGACGAAAAACCACCAACTTTTCCACTCCCGGCCGCCAGCGACGGCGGCGCCACCACCGACGACCGGCGGGCTAAGGTGGCCGGCAGCCTGTGCAGAGAAAAAAACAGAGAACCTTTTTGCTTTTTTTTTTAGAACAATGAACTAAATGATTTTTTTTGTTTCATTTTAACTTATATATTCAGGGTAAAAAGGGTTTATTTACATACTAAACCCCTCCTTCCCTAGAGAATTTTCATTTCCTCTCGGCCGCATGGCCTAGTTTCATTATCAGTCCTTAAAACTTTTCAGATCTTTGCGAATGGCCACTAAATCTGTTTCAATCAGGTTTTGAATGGGTAAATTACCTATCAGGTCCCTCTACACCATTTTTTCTATCTCCGCGAGCTTTCTTCTTTTATTTTCCTTCAATTTAGTCCCTTTTTTCTTCAAATTTCTTTTCCTTTTAATTTAGTCACTATTATTATTATTATTATTATTATTATTATTATTATTGTTGTTGTTGTTGTTGTTATTATTATTATATAATTTTATTTCCTACGTATAGTACATTATGTATATATATTATTTTTATATCTTATGATATATTATTGTTATACATATTATAATATATATCTTAAAATGCTTATTATTATTATTATTTTATCAAAGTATAATACATTGGTATATTTATTATATTATATTACATTATACTTAGTATATCAAATGTATGTACAATATTATATTATCATTATTATTACTTTATAACATATGAGTATTATAAAATATATGTATATTATATATTATTATACATATACACATATTTAAGTTATTTTATTTCGGATATTTTTTTCTCTAAACTCGGCCAATTTAAGGGAATATTTTTCGTTTTATTTCGGATACTGGCTAGGAAGTGACATCCTGACTCATTCAGGTGTCATCTTCCTCGGTTTCGTAAATAAGAAAATGTTCTCCTTATACCGCTTTTTCTGGATCAAATTTTAAATTGAAAATCGAATTTTTGTTTTCTTGCAATGACAACACCAAATTAACGCAGTACCATTTTTGGGCACTGTGAGAGTGCTAATCATTCCCCACGCGTAACCGACTCCCGAACTCAAGCATTTTGAATCTCTGGTTACCTTTTAACGGTGTCCGGCCTACCAAAGTGACCGGTGACGACTCCACCTTTTTTGATATTTTTACTATTTTTATTTTTAAAATATTTACGGTGTTCAGTTGGGAGCGTCATCTCAATTTTCGGGTCTATTTTTTTAACATATTCTATTTTTTGTAGAGGGTAAACCCTTTTACGACATATTGAAAGATAAAAAGGTGGCGTGGCTGTGGAAATGATGGGTACGACAAGTGAATGATATTTGGATTCTGGTCGTATTGATATGATCCTGCAGCTTATAAACCTTTTTCAAATGAACTCATGCAGCCCTTCGCACATCATTTTCTCTGTATTATCGGTTTCATCTTTATATTAGTTTTAAACTATTTTTATATTATTAGTTTATTATTTTTTATATTTTTACGTTCAATCAGAACATGTCACGAATGATAATTTTTTAAAAAATAAAAATATATAAATATATAAAAAATTATCTAAAAATAAAAAGCTCAAAACGAAATTATGAGTTATGACTTTGTTTGATAAACAACATTTTGAGTCAAAATTAGAGGTTTGCAAGTTAAACTCGCTAATTTGGATGTTTGATAAATATAAGATTGTAAGAGCGGATAGGGGTGAAACTCTCAAATTAAAAGTTAGTAAGAAAAGATTTTTGGGTTTAAAAGTTTTAACTAATAGTTGTAAAGACTCTTCTATCCATAACGATGAGAAAAAGTATTCAAATATGAAAGGAAATATAAGAATGATATTTGAATTATTGAACCACTTTTATTTATATAATTATATTTTTAATGCAAATTGATTAATTATTAAATTTAAATGATATTTGAATCATATGTATTATATCATATATTTAAGGAAAAATAATATTTAAACTATATATGAGAATATGTTTTACTTTAAAAATATATGTGAGCTATTTTTTTGAATAAATGTGTGAGTTATTTAAATACAATATAAATGTGTGAGAATAAAAAAAAAGAAAAAACAAAAAAAGTATTAGCGTACAAATGCCACCATGTAAATTTAAGTTATTCAGATACTTTTTTGAAATTCTCGTTAATAACTTTTTCAATTAATAGGCATCACCTAATCCTCTATTACAATTTTTTTATTTACCAAACGCTCAAATTAACAGATTTAACTGGTCAAATTTTTAAAAATTATCCAACATCTAATTTTGACTCAATACTGTTTATCAATGTTTTTTACTACTACACATAAATTTATTTATTTAAAAGTATAACAAGCTGGAATGTTGCACCTAATATTTGTTTACTGCACTTTGTTTAGTACATTCACATGATTAGTTCTGGATTCAACTCAGACTCTCCCTCTCTCGCATGTAAGAATCTTTGAAGAGAGATATTATAGTCAATTTGATGATTGGAAGTCAATGAAAAATTGGTAGAAAGTTGATTGAAGCAGCACTTGTCAATCATGGAATTCTATTAAGCCGGTGATGAGCCCATGATTGCACTTCCTGCAGGAGCAATCATCAGATTGTTCAAACTGATGGTCCAAAGGCCATGATTGAATTCCAGGTAGATGAATGATGAGCTACACTAATCATAAAACCACCTGAATGCTCCCTAATCAAACACATGATTATAGGTCAATGGATATGATATCTTGACCAAACCCATGCCATTAACGTGCAAAAGCCAAGACATCTAAACCGCAGGGTTTAGGTGAGATAGTAAAAATCATTTTGCATTGAGTGATTTTAAAATTTGTTATTCTTATTTATTTTTATATGGATCAACAGAACGTAAAAGATTAATTACTGAATTCATTTTATTTTAGTCGCAGAGATTTAGTTCTCAAACATAATGTGTATCATCACAAATATTAGGAAAGTGCCTTTTGCATTGAGTGATTCATATGAAGGGCAACTGTGCTCATGGGAGCTTATGAGGGACCAATCAGGAGCAAGGGCCCACACTAGGATCATTATGCTAGCATGGGAGAGAATTGTTCTTTGCTAAGTCTTGATCTCGGATTGGAAGACACTAAACTTCGCCCCTATTTAAACACAAATGCAAATGGCTGATAAACAAGCCACAACTAGCTCTCTTTTCCTAAAAACTCACCAAAATATCATCATTGCTCTATTCCATTCCCAAGACCAAGACCAAGACCAAGACCAAGAATTTTCTGTCGCTCTCTTTCTATCTATCTAATCAGAAGACAAAAAGACTGTCCCTTTAAAATCCCAGAGAGCCAAACGCTAAAACCAGAAAGGCAGAACAAGCACAAAAGTTATACTATATTTCTTTCTTTTTTATCTTCATAGATTTCAACAACTCAAAAACCAACTCTCCTTCTTCTAAAAACAAAAGAAAGCAACAGAAACCTCAGCAGCAGCAGCAGCAGCAGCAGGAGATACGATTCTTGGGAGTAAGGAGGAGGCCGTGGGGCAGATATGCAGCGGAGATAAGAGACCCTTCCACGAAAGAAAGGCATTGGCTCGGCACATTCGACACTGCCGAGGAAGCTGCCTTAGCCTACGACCGTGCCGCTCGCTCCATGCGTGGCTCCAAGGTTCGAACCAACTTTGTCTATTCCGATATGCCGGTCGGCTCATCGGTCACCTCCATCATTTCCCCCGACGAAACACAGCATAACATGTCACCCATTTTCCCTATTAATCCCCCTTTTCACCAACAAATGGATACAAACCAGAAACAGCTTTTCTTCACTCAAGACCCTTTCAATGCCTGCCACTTCTCGTCCGGATTACCAGCCGGAAACGGATATGAGTTAGCGTCTTATACGCCCATTACTGGGGTAATGGATACAGGAAACGGTGGCTCTCAACAGTTTAACGATGACTGTGAGTTGCCACCTTTGCCTCCCGATGTGTCTTCAACTTGTTACGCATCTGAAGTTGCTGGTTCAGATATGAGTTATACTTATGGTGCGTGGAGTGACTCGGGCCTTCTTGGGTTTGACTCGGGAGTGAGTGAGCCATATTTCGGCTTCAACTCTTACGAGTTTATGCAGCATATGCCCTCGGTTTCTGATACGGTAACTGAGGGATTTGATTTGGGTTCATCTTCATCATCATCGGGTTACTTCTTTTAATAGCTACCACAATTAAGAAATGATAAGTTGCAACGACAACTTCTGTCTTTTGAAGAACGTCTCGGTTTAGTTTTGGGATCTTGCTGTAATGGATTTGCTTATTTTAATGATTTTGGTGGTACTTAAGTACCGGTTTCTTGGGTTGTTGTTGGATTTGGGTCCAATTTGGGGGGAAATGGTCCTGCTTCCAAGCCTTTTTTTGTGGTTCTTGTCATGCCTTTCTGGTCAAAGTTGTGTGGGGCCTGAGTAAATGTGAAATGTTTTCAATCACACCATCAGCAGCTTCAATTTTTTTTTTTTACAAATCTCACTCCTACTTAAAATAAAGAGAAAAAGACTCGAGAAAAAAAAGTACTCTTAGTAAATTTAAAACTCATGACATGAGAAGATATAAAAGAATAAAAATAAATAATTTGACCAACCAATGAAATATACTTATTTAAATGTGATTCAATTCTATTATCTACTTTAACTATCTTAACATGATAAATTAAATGTAATTCAACCCGTGTATAACTTCATATCTGCTAACAACAACACATCATTTTCTATAGTAAAGAAGGGATATCACATGATGTATTTCTCAACTTCATGGAAGATTATAGTCGCCTCTCATCACAAACGAAATAATACTAAATAATGACCTTCGTTCGTCTACATTATTCGATTAAACCAATGACCGATCAATGGTCGATTGACATCGATCGATGATTTTAATTAATACAAAAGAAAACTAATACTAAAACTAAAAATATTTTATTTTATCAAACAAATATGTAAGCACTAAAATATTTAATGTTTTATAAAAATATGTAACCTCTATCATAAATACTTTACCAAAATTTATATCAGTATCCGAAATTTTTATAAACAGATCAAAATTTTTAATGATGCGTCCTTAAAAATTATGGTATGCTTTTAGAAATTTTGGTAAGATTGGAGCTTATTCTAGTGCTATCTAAAGATTCCAACATATCCTTTGCTACTTCACTTGTAATGCAGTCGTACAAGAGGTAACTGTTTTTTCGTTTATCACCTGTATTCGATTTATTAATCGGCTAATTCGAATTAAGTTGTACAAATGTTCAATATGGGGAGATCATTCCAGTTCAGTTTTCTCTATTCGCAACGTCAGAATTTAAACCTCTCATCTTGAGTAAGGGGTAATTTTAATACGTGGAAAGAAAGAGGAGGTGAATAATGGAATGCTGATAAATAAAGGTCAATAATACAATGAGGAAAGGCTCAAAGCCTGATTAACTAACCTTTCAGCCATTAACGGAGAAATAACCCTACAAATTATGTATGCCTTCAACGTTTCCTTGTAATCTTCCTTCTTAATTACTTTCCATAATTCCAATCCCGTCCTCCCATTGTTTTTATTTAAACCTGATCCAGGCGTTGGCAATCAAATTCATTTTTATCAGCTACTTGCTGCAAGTTCACATTGGAATTTAGATAAAATGGCTTTTAGATCAACGGGATATATGCTTTTAACATTGGCCTCCGTTTGTTCATTTTGCTATACATGATCTGATAAAATGAATGGTGTTGCAGGGTTATTGGAAATCAATGATGGCCTCATTGGAAAGGAGTTTGAACCGATCCTTTTCCTCGTCGGCAACATCTCAAAAGGTGAAACAATATTCCACTTCCTCGAAAGCGGATCCGAGTCATCACCCTGCCATCAAGTTAGTTTAAATTTTAATGGACTCGCATGCACATGATGTTTCTGCAATTTCAAGAATCAGGATTTTTGTTTTCTGAAATCATGAGGGAAATGGTGGACATGTTGTGCAGCCATTGGGACAACATGCCGAATTATATCATGATGGGATTGGTTTCGGTGGCGATAATGATGGGGGCTCACACCGCAAAGCAGCAGCTAATGCATCACCCTACTGTGGTGATCACCAAGACGAAGAGGGAGTCGATATCGGAGCTCGACACCCCTGATAAAGTCAGTGCTTCCGGCCATAAATTCTTGGACAAAGCTTTCCTCAGAAAAGTGGCTCACCTTCAGGACCGCAAACATTAGACCCTTTCACCAGGTTAATCAATATACATATATATCTTCGGTCATGCTTTTTTCCTAGCTATTGCTCGCCACTGTTTTATCATTACCATTCACATTAACTAATGCGGTGTTGTTCATTAATTATTGCAGAAACACTCGAATCGGATGGAGTTCATCCAAGCAGCTGCTGTTAAGCTTCTAAATCCTATACTGATCGTGTCGCACTTCGAATAACTACAAAATGGCCTTCTTCTTCTAGGTATTTTCACTTTGTTTATAGCTTTCATGTGCTGGTTCTAGCCCTTTTTTCGTATTAAGCCGAACTATAAAGAGGCCCAGAGTACATTTTTATTAGTATTGTTCTTATAATACATGATGTTGATGTTCTGGTTCTATAAACTGATATAGTAATTCTCAACGAACGACATCTTATAAACTTCTTCCAATAAAATCACCAACATTAAATGAGTTCTATCGAAAGAAATCTACAAAATATTATCGACTGAAATCGATGCACGAGTTCATAAAGCGGAAACATCAACAAACAAGTTATGGTTTTAATTAATTACATTTGATAAGCAACAATCAAGAACGACAAACACAAACACCAAACAAGCCAGTTTCTGATGCGTGGTGGATCATCATGGAAGCAGGTAGATAATTAATATTACATGTATGATATCATCTTAATAAGTTCTAACAGAAGGCAAAACTGTCTCTTTATTTGGATATTTCTCCTTTGTCTGTAACTCTTTTTGTCACATTAATTACCACTCTCAATTAATTCTTAATAACATAAACGGCAAAACAGCTTTTGAAGATACCATAACTCTGGTTAAAATGCAGACAAACCATGGCTAGCGGTAGCCTAGTAGGCTATTAATGCTTCAGTTCTACAAGTTCACTTACTTGTCACGCACACGACAAACACACCCAACTTTCAATGTATATTTTATTGAATGGTGACCTTTACAGATATTATTTGATTGAATGATGTTGCTATCAAAGAATTTCTAATTCTGGATCAATTTTGAATATATGGACTATGGTGTTTGATTGTTGTTGGTATGGAAATGTTTTCTTCTCTTTGTCTGTTACCTTATCTGATCATATATCATCACCTTCCCTGTTAGCATTCATCGGTATCGAGGCCAGCTAAACATGTCAAACTTTGTGCAGGATTTTGATGAAGATGAACATCACAGCACTGTTGTCTCGCAGTCGTCTAATGAGAGTCCGAACCCTCTTGAATGTCCTATCGCCACAAGTTCGAAGAGGAAACGAAATCTTCCGGGGAAACCAGGCAAGCATGCATACCTTATATCTTTATCTTTGATTCCGATACTTCTTGGAAGTTTAATCACCGAGTCAATGTTCGGATTTTTGAAAATTTTCAGATCCTGATGCGGAGGTGGTAGCGCTGTCGCCGAGGACTCTAATGGCAACCAACAGGTACATATGTGAAGTCTGTCATAAAGGATTTCAGAGAGACCAGAACCTTCAGCTGCATAGGAGAGGACATAACTTGCCTTGGAAGCTAAAACAAAGAACAAATACTGAGGTGAAGAAAAGGGTTTATGTATGTCCTGAGCCGAATTGTGTTCATCATCATCCGAGTCGGGCTCTCGGCGACTTGACTGGCATTAAGAAGCATTTCTGCAGGAAGCATGGAGAGAAGAAATGGAAGTGTGATAAGTGCTCTAAACGATATGCTGTTCAATCAGACTGGAAGGCACACGTGAAGATATGTGGCACCCGCGAATATCATTGCGATTGTGGCACAATTTTTTCGAGGTACGTAGCATGATATTATTTAAGTGATCTGAGGGTCTTGTAATTACTTTTTTCAATCCATTTGTTTTCTACAGGAAGGACAGCTTCGTCACACATAGAGCCTTCTGCGATGCACTGACAGAGGAAACTTACAAGGCGAACAGTAACCATGCTACCACCGGAGGAATTTTGCCTCAACAGATGATGCCTAGTTCTGATTTGTGCTCCAACGCCAACACAAAGACGAACCTGTCGATTTCTAATGAGAACATGGACAATTCACAGAGGCTATTGTCTTTGAATTCGGCCAGAAACATGAACATGTCCAACAACAATTTAAATCAAATTTTCAATCCAGGAACATCCCTGGCCTCTACTCTTGCAATAGGGTCCGCTTATACATCCGCAACGGCCTTATTACAGAAAGCTGCAGAAATGGGTGCTAAGATCAGTAATACTACAATCACCCCAATACTACTCCGAGGTTATACTGGATATTCTACTGGCAACATGACCTCAACCGTGTCGGTCCAGGACAGTTCTTCCATGGTTGGTAGTAACATAGAAACGAATGGCGTAGGCACCAATGGCTTGTATCTAGGAGAAGAAACACACAACAAAGGATCTCACAATACTCTTGCTCCGACCTCGTTGTTTCATACTCATTTTCTACAGGCAGAGAATGGGAAATCTGCGAATCTATTGGGAGAAATGTACATGGAAGGTGGCGAAAAAATGACTGTCGATTTCTTAGGTGTGGAGCCAACAGGGCATCAGAATGTGGATACTGAAAGAAGCTATGACGGAAACATAATGAACTTGGGGTACTCCAATGAGCGTGCAAACTGGTAAACTGCTGATTGTTGAACTGATATTTGAGTTTTTAAGTTATTAGTGATGTTCTCATTTAGATATCCGGTAGACATAATCGGAAAGAAACAACCATGCTAATCGAAATTAGCAGTACATGGGAGACGATGTAACATACATAGTTGCTGCTAATGTCATTTTAACTAGTGATCAATGTCTATAGTTAAACTTTGAAACCAAGTTCCATTCCAAAATTCTGACTTGACCATAAAGGCAAAAACTGTGACTTGCCAAAGATAAAATTGTGTAATTTTGTGCATGAAAAATGTGTAATCTAATTATTCGATTACATAAGTGAAAAGCCATGTTTTAAGCTTTATGAGAGGAGAATAAATTCGTGTTCATCAAGCAACCTTTATTCCCCCACTAGTAAAATTAATATTCAGTTTTTATCTGCTCCCTGGAACTAGAACTGGATTCTATCCTTTTGATTAGGCTTTTGTTTGCAAGAAGAAAAGAGGGTAACAAATATGATCACATCAAGCATAGCCATAAACTGAAACCAAAAATGCCTAATCCTGATTTAACTGTTCTGGTCCTCAATCTTTCTCCTACAATAACTCTGGGAGACCTCAATGCCTATTTCTCGAACTGCGGCCATGTCGAGAAAATCAAGCTTCTGGGGTAACTCATTCAAACTTCTATACCTTAATTAACTGCTTCACATCTTTGTCTTTTTTTACATATTGGTCTTTTGAGCAGTGCGAATGGAGACCAATCACTGTCAGCTCTGGTATCTTTTAGGCAGCCATATGCTTATGAAACAGCTCTTCTCCTTAATGTAAGAAAAAAAATTACATTCAAGTTTGCATTTTGGTTCGTTTGTATTTGATTTGTGGCTTGCAGAATGCTATTTTTGCAGGCCAGCCGATTCGAGTTCTGCCGAAGAAGGACGTTGCAGATCCTCCGGTCTCATACAGAACAATTCCTATCGTTTCTGAGGTAATTTCCTTTCCTAGGCCAAAGAAAGTCTTAACTGTATTTATTTGCATCTTATACATTCGACACTGCTACATTTAGAACAACAAGACCCGAGGAAACATCCCGGAATTTCGAGCTGTAGCAGATGCGTTAGCGTCCGAAGGGGTTCAAACGTTGAACCGGACAAGAGATGTACTCGAGCACGAGTTCAAATTATTGGGGACAAGTAGAGCGGTGATGGACAAAACCAGGGTAGCAGTGTGTGCGGCTGATCAGGCAATTTCGGCAGCCGAGGCGGCGGCAAGAGACGTAGTGAACAGGATCAAGAACACTGATTATGTTGCGGTTGGTGCTACTTGGTTGTCTGGTATGCTTCAGAAAACATCCAAGCTTGTGTTAGAGCTTGGCACTGGGAAGGGTCATAGTCCCAACTCTAGGGACCGTATATGAGTTTCTTTTGTTTGGATGAATGATGAAACAATCTCATGATGTTTGAAATCTGGTTTTAAGACAATAACAATAAATAATAATATTAAAAATAAACAATAAAATATCCAAATCTTAATTAAGTTGACATTATTATTATTATTATGAAATAATTTAGAGGTAAAAAGACAATTGGACTCCCAAACAAACACCCATTTTGCTTAACACAATTTCTATGCAATCAATTACGCCCTCTTTACTATCCAAACTAGATTAATTGACTAAATTACCATTGTGGTAAATTTTTTCAAACAAAATTAATCTTCAATATTATATTGAAAGATATTGATATTTAAGTTTATAAACTCTTTCTTTGTACTTAATCTAAATTTTACATTCAACATATTATTAATATACTTAATATATTTTTCTGATTAAATAGAAAAATATTTACATTCTCAAGGCAAATGTGATTTTTTTTACGGAGAAATTATATGGACTCTTTTCATTACGTCATCCATGATCCTAACCAATATATTATTTTATTAATTTTTTTTTATTTTATTCTTTTAATAAATGAATCTTACTCATGTTTACTGTAAATTAAATTAAAAAATACTTTTTACCGAGTGAAGATAATTTCTCTTTTCCACGTAAACTGTACTCCCAAATTACACTAATCAATAATAAATGTTAAAGAAATCTCATTAAAATCAGATCAACAAATGAAAATATAAAAGAAAAGGGTAAGAAACACCCAAATCCAAATTACCCCCTTTCTCGTAAAACTTATCGACACCTAATTAAGACAATTTTCAAAGGCATCGATGAAAAACATAAGGGTAAAATACATTGTAGGTCACTTAATTATATGTTTGATAATAAATAGGTCCATTTTCTTTTAAAAGTAATAATTTAGTCCCTCAATTAAAATTTTATGACAAACATGTCATCATGTCGCTAAAATTGAAACATGGTCTGGTATAATAATAATTTTAGTCCTCAAAACTTATACATCCTATTAATTGGTCCTAATTAAAAAATAATTCAACAAATTTAACGATTCATATTTAAAAATTTCCACATTGCACTCTCTTGACACACCCTCCAATCACTTGTCACATTCCATGCTATTGTCCCTTAGCTCGATAATTAATAGATGTGATAGCTTGACATACATAGTCACCTCACTACTGAACATCTAACAGACTCATGGAATACACCTATTATGGCCTTAACGTCGCTTGCTAGTAGACACAATCACTTCACAAACAGAAGTTTTAAATATGAATTGTTAAATTTATTGAAATATTTTGAATAAGATCAAATTTAATAAAATGTATAAGTTTTAGGGACCAAATTGTTACTTGTATAACAAAAATGTGATATTTTTACTAATCCTATAATTAATGGCTTGTTGTGTATTTTACCCAAAACATAAATACAGCGTAGTAATCAATGCAAGCGAGCGATAAAAACAAGTTAGCGGGTTGTTTCCATTAATTTATTTACGCACTAGAATTCGATAATGATTGATATAAATATTTTTTATTTGGACTCTACGAAAATCTCAGTATTTTCCATTCGATTCTCTTTGTTTTTAGGAATGGAATTAATATTCCATTAATCTAAAGATACAAAAAATATATTTTTTTTCAATTTCTTTTCTTTGATTGAATCGAAAACTGGGAATGCTTTGTTTGAAATTTTGGATTTATATTTTATTTGTTATATAAATAATAATAATAATAAAATTTATACATGAGAGAATATATAATAAAAAAGTATAAAATTATAGATTTATCACATTTAAATTTAGATTAGGGATTTCAAATTCAGTATTAAATAGACAAACTCAATATGATTTATTAAAAGAATTATTTACAACTTTTTAAATTTATAGAGATAAAAACAGATTACATATTTTTAAGAGATTAAAGAATAATATTACAGTATTTTTGTTCTTTAAATTTTTAAATATTTTTTTTGGAGGCCATAACCTTACTAGTCCTTATTTAATTCCACTACTGAATAGACATCTAATAAATATATGAATTTGACAAATAATGATAAATAATGTATTTTTATATATTTTATTACTTAATTTTACAGTGTCTTTGAAATCTAAATACCCCTAAAGTAATATATTTAGACACCGTAGAATAATAAAAAAAAAGTCTAGTTATTATATTGTTAGGATAGTTTGATTATAGAGAATTTTAATTTTTTTAAAATATTTTGCTTTAATTTAAAATTAGAAACTAATAATATTAAAAAAAATAGACACTAATATTATTTTATCGAATTAATATTTAACAAAAAATATTTGTCTTGCTCTAGAACTGGCACGTAAATGAACCTCCCATTTTAAAAACGCTCCACCTCTTTCCAACGATCATCTTCCTTTCATAATCTTCTTCTTCTTGAATTTTATCTTAAGCAAAAACAAACACAGGGAAACGCACTGTTTCTCCAATGGATCGAGCATTCCAAAGGACCAAAATCCTAAACAATCATCTCCTCCAATCCTCTCCTTCTTCACCCATCCAATCACCTTCTCTTTCTTCAAACGCCTGCTTGAATTATTCTCCCCCTGAACTTTCCGAATTTTTCGCATTCGACGTCAAAGAGATGCGGCGGCTAATCGACTGGCACCACTTGGAGCTGAGGGACAATCTGTTCGGGATGATAAGCCGAAGCAAGCTGTTCAACCCGAGAGTGAGGGGAGGGAAGGTGTTCGTGTCACCCGACTATAACCAGACCATGGAGCAGCAAAGGGAGATAACATCTAAGCGCATCGATTATCTGTTCGATAGAGGGGTGTTCAAAGGTTGGTTAACCGAGGAAGGAGAAGAGGTCGAGTTGAGGAAGTTCGCTTCCTTTGAGGCTTTGGCTATCTTCGATCATTCCTTGGGAATTATGCTCGCAGTTCACTTCTTCTTGTGGTATGTTGTAATTTAAAAGCTTATTCTGTTGTTTTATTAGCTTTCAAACTGTACAATTTGTTCGTGCTCATGTTATCAGGGGTGGTGCCGTCCAAGTTTTCGGCACAAAGCAGCATCATGAAACATGGTTGAAGGACACAGAAACGAACGTTGTTAAGGGTTGCTTTGCGATGACAGAGTTGGGGCATGGAAGCAATGTATGTAAGAGTGGAGATTTTTCTGTGATTCATTCATGGAGTCTTCTACTTTTTTCCCTGATCGAGTCTTACATTTTTGCTTTTAGGTTCGCGGTGTCGAAACAGTAGCGACATATGATTCGAACACGGGGGAGTTCGTCATTAATACACCTTGTGAATCAGCTCAGAAGTTTTGGATTGGTGGAGCAACCAATGTACGTTTGTCTTACATGTCGATTTTTTTGTTAATCAGTTTTGCCTATATGCTGATTGCTGACATTGTATATGCTTCTACTGTTGCTTTGCTCTTTAGCATGCAACACATGCAATAGTGCTTTCACAGCTAAATATCAACGGGACCAATCAAGGGGTTCATGCATTTATTGTCCAAATCAGGGATACTAACGGTAAGGTATGTCCGAACATTCGGACTGCCGACAATGGTCGTAAACTTGGTTTAAATGGTGTCGATAACGGTCGAATCTGGTAACTCTGAACCTACACTTTCTTTAGTATTTTTGTTTCCTTGGAAAGTTCTAATCTAAAGGCTTACGTATTCGATTTCAGGTTCGACAATGTTCGAGTGCCGAGAGAGAACTTGTTAAATTCAGTGGCTGATGTTTCACCTGATGGAAAGTACCTAAGTTCAATTAAAGACCCTGATCAGGTACTCCTATTAGGGACGACTGCTATCTGTTTCTAATGTATTAGTGACTCTTGAATGCTTGTTGCTTTAATTCAGAGATTTGCTGCATTCTTGGCCCCTCTGACGATCGGTCGTGTAAGTATCGCAACCAGTGCCGTTTATCTATCAAAGGTATCTTTAGTATTTTCTTTAAGCATCTGATCTGATCCCTTGGTAGATGAGCACTGCATATTTTTTAGTTTTGGGTGTGGAGTGGCAGGCAACTGATATTGTTTCTCTCGGTTTTAGGTCGGTTTAACGATTGCCATTCGCTATGCGCTAACAAGGCGGGCCTTTTCTCTTAAACCGAATGAACCTGAGGTCTTATTGCTTGATTACCCTAGTCATCAACGACGGCTCTTGCCTCTCCTTGCAAAGACGTAAGTATATAAGGCGCAAAGAGTTCTGATATGTCCGTATATATCACTTCCGTTCAAATCATGTCACGCGATAAATTGCTTATTTCTGCTGCAGCTACGCTATGAGTTTTGCATCAAAGTACTTGAAAATGTTGTATGTGAAGAGGACACCTCAGTCGTACAAAGCCGTTCATGTATTTTCAAGTTCATTCAAAGCTACTTTTACTTGGAATAACTTGCACATACTTCAGGTGAGCAACAAAATGATCATGAAATTATGTTGGATATATTAACAGTAAGTGTCGTTACCGAGGTTCCGTTGTCGAATTCTTCAGGAATGCCGTGAAGCTTGTGGAGGACAAGGATTAAGTTCCGAGAATCATGTCGGTCAAATGAAAGCCGAATATGATGTGCAGTCCACTTTTGAGGGGGACAACAACATTTTGATGCAACAGGTAAATATGTGTTTCTTGTTTTGTGGCCATTGTGTTTCAGTTCTATTCACGTAGATCATACGCATTGTGTTAGCTCAGGTCAGCAAGGCTCTACTTGCTGAATATGTGGCAGCTAAGAAGAGAAAGAAGGCTTTCAAGGATCTGGGCTTAGAACACATGAATGAGCCCTCCCCTGCCATTCCATCACAGCTTACTAGTACCACTCTCCATTCAAGTCGATTCCAGATGGATGCATTGTGCTTAAGGGAGAGAGATCTTTTGAATCGTTTAGCAGTCGAGGTCTCGCACTATCAAGCCAAGGGACTAAGTAAAGAGAATGCCTTCAATATGGTGAGAAATCAGTTATGTTTATGTAAGTTAGCTAGTCTTTTCTTCACCTTTTAGTCTAATTCCCACACACTTTTGTACAACAGAGTTATCAGCTAGCAGAGGACTTGAGCAGAGCTTTCACCGATCGAGCAATATTTCAAACGTTTGCCGAGGCAGAAGCAACGTTAGCTGCTGGTCCATTGAAGGTGAACACAACATGAGCATCCACTTGATGTTCAGTTCAGTCTAAACTATGAATGTGCATTAGCCAGGGTGTTTTAGTCTGCATCTTGTTTCTTGTGCAGGATGTGGTAGGTATGTTGAGATCGTTGTACGGATTGATATGTCTCGAAGATGCCGCGTTTCTCCGATACGGGTATCTATCGGTAGACAACGGTGCTCTCGTGAGGAGAGAAATAACGAAAACCTGCGGCGAAATCCGACCACATGCACTTGCATTAGTGAGTTCCTTTGGCATCCCTGATGCTTTTCTGAGCCCTATAGCTTTCGACTGGATCGATGCACACGCATGGGGTTCAGTTCAGCACTGAGAGGGTGTTCTGCCTACCAATTCCAGTTAGACGAAAGGCCTACTCATGTAGTAATAAGCGAGCCTTCATCGGACATTATAGCCAATGCAGTAATGTTTATTGTTTTAATAAATATATTAGATCCCAATCATTTTCTGGTTTTCCAACGTATCTATTGAAACGAGTTCAATGTCGTTTTTTCGGAAATGAGTAGTGGAGTAATATGATAAACGTTTCATAACTAATGAGGTTAAATTATTTCAAATTAGTATTTAATGATGTCAATTATTTGGACTAATTAATGATAATAAGAGGAGTAGGATATTAAATTATGTCAAATTAAAGGATAAGGACTAAATATTAAAATTTAGGACAATAGAGGGACCAAAACCAAAATTTTCCTGGAAAAAAATAATTTCACTTAACGAATCGAAAAGCCAATACGTCAACCGCGACTGTCTTCTACGGTCTCAGTCGTCGATCTTTATTCTTCTGGAAAGTAATTCCAATGTGCAATTTCGCTCTTTGAATCAAAGCATCGAACAGTTCATGTCTGATCTCACCGAGTCAAGTTTAAATCTATGATTCATAAACCCCAAGAATTGAAAAGAGAAGAAATCAGGAAGAACAACAGAATTGGCAAGGAAAAAACAAAGCTTGGAGTGAGCGGGAGATGATACTACCCGTAGTAAAGCTCGGAACTCTCGCGTTAAAAACCGCTTGCAAACCCATTGCTAATCGTCTCAAGAAAGAGGCTAGTTTACATCCCAGATTCCGCCAATTCATCATCAATTTTGCCCAGGTTCCCCTTCTTTTCTATCTCTCTTTCCTTTTTTTTTACCTTAATTATCATACATGGGTTCTTAGTAGTTAGTACTTTATTATTGTTTTAGAACTAGTTTCTTGTTCTCTTTGGGTGTTTTTATTACTGGGTATTTAATCTTTGATCTCTGGTAACGTCCCCTTCACCCTCCAATTATGAATTTGATCTGATATTAAGTGTTTTAAGTTTCTCTGTTGTAATTAGTAGCATTCCTGTTACCCTCCCTGGAAAGGTTTCTGTAAATTTTAACACTTTCAATTGAGCACATTTTAACTTGTCTGGGCTTTTGTTGCTGTGTGATTGGTCTTTTAACATGATCAGAATCTATTTAATTTTGGATGCTCAAGCTGCTGTTTGCTATTTAGCATGCTGATAATTAGTACAATTTAGCCATTAATGTTCAGAGTATGGCTTTGGTGTTGATATTGGTATGTGTTCTATAGGTAGAGTTTCTTGTCCATATTTCAAAGATGTTTTATTACCCAGATTTGCAGATTATAGATTATTTGTTTTTTTTTTCATTTTAAGGATGTTTTACTTTTTATACTGAATCAGGCAAATCATCGATTCACAACCAATATGCAAAGACGGATTTATGGACATGCAACTGATGTTGCAATACGACCTTTGTATGAGGAGAAAGCTGTCCAGGCTGCTGCTGATCTTCTGGGGGAGCTCTTCGTGTTCACGGTACTTTCACTGTGGCACTTTACTATTTTGGCATCTTGTTCAAGCTTACCACTAGGGTCTGTAATTATAATTCCTCCCATGTATGGTTTGGGATAATTTCTTGTCTATTTTTTTAAAAAAGGCTGTTGTTCTTTATTATTCACTGGTTTAGGTTCTGTTTGCGTAATGTTCTGATGTAGCAAATGAATGGACAAATTGAAAAGGGCGGTTGGTTTGGTACATGAACCCTAATGATGAATGGTCTGATTTTTCAGCTTCATTAGTTTATGAAGATCGAAATTATTTCCGAGTATTTCATGGTGTTGTGTCAAAATTTAAGCATTTATTTGCCTCAAATCGACCTAGGAACCCCTAAATGACTTTTCCTCTATAATCATCTAGTTCTGGTAGGAAACATTATTCTCTTTACTCTTACTGAGCCACATGCTCTTCTATGGCCATGACTTGATTGAGTATAGTCGAAAAGGACATATGATTAATAGGCTGCTCTCACATCTCTTAATGTTAACAGTGAGTTCCCACTAGCAGACTTCTAAGAAAATTGCATTTCACAATTAATCAGCTCAGAAAGATGCTAATAGCTTTTAGGGTGAATAGAAACACTGGGACACGGAGAATCACTTCACTTCACTACTTTTGGTTGATGAATTTTGCTCTCATACTTAGCTTGAGGGTGAAGCATCTTTTACTGATACATACTTGCCCACTTCTAATTCTTACGTAGCTTATTGCACCAAGATTTTCTGTACTAAAATTCTCTCTCACTTTAGGTTGCAGGAGCTGCTGTTATTTTTGAGGTACAAAGAAGCTCCAGATCTGATGCAAGAAAAGAGGAGCAGCGCAAACAAGAATTGGAGGTATTTGTTTATCCCTGATAGATGTTACTATGTTAATGGATCCTTCTCTCATATGGTCTTCAGTTTTATTGGTAATGACTAAATCTTTCAACATTGTCTTGTTGACTTTCAAGGTAATTAGCTTTTAGTACTGAACATCGATGGGTTCAATCTTGCGATGATGCAATTTGAAGTGATTATTTTTTTATTCGTGGTGCATTCATGCAATGATGCTTGTTGCCATCATAGTGAGGCAGATTCATATGAATTTTGGTTTATTATAGCTCATCGTTTATCCATTGTCTACTGTTTAGGCAATGAAACAAAAAGATGAAGATCTAGCACGAGAAGTTGAGCTGCTTAAACAAAAAATTGAAGAGCTGGAACAACTAGCCAAAGGAAGAGGATTTGCCGGGTTATTCAACCCTAGGCACACACACGGTGTCGAAGGCGTAAAAGCCGAACCATCTTGATTATTTCAGGAACCAAGCTCGACTCCAAATTCCGATGCAAGAACTAATTTACCCGAGAACATTTCAATATTTCGAAAAGAGCCTTCAAACTCCAACAAAGTATTCGAGAGAGAGAGAGAGAGAGAGAGAGAGAGAGAGAGAGAGAGAGATTAAATAACATTTACCTGATATCATGCAAATTGTCTTGGTTCTGAAAATTATTCTCAGCTTCTGCTGAATTTCAGTTTGTTTTGGACATCTGGGAGTGTTGGAAAGTTTCAGTTTAGTTCAAGCCCCGGTATTTGATTGAACAATTACTTGTAGCTGCCTGTGAAACATGAAGGCTTGATGTTGTATATTGGAGTGATTGATATGGTGAGGAGAAGGAAATCTGCTGCTTTAATCGCAGATGCTGTCCAAACGTTAATCATGTAACTTAAAAAAAAACGCCTGCGCACACACATTTTGTTGTAAGTTTGAGCATACTTAAACATTCGATATCCTATAATTTAAGTATTTGAGTACTGGTGTAACTATCCGAAGCTGTGGGTTTGAATAGACTTAAACATGCAATAATCTCTAATTCGATTGAAGAATTCGAAAACTCTAGATAATTTAAGCATAGTATCAAAGATAATAATATTAATAATAATAAAATTCTAAAATTTAAATTAAATAATGAATACAGGGGTTCAAATTGTTTGTCAGTATTTTTACATATTTGTTTCTCATCCCTTGTGATTATTACTGAATTCAAAAAATGAAAAAAAATAGTGGATTTAAATCTTTAATCCTTTCAGTAATATGTCAAAATTCAAAACATCATAATAAGTAAATTATTAATCCATTGGACTAAATATAATCGAATTGATTGATACCCTGAGAAGAACAGGTGAAAAGACTTTCCCTTTGCATGTGGATAAATACTTATAAATTTATAGACTTTTTCTCTTTTGTCGGCGCTGGACCCTTCCTCGCTGCTCTTCACCCTCCTTTTGCAATTGCATGTAACCTTCCCTTTACACAGTAATATTCCTCCCAAAATCTCTTCAACGTCTTCTCTTTAGTTAAAAATCACTTCTTCCTTTCCCTGTTTTCGTTTTCCCAGTCTTGTTCTTCATATATCTGAGGTTCCGAATCTCTGGAATTCTTTGTGAGATCAATTGCGTCAACCATGTTTCTTTCTTTTCTTGAAGTCATCCATTTGACTAAAGTTTTATGTTTTCGTGTTCTTGGAGGGGGTTTCCGTATTCAATTTGGGAAAGTAGTTATGTTTTAGGGTTTTGTGTAGGATTGAAACTGTGGAAACTAGGTGGATTTAAGATCACTACGGAAAAGGGTTTTATTGATGTCCCACCATTAAACAACATTACAAGATTGCCTTCAGTTTTAGTCATTCTTTTGTCTATTTAAGTGCATGTGACCATGTGTGTGTTCTTGTGTTGCGGTGATTTAAGGGTTGGAATTCTTGGATATGTTAGGTTTTCTAAATTTGCCCATTATAATTTAATCGGGTTCTGGTGTTAGGGGACAATGCTGAATAATTTATCAAAGATCAAATGTACATCTGCATCTCACCAGTTGATGGTGGACAATGCCAAGAACCGGCTAAATTTTCTCCAAGAACAGTTCACCGATCTTCAAGCCGCTAGGAAGGACGGTTGAGCTGGCGATGTTGCGGTGTTAGAGGAGCAAGTTTATCAGAATCTTCGTGAGTGGAAAGCTGAGCTCTGCACGCCATCCCCGGCCACGTCTTTATTGGTTTGTATCTTTCTATTTTTTTCAAAAATTGGCGTAAACTCTTGATTTGAACTCAGTGGATAGTTTTTCTGTGCCTAAACAAGAAGTGACTGATGAATTTTATGTAGGGTAGTCTCGGATCATTCTCTGATGATATAAACCGATTGTTGCAAATATACGAGGAGGAAGATGATGCTACTAGCGCATTAAAGGGACCATTGGTGCTGAAGCCTGAGATTGATGATCAAAGCCTAAGTCCCGGTAATTTACCTGTAATACCCGAGGTGAGAGCTTTATCCCCGGGTGTGATGTTAATTTGCAGAAGGATTAGTTCGTACCAAAAGTTTAATTTCATTTGATAGACCTGTTATTGTTGTATATGATTTTGGTAGGTTCGAGTGATCCCTAATTGTGTTGCTCAGACATTTTTACTAGTGTATGTGCAAAGTGCATCGCATAAGGAAAGGAATATATATATATATATATATATATATATATATATATTTGGTATTAAAGATATTAGCTATTACTTGTTGATTTTCTTTCTCCTAATGCTAACCATTATATGTTAAAAGTAAGTTAGGTGCTGATGACTTTGATTTCTGGATATGGTTGAACTTAAGTAAAAGATTTCATTATGCTTCTGTTTCATACTTGTTTAAAGCCAAAGTATGCAACTGTATAGAACTTGTTTGACTCGTTGATTTAGCAGTCCAAGTAGACATCGTATAAATGACTACGTGGTGTTTTCTTGATTTGAACCTATGCATCTCCTTCCTCTTTTTCCCAACATTTTTGGCTATGTTTGTTTTGTTTTGTGAGTTTCCGGTTGTTTACTGCTCTTCCTTTGTGTGAAGTTTCCCTGGAAGTGGCTGATGAAGATTGACACTTTTTCTTTCCCAGGACTATTTTGTGAGTCATGAGCCACAAGAACAATCATTTCAAGGGTTTGATTTATGTAAAGTTTCTACCTCGGCTAATGCTGACATCAACTATCAATTGGATTATTATCCTTTTGATTTACAACAAGAAATTGACCATGGGCTTCTCATCGGTGCCAGTGGCGCTGAAGATTATGTGAAGGATGCCAGCCCCAACATACTGCAAAATATTTCTCCTCCACCATCTGCTTTCATGGGACCAAAGTGTGCTCTCTGGGATTGTACAAGGCCTGCTCAAGGATCTGACTGGTATCAGGACTACTGTAGTAATTTTCATGCTACCCTAGCTGTGAATGAAGACCCCCCTGGCACAACTCCAATTCTACGCCCTGGTGGAATTAGCTTAAAGGATAATTTACTTCTAGATGCAGTTCGAGCAAAGGCACAGGGTAAGAATGTTGGGATCCCTCAATGTGAAGGTGCTGCTACCATGAAATCCCCTTGGAATGCTACAGGTAAAATAACATGGTTCCCTCTCTCTAAATAAAAAAATAAAATAATAATAAGAAGAAGAAGAAATAGAGTGTACTTGTCTTTGGGTAATTTTGTCATGCATTTTTGACTTGGATAATAAAAACCTTGCTCTCTTTTGTCCTTTTTCTTGCTTTCCATGTCCTATAACAAATGACATGGACCTTACTATTAAGCCACTCTTCACCAACATTGTCAAATTTCCAAGGCAAGCTTTAACCTTAGAAAACGAAAGTCGGAATGTAGGCTCAAGGCTTTCTGACAAAAAGTGCCGAAGAGGTGAAACGAGGACACGTCCCGGTGAAACTTCCGTTAGACCTGAGGATGTCGTCCCGAAACACCAGGGGTCCTCCATTAGAAAGGACATTTCATCTACGGGTGAGGTCCTAAGCTTCCTAAAAAATATCTTAATTTGGAGCCAAGTCAACCTCCTTTGCCTGTAATGTGAAGAGGAAGTGAAGACAACAACCATACTCATTGCAAAGAAGCAACAATACGGTATGCTTGTGTTGCAAAGCAATATATGAAGATAATCTATCTCTACCATACTCATTGCAAAGAAGCATTGAATAAAATTTTATGAAATTGAAAGGATCTTCGAAGTACACCCAAGACAAATAACAAGGAGAGAAGCAACATTTAAGCCCCTCTTCCATAACAGTTAATGCGGTTGAACACAAGTGAATTCTACTCTCCATATCAACCTATTCTTAACAGTCAGCTAAATTTTTGAGCTCTCAAGCGAGTTTGGTCCTCAAACCTTTTTATTATTCTAGAATAGAACAGCTCATGATGGTCCTGTCATTTTAGTTTTACAAATCTCAAAAGATGTCCACCTAACTGTAGTTTACCTTGCACAAAACGAGATTCTATCCAACTTTCTGAAAAACAATGCAATTACTATGGGACAGAGACAGCAGCCATTCGGAATAAAGCAGCCATCTACGCCTTCAAGAAAGTTACAAGTTCTTCAGAGCGATTCTGCGAAACAGAAATCATATTTAGTTGGCAATTTGAAGATATAAACAAAGTTAGATGTCACTCTAATAACAAATTACAATCACAGCCACATGTACCAACAGACAGAAAACAGAAAACAAAAGGAAGAGCGGCAAAGAGTGTAATGAGAGAAAGAGGAAATTAGAAACCTGGACAAGTTCAACACATTTTCAACTGCACAGAATGAGAAGGATGCGAAGTGCTCAAACTAGTCAAAAGTGGGTGAATATGAAATAAAATTCCTTTTCCAGTTTCAAGCACCATTAATTATCTCATTCCACGAGCATAAAACCTCAACAAGCATTCTAACATCGGCAGATTTCAAAAACATCTAGACCAAAATGATAAAAAAATGCACATGACCAACAGAACCTACCATCTTTCCCCCCTTTTCTTGGCAAGAAGGAGTGAACTAACATTTCAGCAACTCCATCAAACACTTGAACATTCTAACGGGACAAATTTCAAAAACATCTAGACCAAAATGCTTCACATCATGTTTAGCTCAATTGTTTAGAAGTGGAGTGAAGTTTGAAGATGTTCAATTCTGACCAAGGATTAAAAAAAGGAAAAGAAAACAATGGAAGGAGACAGCAAAGTTTCTTTTAGAAAAATTCCAACAACTTATTGTTTGTTTCCACCAGCAAGTCAAAGATAAGCTATAAAATTTCATAGACAAGAATTTGCACACTTGCAATAAAATAGTCAGACTCGTAAGAAAAATCATCAAAACGTGAAACTCAAATACCCTAAGATTTAGCAAAGTCTATCTTTTTTTATCATCAATGTCTGTTTTAATCAGGGAATCAAATTGCGGTCCTCTACCATAATAGCAGCCGCTTTATAGTGGTAGTGGAACCGTGCAAAACTGCTATTGCGGAAAATAGCAGTCCGCAAAGACTACAATAGCATCCGTTACGTCCACAACCGCGATAAACACTCGACCAAAAATGCAGCCGCAACCGAAATTTAAATCCCTGGTTTTACTGTCTATGTTTGGAGTTTATGGCTACTCATCCAACAATATCGCCTCCGTCCTCTCTTTGGGATTGAAAGATTTAGCAAAGCTTTATCATGTTTTATCATCTTTTACACCCTTTCTGAAATTCATTTATTTTACCAAATGACTTGAAAATGCTCCAATCAGCCACAAAATGCAATCTTGAGGAGTCCATTTTGACCAACAACAATCATATCAGAACAAATTACATATCAAGCGTTGAAAGAGAAACCATAAATGTAAAACTAGTTATGATTTTCCAATGAAATTAAAACTAATAACTTTTTTTGTGTTTTCTAAAATTAACATGAAAAATCCGTTTTCCAAATCATAGCATAACAATGAACTCAGGAGGAGAAATCAAACATACCATCCCCTAGAACTAGGGCGGTTTCCACTGGATCTGGGACGAGGAATCAATCCCAAATCTGATTCGCCGCCTCTTTTGATCTTCTCGTAACCGCCTGATTTGGGTCGCCCATCTTCACCATAGTGACTCGACGGCCCAAAATGCTTCACCCCCTGTTCTTTCCCTCGCAAGACTTGGGGTTCGGGTTTCTCCTCTCTCCCAGCAAAACCCGGCCTAAGATGAGGCGGAACGAATCGATCTGACTTCACCGATCCAGAAACGGACACACCTTCCTTCTCCTTCTTCTCCGGACCAGTAATCGAAACCCCAGAACCGGGTCGCAAAGAAATCTGATCAGACGACGGATGTTGTTGATCCGGGACAAAAGAAGACCGAGGCTGGGACTGTTTGGGCAGCGTTGGAGACACGACGGGAGGAGTCGAAACAGGCTTGGGGGAAGGACGGGTCAAGACAAGCATGCGGCCATGGGTTTTGCCGTTGCTGACGGATGAATAAGAAGCAAAAGACGATTGGCTTTGGGGATTCTTGCCGGAACCAGGGGAAGAAGACGAAGTCAGGTTCTTCGCGATGACATGGTTGAAATTAATAGAGGCATATTTGTTGGTTCTTGCCATCCACCACCACTATCTCCGCCAACTTCTTCACCTCTTTCCTTTGGTTTGTAATTTTGATATAACCCAATTTACAAGGAAAGATTTGATCTTTTTTGGGGAGGGGGAAACAATTGAATTGATTGAAGGTGGTGTTATTATGATAGAAATATATAGTAGTATTTATTTTTGAAAGGATCTTTCTTTTTTGGTCTGTGGGCTGTCGCGCTGCTGATTTGATGGTGTTGGCGATGCCGATGAAGTTCGGACCAACGGGGAAGAGTGAATGCGGGGCTTCCATATGCTGACGTGGATAGATCTCAGCCGCTACAACTATGGCCTTTTCTTTTCTATTTTTAATTAATTAATTCTCACATTTTATTTAAAGAATGTGTTTGTACATTGTGTCACGGGGTCATTACCATCTTCCCAAAAGACATGTCTGATAGGATGTGCAGCGCCACCGTATTTATATCTTAGTACCTCCCTTTTTCTTTCCGATGTGAGATTAATGACCTCGCCTCTTCTCAGGCGTGACATTCTCCCCCACTCAACTTCGCGACGCCCTCGTCACTAGCTTCCGCTCTCGTGATGGGCCACTTTGTCACAGTTGTCCACCCTGTCTACCTCACTCATGGGCGCTCGGCGTGAAATCGGAAAGTCAAAGGGTCACTCCGATACCACTTGTCACGGGGTCATTATCATCTTCCCAAAAGACATGTCTGATAGGATGTGCAGCGCCACCGTATTTATATACCAAGACCTCCCTTTTCCTTTCCGATGTGGGATTAATGACCCCGCCTCTTCTCAGGCGTGACAATTGCGACGAAATTCGGGAAATTAGATAAAAATGGGGGTTTAAAAAATTGGAGAATAGGGTGTGTTGGGAAAAATTTATAAATTTATGGTATTTTTTACGGTGTTCGGAGTTGTTCTTTATTTTTTAATATTTTATTAAATTAAAAAATATTAAAAAATTAGAGAACGACTCATACATGAGGCGTTTTTGGTCCAAAAAATATTTAAAAAATAGAGAACGTCTCCTGTAGGAGACTTTCGGCTGCTTTTTTTGACCAAAAATATTAAAAAATAGAGAACGACTCTTGCAAGAGGCGTTCTCAGCCGACACTGTAGAAAATGTCATAGATTCCAAAATATCCTTCAACATACCCTATATACCAAATATTCATCCCTAAATACCATATTTATCTAAAGAAACCGACGAAATTGCATAAAATAATAATTGTATACGAATAAAATTATTTGAAATTTTAAATATTTAAATATGTTTGACAAGTATAATATAATTACAATTTATTTTTTATGTCATGTTTGATTGTACATATTGTTATTATATTGTTTATATAGAATAATATTGTATATGATATAAAATATGTTATAGAACCTTAATGTGTGACAATAATAATAAATTATAAGTATGGTAAGATTGTATGTTGCTGGAGAGTGAATGAGTCAGGAGTTCAATACTATTATTTTTATTTTTTAAATTTGTTGATTGTCAAAATGGACAAGGACCGAAGATGGTGGCCCGACGGTGGTCGAGATTGATGTTTTGGGTCAGAGCTTGCGTGTCGCCCTTGTTTTGGGTGGCAATAGTATTTGGAAATGGAGGATCCTGGTTCTCTCTTACTGCATATCCAGTTTTATACTACTCGAGCAGGTGTCGTGATAGGGTTGTCGTGGCGCGTTGATTAGATTGGCTATGACTTGACGTCCTAGTTTTCCCTCGTTATCCGTAGCGAGCCCGCATATAGTCACATCACCGTCGGACGAGACGCGATGTTGCGAGTAGTCTTGTTTATTCGTCACAGATCGCAAAGGGTATCGCACAGTTTGCGGGTGATTCTGTGTGTAACGGTCCGTGTGCGTTGTTATGCTCATCACCGGATGTCTCTTGTGTTACATCGTTCGCAGTCTTGCTTATTCTGGTTTCGACACGTGGCGGTACGTGTTTGTAGGTACTAACAATTGCCCCCAGGTGATGAAAGGTTATAAAGTGGCTTTGACGAACCTGTAGAATCTAAAGAAGGCTCAACAGGTCGATTTTCTTTGGGAGTCGTGAATGTTTTACGAATAGTCGCGTAATGAAAATTATTAACGGACCGATCGATTTTCTTTGGGAGTAATCGTTGTACATGAAACGCCACATGATGAATCTTTTCAGTAGCGAAGCGTGTCGAGGAAGACAAGGTTCTTAGTTATAAGTAACTTTTAGTTTACATTCTTGAGTTTTACTTTATTTATCTTATTTGTTGCTTTTGAGTTTTTGAGAAGAGTAAAGGCAAGTTTTGGAAATGGGAATATAATCTTTCTTATAACACCCCTTTCTCGTATTCGTACACCGAACACGAGTTGAAAATGTCACAGAAATTTTAAGTTATTCTTACAGTAAAAATCAGAACTATTTAAAATTTTCAATAACTTATAAGTAATTATATCAACATATTAAGATTACTAACATAACACGTAATAATTGTACATATCATGTATCATAAAAAAACTATTATAAGGCAGGCCGATTTAGTAGTTTAACAAAACAGACAAATTATCTCGTGTATGCCACTATTCATAAACAAAACAAGGATGCCATAGATACCGAAATAACATGTTGATGGGATATCTTTTTCGATAGAGATGTTGATGCAACTGCTCCGCTTCTACTTTCAATTACCTACGTGTATAACCAAAATACACGCTAAGTATAACTTAGTGAGGCATAAGATGAGTAACATAAAAAAATAACAATACTTAATAAAACATGATACTTTCACAAGCATGATATTCTTTGAATCATACATTATGTAATGCAAGAAAACATAACATAATCATTCTCTAACTTAAAAGCATACTTCATTTCATGAAATCATATAGCCCAATGTGAATATCAAGTGATTAAGGTACGATTCGTGTACTATAATGTACTATCCTTTACGGGTGACACGAAGTGTCAAATACTGGCGCCACAATAAAGTGACGAATACGGGCGACACGAAGTGTCGAATACAGGCGCCACAATAAAGTGACGAATACGGGCGACACGAAGTGTCGAATACATCTTTAACTCATAATAGTATACCACAATATAATCCAACTCAATATTCTATCACCGAGGGCAAACTTTAAACAATTCTTGCAGTAATGATAGGTAACCCAAATTCCATACATACATACATACATTTATCATATAAAACATCTTCACAATGGAGCAGTTCATACTCCATTGTGTTAAATAACTTTTCATGAAGATATCATGCTATGAAATATGTGTAAGCATAAAGAATATGCCACAATCTTTAAATCATCAATATAAAGTATCATGCTAAAAACATGTTTTTGCTTTAATAAAATCTTTATCTTTTAGGTCGGCTTATCACAAGTCTTCCTATAATATGTATGTTAACTAACATACAATTTATAAACATGTATGCACTCACCTTAGCCTTGCAATATGATTTCTTATTCGATATTAGTCTCGAATTATATCCTTTCCCGGTCTGCTGATACGATATTGATTTTTATCAGAATCTACATTAAAAAAATAACATATACCATTTCAAAGTATATGTTAGAGCATACTTAATTCATATATAATAATGGAAAGTAAATAAAATAACTATCCATTATTTACAAAAATTGATCTAATAAAACTTTCCATATTCGAATCAAAATTTCTTATACTTTTCTTTAAGTCTCCAACTTTTCTCGATATTCATATTTTAGTCCTTAAAGACTCTTTTAAGCTTCCAAACACCATTTTCAAGCCAAATCCTTATATTTCTCATCATTTACACTTTAGGACCCAAACTTTAAAAATTTACAACTTAGTCCTTAAATTTCCAAAATTCACAAATTGGTCCCAAAGTTAGTATAAACTTCAAAATCAACCTTCCAACCATTTAACTTGATTTTCTAACATAACATACTTCGACTATAAGCTTGATAATCAAGTCCCTAAACTTTACAATATTTACAATTTGGCCCCTAATGTCAAATAATTAGGGATTTTCATTCTAAACAACTTATATCATCATATTAAACATTTCTTCCTTCAATCACACCTTAAAATTCCCAACTTAACATAAACCCTAATTTTTCATAATTCAAGAACATGAGTATTTCTTCATCCTAACAATAAATCCAAGATTAAATAACATCATTCTCATCATTTCCATCATCAAAATAATTTTGCAAGAAATTCCCCTATTTCTTTATCATAGCCGAATGGTCACCTAGGCTTTTTCCAGGGGATTTTCAACATTTGAACCATAGAAACAACATCACAACATCATAATTAACAAGAACAACCTTTAAAACTCAAGTTTCCATCATGCTCTTCATCCACCAAAACACCAAACTACATCTTAAAGACATGGAAACTTAACAAAAATTATACCAAAAGATAGATAATTTCATGGAGACTAAATTTCCATTTCATGTCTCAAGTCTAAAATCAACCTGGAAGCTTAAAAATTGAAAGCCTTACCCCTTGAGCTTGGAAGTTTTCGGCAGCCTTGTAGGTTGAAGAAGAAATTTTTGTTCAACTTTGTTTCTTTAATTATGCCAAATGGCATATTATACACCAAACTTAATAATATAAATCTTTAATAGTCAAAAGACCATTATACCCTTGAACTATAAGCAATCCCATGCCAACACATGTCTTTTCTTATCCAAAATAATCAATAATAATCAAAAAGTAAGGGTGAAATGACCTTTTCACCCTTAATGAACCAACTTATCTTCAAAAATGCCATTTTTACCTATTTCACCAATTATTGCATAGAATCGAATTTAAATCGAATAAAAACGATTCAAAAACTATACTATCATATTCTTCAAGTCTTTCTAAGGCTTCCATAAAATTTTCATATTTTCTGAGTTCGAATAATCATTCGAATAAATTTCCGAAACTTATTCCCTTTATAGCTTTTCACACAAATCTCATACCAAAAATCTGATTCTCACCAAAATTTTTATACCAGGATAAACTATTCATTTTTTTGCCATAAAAAATTTTATTGAGAAAATTACCACATTGGTCCCTAAACTTTTCCCAACTTTTCACTTTAGCCACTAAACTTTAGAATTTTACGTTTTAGTCACTGAACTAAAACCAATAACTTTTGATTCTTTGCAATTTAGTCACTAAGCAAATATTGGGGTATAACATTTCTTGTGTTGATGGCTGAGTCATCTATTGTGGTGAGAGATGAGGTTTGTTGTGCTACCGAACTAGACGAGTAGCTAACAACGTTGGAGTGTCGGAGTCTTCTTTTTGTTAACCATTTTCGTTATCGGTTCAGTGTGCCGGTTGGAACATTTCGCTTGAGTACATGCTCTGATGAAGGAAGATCGTCGTTTTTTTATCCCCTTTTTGCTTTTGAAGCTAGGTTTCATTTGTCGTTGCATCTTTTCTTCGTGGACTGGTTAAATTGGTTTGATGTAGCGTTGGGTCATGACATGTGTTGTTCGTTTATTAGTTTATTTGTTAAAAAGACTTGAAAATTTTTGTTCAAAAGTGATTACCGTCTACGGTCAGTTGTTGCCAGTGACGAGGTGAGCGACATCAAACAACATATGTGAGCAACTATAAAGATCAGTGGTCAAATTGACATTTTATCTAAAGTTCATGGATCAAATTGATATTTTATCTAGAGTTTTTGGGTCAAATTAATATTTCACTTAAAATTCATGAGTAAAAAATGATTACTTTATCTAAAGTTTATGAGTCAAATTGATGTTTTACCTAAAATTCAAAAATTAAATTGATATTTTATCTAAAATTCATGGATTAAATTAAAAATAAACCATCTTGACTAACGTGACACACCATCATACAAACAGAAAATAACGGCTAAATGATCAAAATGTTATAAATAGATACGTAAATGATCAAAATATAACCTTTTAAAAATTGATGGCCAAAATCAAACAACCAAAACAAAATAGACCAACCATATAGTTTACCCAAAAAACCCAGATATAAGGAATAAATAATTTTTCTAAAAAATTAATTGAGATTAATTAATCCGGGCCGAATCCATAAACCCAAAACCCTACCTTTCTTCTTCCTTAACCCCCGAATCCCTCTATTCCTCTCTCACAGCTGACCATTTTGCAGGTATTTCGATCTGCACCTTCCTCTTTTCTTTCTCATTATTTTTATAAAGAAAAGTTTTAGATTGTATTTTCTTCGTTTGTTTCCTTAGAATTTTTGGGCGGAAGTGTAGAAATCAACTTTTGGTTGCTGAGTGGTTTCGTTTTCTCTCTTATGTATTTCTTATGTTAATTCATTTATTTTGTTCAAGGCAGTGCTAGCCGTCTCTGTCTAGTGGAGCAACCTCTTGTTCTTGAGAGCTAGATTGTAAAAAAGATCTTAGCTTTGAGGGTCTTACCCCCCTTTTTTTTACTTTTACTTTTGTGGTTTGATTTGAGGGAAACCCATTTGCATTTTGATTAAATATTATGCCTATATAGATTGTTTAGCAACAAATTGTATGAATCAACTTGTTTAGGCTGTGTTATGTTCTTTTTTTTTTTATCAATGGTTGTGTTATGTTCTATTTGGAGACAATATATTGTATTTTCATGTTGAGGAAATGGTTTTGCTTCTTACACTTCTGTCTGAAAGATATGGCTTATAAGTCCTAATTATATGGGGGCAAGAAGAAATTTTGGGGACTCTTCTCCGCTACAGGGTTTTAGTTATCAGCTTTATTTATGAGAAAAACTTTGATACACAGTCCGTGTAAATTAAAGTTTGCGTTTGCTTGTCAAATTTAGGGGTTAGGGATTTAGTTTAGAGTTTAGGGGTTTAGGTTGTAGGGTTTATAATTCAAGATTTAAGTTTAGAGTTTAGGAATCATGGTTTTAGCCTTTTAGGTTTTAGATTTTAAAGAGGGGTTATGTGAAAAAATTTACACGGGCTGTGTATCAAAATATAGCCCATATTTTATTGTCACTTGTAAAGATGTATGTGTGTGCATAGTTGCTTTTTTTTGCTTAAACTATTTCTCCATCCCACATTGGATTTAATGTTGGCATATGCATACTTCTTTGATTATCATGCGGATCTTTTGTTTCTTAGCTGTTGTTAATTGGATCTTTATCTGTCTTCTGTATTCACAATTCCAAATTTATTTGATACCTGGTATTTGTTTCCTCTTTGGGTTCTTCTGCAATTGACATCCAACTTTCAACTTTTCAGCATCAAGTAAAATGAATCTCAACAACGTCAGAGTTCCTAAGATGCCTGGAGGTGGAGCTCTACCTGCTCTGCTTAAGATTGGAGTCATTGGTGGGCTTGGCCTCTATGGAGTTGCTAATAGTCTCTACAATGTTGACGGAGGGCATCGAGCAATTGTTTTCAATCGGATATTGGGAATCAAAGATAAGGTCATCATTCTACCAGTTCGCCTGTTTATTAGAACTTATCACATAACCTATATCTGCTGTTGGTGGATGTTATATTACTTTGCAGAACTTGCATATATAGAATGGCTATGGCTTCTATATGGAGTTGATTGCTAGTAGCATTGTGCTATTCTTTCTTGCATGACTAGAACTTTTCCCGGGAGCCTATTAACATTCTTGTTTACATTTTCCATTTCCCCCCTCTCTTGCCTTAGCTTCTGTCTAGCACTATGTCATGCAGTTAACTATTGGTTCTGCAGGTTTATTCTGAGGGAACACACCTTATGATACCATGGTTTGAGAGGCCTATCATCTATGATGTCCGTGCAAGACCTCATCTAGTTGAGAGTACTTCTGGGAGTCGTGATCTCCAGATGGTAAATTCTAATTTCCAATATTAATGCAGACTTTTTTTTTCTTCTAGAATTTCCTCTTTGCCTTTTAGTTCTCTAAATCTAAAATGATATTAACTGGGCTTGAGAACTAAATTTGTAACCTATTTTATATTCATGCTGTCTCAAAACTCATGCTCAAAGGCCGGTGAGATAAAGGTAGTTTTTTGGGAAAAGTTATGTTTTGGGAAAAAACATGGATTTGAACATTTGGGTTTTGATTTCTTTTGCTGTATAGAATGTGAAAATGAAATGCTTGCATTATAGTATATAAATTAGTTAGATTCAATATGATTATACATCTGTAACGGATAAATACATGTATTTATAAATTTACAATATTTATAGGAATTTCAAATTAAGCACTAAATATGTTTCCAACAAATCCATGATTTTGAAAAATAATCATTAATGTTATGTTATATGTGTTTTTATCAGTTATCACACAGCTACACTATTTTTTTAAATCCAAATCTACCTTTTGAAAATCTAAATTTCTTCATGGAGGCTTACTAGAAAAACAACATTAATTAAAATATATATATATTAGTCGCTCTATTTTGCATACAAAATTACTTGTAAAAATAATATATTTTGCATACATACTTTAATTTTTTTCTTATCCTCCCTTTCCTCTTCCCGCCCCAAAGTGTTGTTCCTGGCTTCTTTTTGAATGATTGAGTATGAAAGGCTCTGTAGTGGAGTAACCATGAGGACATTGTATGCTTTTCCCTTGTTGATGCTGCAACATATGTTCATTTCTGATGTTATATTAGGTGGAAATTGAAAATAGAAAAATGTTGCAGAAAGTAATGCCTTAATCAGACACTAAACCTGCTTCTGAGCTATCCTCTGCAGGTCAAGATTGGGCTTCGAGTTCTCACTCGCCCTCGATCAAATCAGTTAACTGAAATTTATCGAACCCTTGGTGAGAACTATAATGAGAGGGTCCTGCCTTCAATCATTCATGAAACTTTGAAAGCTGTTGTTGCTCAATACAATGCTAGCCAGCTCATTACTCAGAGAGAGGTATATATCCTGTCATGCATTTTCTATACCCTAATAATCGCATAAATTTCTTGGATTAATCGTGTGAAGTTGAACTATTGTGGTTTTAGAATGTTAGTAAGGAAATTCGGAAGATTTTGACTGAGAGGGCGGCGAACTTCAACATTCAACTCGATGATGTGTCCATTACAAGTCTGACTTTTGGGAAGGAATTCACTGCTGCAATTGAGGCTAAACAGGTGGCTGCACAAGAAGCTGAGAGAGCTAAATTCATCGTGGAAAAAGCTGAACAGGACAAGAAAAGTGCTGTTATACGAGCACAGGTGAGATAACATAAAATGGATCCCAACACTCTGTCTCGGTAGTTATGGTTTTAAAAGGGTAATAAGTTTTACTATAAAATTAGATGATAATCTGAGAGACTGAGACTTGTGGACGTCAGTTTCTGCTTTTCTTGGAAAAGTGTGAGGTTTTGTTTTGCCGTATATGGGCCGGTCCTTTTCCTCTTGTAAAGTAGGAGTAATTGTTTTTGTGGTATCCAGGGAGAAGCCAAGAGTGCGCAACTCATTGGCCAAGCAATTGCAAAGAATCCAGCATTCATCACATTGAGGAAAATCGAAGCTTCAAGAGAAATTGCACAGACCATTGCGAATTCGTCCAACAAAGTCTTCCTGAACTCGAAGGATCTATTGCTGAACCTTCAGGAGATGGATCTTGAATCCCACCCAAAGTAACCTGGTTCCTTACTTTTTTTCATACTTTGTTCAATAATTCAATCGGGGGAACATTATACAACAGAGTGGTGACAAACTCAAGGGTTTTATGCCTTCTCGGAAGGACTTTATTTTGTCTCAAGGATTAGGGTTCGAACCTGTATCAGTTGGATATATATGTTTAGAAGAGCTATTGAATACATGCTTCCCTTCTATATGATCTTCGTAAGCTGATATCATTTCTTTGAACTGGTAGTTAGTGTGCTACTTTCTGGGGTTCAAATCAAGAACTCTCGCAATGGAGACCTGTTGGATTTGGGTTTGTGTAATTTAAGATTAAGCCTTCGATTTCAAGCAGGGGTGAGCATAATCTGATTTGACTTCAAACATCATTTTTTTTTTTATTGATTCAAGTTATTTGAACCATTTGATTTTTCTAGTAATATTACAATTCAAATAAACAGAAATACAGATTTTTTTAATAGTCTAAAGGTGATTATAAGGTAGTATCTATTCATACATATTTTTAACCCTTTGACAATGTACATACACCTTGTAGCAAAGTGATTTGAATTCGTGTCACTTACTATGAACATTATCCGTTTTTTTACATAAATATTTGTTGGGTTCAACAGAAATACAGATTTTTAAATAGTTCGTAAATATGCAAATTTTATTAAAAAAAACTAAGAAATATACATAATTCTATTGAAACTTTAAACAAGTATATCATTAATTCAAAAATAATTTTATTCTGAATACTCACCCTTACAATAATGAATAATATATATGTCGGTAAGAGCATGTGTCAGCTTTTACTAAAGTAGCCTGTCAATGGATGAATCCAATAGTGTTGAAAGTCAACCTAAAAGATGTCGTGTTTTGTAAAATTTGACAATTTTAAACAACCTTTGAATTTACTACAGTATCCAGTCTCAATCTTGATCTAGTCTTGAATTCATATACATGTACGCATTTGTTTTGATAGCCGGCTGTTTCTTATCAAACTAAAATTCTAGAACTATACATTATTTTCACATTTTTTTTTATTTTTTCTTCCTTCAAATCATATCCTCCTTTATTGGTCAATAACAAACTGGATGTAGATGGTGGTGAATAATATATATCTCGGAAGTAGGATACATATGTACCTAATAATTTGGTTTCAAATTATGAAAGGTTTTGACGTCAGCCTTATCGAGGTTTTCCTAATTCCTACGTTTTTCAAAATTAAGAAAAAAAAACTGGATTCGGTCTTCTCTTATTTTTTGTAAATGATTTTGGGTAAAACTTAGCCAGTGTAAAATTAATTTTATACAAGCTTGTGTATTTACGCTATAAGAACTCAAATCCTAAATTTCTAACCCTAACTCTAAAAAACTAAACCCTAAACCTTAAATCATATACATTAAATTCTAAACACTAACCTTAAATTCTAAACCCTACAACCTAAACCCCTAAACCTTAAATACTAAACTAAAACCCTAACCCCTAAAACTAAAGGGCACGTGTAAACTAAAGTTTACACGGCCTGTATCAAAGTTTTTTCCATTGATTTTAGGTTAAGTTCTATCATTATTTTCCGATTTAATTGCATCACATGTCCTCAAACTATGAGTCTCATTCTAAATTAGTCCATAAACTTTAGAATGTTCCAATTTTATCCCCAAACTATGGCTCTCATTCTAAATTGATACCTAAACTTTTGAAAGTTTCATTTTCATCCTCAAACTATGTCCCTCATTCTAAATTAATCCCCAAACTTTTTGAATATTCCTATTTCATCCTCAAGTAACTTAAAAATATACGAACTATAAGGGCGGCAAACAGGGCTGACTATAAGAGAAAACACTATGAACGATTATTTAGGGCCTCCAACCAATCTAGTACCTTAAAAATTAATTCTCTATCTTTTTAATTTATCAAATTAATAAATTAATTTAACAGTAAAATTTATTTATTTTTCTCAAAACTCATTTTTTTTGTTTAATCACCGGTATTCAATTTATTGGTTGACTAATCCGGATCGAATACTACGAAGGCCCATTATGGGGTGACCTTCCCAACCTAATTACTTCATTCACAATGTCAAGATTCGAACCTCTGACATTGTTTAAGGGATCTAGTACCTCATCCCACTAGATCAAAATGTTGTTTATTCAAAATTTAATGCCAAAAATAACTAAACGATACAATATTCTTTAATTTTTTGTATTTATTATTCAAAATATGCTCCATATCATACGCACAATTCAGTTCCTTTAAATTTTCTTAAAAAAATAGTGTGTTTGACAAAGTTTAATCATGTTTCTATAGTTTGTTAATGAAATATTAAATTAATTTTTCACAGTAATAAGATATGTTTTCCTTATAAATGAGTTATTTTTTAGTTTCCACTCATAGTCCCAAAAATATTCGAGACAACGCTAGCAACATAATTTTCGTATTCAGAAAGAACTATAGTGTATTTGGCCAACAAACTGTATTTAAGGGGGCTTTCCAGCAATTCTAAAAGGACATTAGTTAAAAAATCTAATGTTTTATCCCATTAAACTAATTAATTGTTGATAAAAACATCTACATTTAGTTGATCTTATTAGATCAACATTTTGATCAGGGGAAAGTAATAAGTAAATCCCAAGTAAACTTACGTGATAAATTTAAAACAAGCCCTGAAATTTTTTCTAAACAAAACTAAATACTATATTAAAACGATAGTCAAAGGAATAACATTTCAGACAAAAGGGAGGACACAAAACTAACCTAAGCAAATCGGTTTTCCTCACATGCCCTAGTATTCTCTTCTTTTATTTCGTGAAACAAATAAAAATAGATTCAATTACACAAAATGTAAAATTTAGAGTTGTATATATTTTATGGGTCGTTGGATGGGTGAAATGACTGGTTGAGATTAACTTCTTACTTTTTTCTCAAGTGATAATCTTCAAATAACCCATTGTTAATCTCAACCATCCATTTCACAATTCAAAAAAACGTGTAAAAAAATAAAAACTATTATACTGTATAAGTGGATCTTATCCCAATAAAAATATATTTAATAAGATCGATAATCAAAGGGATAACATTTGATGCCTAAAATGCGAGTGTAACAGTAATCGCTGTTTCTGATTACATATATATTCTTCTTGCCAATGTGTGCCTTGTGAAGATCCATTTTACGATGTATATGATTTGGTTCAATCTAATTGGGTAAATTATTTTTGTAGTTCATCAACATTTAATTCGTTTAATCTCAATTTTTTATTTTTATAATAACTTTAAATTTTGAGATTTTATACTTTATTTTGAAAATATTTTTATTTGATGACTTTTAAACATTATTCAATGAGGTTTTATGTATTTTTTTACAAATATTTCTTAAAAAATTAAAGTTTGAAGTAAATAAAAGTAATTAATAATTATATATAGTATTTTTCAAGTAATTTTACTATTTCTAGATACAAAATGCTTATTTTTTATATAATAAAATAATTAAATTAATTATAAATTAAATAAAAGTAAAATTTGATTCAATATGAATAATCACGCTTTTTAAACTCATGATTCACAATCCAAAATATTATAATTCGTATCAATTTTGATTTTTATAGTTGAGTTCTAGTTAGGGTTGTTCAAAGGTCAATTTGACTATATTCGAACTAAAATATTTAAATTTAAATTAATCAAACTCTTAAAATTCTTAAACAAACCAAACTATTCAAAATCGAACTAACCGAATCCTTAAAATTTTTAATCGAACCAATTTTTTTACAAAAAAATCATTAACCGAACCGAATTAAGTTAGATTAATTCGGTCGGTTTTTGAAATAACCTATATTTTTTAAATATTTTTTAGCTTTGATTCAAAATAACAATTTAAGTAGCAATAAATTGAAAATATGTTTTTTTGTTAGATATTGTTATTTTTAGACTTTATTTCTCCCTTTTTGGTTGAGGTTAAAATTGAGATTAAAATATAAATATTTAGTTTCAAATATTATGGGTAATTGTTGGAATTTAGACTAAAAATTTAAAATATAATGATTATATATTAAAATTTTAATTAATTATTATTTTTAAACTAAATTAACCTATAACTGAATTTTAAAAAAATAATTATTAACCAACTGAATAGTTAATTGATCGAACTAAATTTTAATTTGATCGATTAATTAATTTCAACTAACAATTGAATAACCCTAATCCTAGAGTCCATGTATTAGCAGCTTTGGACAAATAATCCAAATAGATTAAATATTTGAGAAAATAAGGCACTTTAGGGGATATTTTAGAATCTACAGCAAATTCTACAGTGCTGGGGAAAGTTGCTATCTGCAGGTGGCGACTTGGATGAAGACGCCATCTGCAGGTGGAGACTTCTACTTGACTTAATAGTTTAATATTTTTCCTTATCGATTCAAGATAAAATTAAGGGGACGTCGTCACTTGCAGATAACGTCTTTTCCCAAATCGCCACCTGCACTATAAATTTTAGGGTAAACTACACCAGTGACCACCGAACTAATTAGGCGTACCTATTTTGACCACCGAACTATCGAACTCGTCAATCAGACCACCAAACTTATTAAATTGACTTATTTTGACCATCACCGTTAAAAAACTAACGGATAGGTAACAGAAGGTGATGTGGCAGTTAATGAAATGTTATAAAAGTACACATTTGATCCTTGCTATTTACACATTCTTTCAATTTAGTCCTAATTTTAAATTAAAAAAATAAATTAATTATTTAAATTAGGTGGTGACACGTGTCAACACTTTGTTGGAGGACTTTAATTATTTATATATTTGATTTTGTCCTCCTCCAATCAGGTGGTAACATGTGTCACCACCAGTTTAGAGGAGAAAATGAAAATCAAGCAAACTTACACTTAGTGGGAGTCAAACCCGGGTGATGCAGGGGTAAAGGCAGTGGCTTAGCCACTACACCAAGCACATTTTTGTGCTTTAAGACACTATATTTAATATATATGTCTTATTGTTTTCTATATTTATTCTTTTAAGTAAACATATATAATCATCGAATTAATTTCACATATATAACCATAAACCCCAAACCTTAAACACTAATTTCACATATATAATCATCAAATTAATTTCACATATATAACCCTAAATCCCAAACCCTAAACACTAATTTCACATATATAATCATCAAATTAATTTCACATATATAACCCAAACCCCAAACCCTGAACACTAATTTCACATATATAATCATCAAATTAATTTCAAATGTATAACCTTAAACCCCAAACACTAAATACTAAACCCTAAGTGTTCAGGGTTTAGGATTTTGGGTTATATATGTGAAATTAATTTGATGATTATATATGTGAAATTTGTGTTTAGGGCTTGGGGTTTAGGGTTATATATGTGAAATTAATTTGATGTGAAATTAGTGTTAGGGTTATATATGTGAAATTAATTCGATGATTATATGTTAAATTAAAAGAATAAATATAGAAAACAATCAGATATATATATTAAATATAGTGTCTTAATGCACAAAGAAGTGCTTGGTGCAGTGGCTAAGCCACTGCCTGTTAACATGGGTCACAACCTAATTAAATAATTAATTTATTTTATTAATTTAAAATTAGGACTAAATTAAAAGAATGTGTAAATAGCAGGATTAAATGTGTAATTTTATAATATTTCGTTAACTGCCACGTCACCTTCCGTCACCTGTCCGTTAATTTTTTAACGGCGATGGTCAAAATAGGTCAATTTAATAAGTTTTGTGGTCTGATTGATGAGTTCAATAGTTCGTTAGTCAAAATAAGTACGTCCAATTAGTTCAGTGATCACTGATATAATTTACCCTAAATTTTAAAATATCCCTAAAGTGCCCAAAACTCAAAATATTATTTGGGTTTGGCATTATCCCCAAAATAGTCCCATGGAGTACTATTAATTTTATTAGGCTAAAAAATCATCAAAACCAAGGGATTAAGTCTTCCACCTCACGTGGGCGGGCCATAGACGTGACATCATAAACACGTTTATTGATGTATACTGGCCTAACCCAGTAAGGTACTGCCACTTGGCTGACGTCCGCCACCCTCCCTTTCTCGCTTCTAATTTCCCAGTCATCATTGACTAGGCCTAGACGTGTGGGTCACATTAATATCTATCAACCACGTATTTTTTAGAGATGGACACGGGTCGGCTACCCGAAAATAAATATCATAAACTCGCACCTGACCTGATTCTTTAAAAAATTTGACCCGACCCGAAAATAAATATATTAAACACGACATAGACCCAACCCGACCTATATAAAAAAATTAATTTTAGGGATATAATTGTAAAAAAATAATTTTAGGGGACTTAATAGTAAAAAATTATAATCCGAAGACTAAATTGTAAATAAAAAATAATTTTAGGGACTTAATTATAATATATATATATATAAAGGGGTATTATTATAAATATCCCTAACAAATTTAGGGAAAATTATATAATTAGTCCTCGGGTCGGGTCGGATGTTTTCCACCCTAAACTCGCACCTGGCCCGACCCAACCCGACCCGAACCAAATTTTTTTTAAAAAAAAATTCGACCCTATCGGGTCGGGTTCGGTCGAAACCCATTGGATTCGGGTTCCGTGCCTATCCCTAATATTTTTTTTCCATATTACCAGATACAGTATATAAATTATATTTTTTATATTAATTAAATTAATTACAAATATATAATTTTTTGTCTGAAAAATAATGATTTTGTGATGAAAAAATTTTAGTACATAAATTGCGTACATTTTAGACTTTTAATTGTAAGGGTTTAAAATTTAAGATTTAAAATTTAAATGTAATGTTTAAAATTTAAAGTATGTGGTTTAAAATTTAGAGTTTAAATTTTAAGGTTCAAAATTTAAAATTTAAGTTACATAATATAAATATACATCCCTGTGTAACTGTGTATTGAAATTTTACTATTTTGAGATTAATTTTTAATCTTTTTATAAAATTTATAATAATTTTTTATAAAATTTACGTTCGTTTTATAATCTACATTATAATTTAATAACGTACAAAAAATCATGATGGAAGTGAAATACATATTGCATGCATTGATGCATTCTGCCTGTCTGCATACATAATGTTGTAATGGTGGCGTAAGCGTACGCAAGACAAAAGAAGCAATGGATATTTACAAAGAAGAAGCTTCTACGGTCTACGTACATTGTTCTTTCTTTGATTTTTGGGTAAACGTCACGGCCTGCTTACCATTCTCCTTAGTTCCACCCTTTTCTTACGTTAAAACCGGCTTTTAACTGTACTTTTATAGAAAATTAGTAGTTTATGTGAAAAAATAGATATAGTTTATTTTAAAAAAAATGAGTTTAATTATTTTATTTATAAAATATATATATATATATTATTAAAAAGTTAATATTATTTTTAAATATATATTATTAATTATTTAAAAAAACTGTGCTTTTGATGGCCCCACCTATATTTCCAAATCTCTACCATACATTGGATTTGTAAGCAAAGAGAAACGGTCATCCTCGTCGAGACAAAGCACCTAGCTAGGTTCTCTTATGAAAACATTTTTATTAATTAAAACATGACATCTGATACACGTCACCCATTAGCCTAAACCACCACAGACGCGTCAGCCTAACCGCCGTTGACGCCACACCCTTCCAACAGCTCAAACTCACATCCCCTTCTTTTGCCTCTACTTGGTTATATATATACACACACAAACAATTATATATATATATATATACACTGTCTTTCATCTGCCATATTTCCTGTGTCGATACATATAATTGATTTTCAGGATGCAACAAGCAATTCCATACAAGTCTTGGCCTCTGCCACGCACCAACACGACAACGGTTGGCCAAAACAACCACCTCGTACTAAGCAGTGGCCGAGGCGGCGGCGGCGGCACGAAAGACGTGATCGACATCGTGTCAGAGAACGCTGTGATTGTTCTGGCGAAGAAGGGTTGTTGCATGAGCCATGTAGTGAGGCGTTTGCTGCACACTCTGGGCGTAAACCCCGCGGTTCACGAAATCGACGAGGAGGACGAGGCCGGTGTGTTGAATGAACTGGAGACGATATGTAAAGGTAATGGGAATGATCGGAAAATGGTTCAGCTTCCGGCTGTGTTCATCGGTGGGAGATTTTACGGGGGGCTAGACAAAGTTATGGCTACCCATATCAGCGGGGAGTTGGTCCCTGTGTTGAAAGACGCCGGTGCCTTGTGGCTTTGACTTTGATTCATGCAGGCAGCATTTGGGTTTATTTTTCTGTATTCTTTATTGTTATAGGACGTTGGATTGGATAATTATTGACTCTAAAGGAAGATTAAGGTTTTGGTTTTAGAATTAACCCAATTGGGAATGTAACTTTGTTGCCAGAAAATACAAATCTTGTTACCGATTCCCGCCCAGTTTATTGGTTTTTGTTGTTGATTTCATTTACAATGGTTCTCAAGGAAGAGGATGATCATTTGTGTCTTGCAACTTTTGTGTTCTCTTTGGTCACTGCAAAATCACATGGAGGTTAGCGATATTATCTGTGTTTTGGTACGACCGAACACCTCTTGTTGCGTTGGCACATCACATGTGCTAATGTCGTGTTCCTGTGATTATGATCAATCAAGTAAACATAAGATAAGGTATCTAAGATCCTAATTTATCCGAAACAAAATGGTTGAGCAATTTGTCCCCTTGTGGATGCTTTTGATTCATAAGCAAATCTCGAATATGGCTCAATTAATACTTTGAGAACATAATTTAATCATATCTAGAGCGTGTGGTTAAAAAGCTCTTGATCATCTATTTTTTTAGGTTGCGGGTTCAATACAAATTAAGAACAAAATTTCTCTCTCCCTTCCCCTAGGTAGGAATTGTTAAAAAAAAGAGTTGAGAACATGAGTTTAAATTTCAAATACAATCTCAATCATAAACAATATATATTTAATTAATTAAACATATAGTACAATATTCAATTGAATATCATTAGATTTTTTAAACAAGATCAGATGTCAAATCCTAATTTTGTGAATGGAATAAATTGAATTAGAAGATCGTCCTTATAATGAATTTTTTCAGTACTTGATCTGGATTAATCAACCAATTAATTAAATATACGTGGTTATAAAAAATGGCAAGTTAAATTTTAACCTAGTTACCCATGAGAATAAATTTTATTTAGGGGGTAAGTTGGTAGTAAAAGAATTAGATTATCTTGAAATGTTTTGGACGCTTTGTCTAATACTATACAATTGATTGTATGCTATCGGTAAAATGAGTTTTTTTTAATAGTTTAAAGTTGATTATAAGACAATATATGTTCATATATATTTTTAATTATTTTATAATGAATATATTTTGTAGACAAAGCGATTAAACATGGGTCTTCTAGGATGAACATCATTTACTTTTTTAATGATACCAATTATTTGGTTCGATAAATTTTTTTTTGAATTAAAGAATATTTGGAGCGTTAAAATGAAAGCATATTTTTAGAATTTTTCAATTTTTTTTCTTTTGTAGTATTATAAATTTTATTGTTATTTTTTATGTTATGTATCAATTTCTATCATGTTAGATTCTTTTTTCCTTTCTTTTGGTGATTGAAGCATCATCTTATTCACTATGATTATTTTCCTTCTTGTTCTTTAAAGCAATAATTTCTTCTAAAACTGGCTCAACGTTTCTCGACATATATTGCACCGACTCCTCTTTCAAAACTACAATAGCTGCAATCAATTAAAAAATCAAAACTGCATTCAACACATTGATTGCAATCTCAAAACCCAAATTATTGAGTCTATAGATTTTAACCAAAACCCAAAAACAAAACTAAAGACAAACGTTTTTCCATTAAAACTCACAAATCAAGAGTTGGGTTATTTTTTTACAAACAGAAAAGTCAAAAGAGAAACAAACAATCGATAATTGATTGCAATCAATTGGTTGAAGAACAAACTATCGTTGAGAAGAAGCATGAAAAGAGGAAGTTCACGTTTAAAATGAAACCTCCTTGAGTATCTGTGATACTAAAGCCAAAAGACTTCAAATTCCTAAATCAAAACATGAATTTCCACCAATAATTATAAAAAAAATCCAAATCAGTGAAACAATTAAAATAAACATAAATAGCAAAAATAATATTTTTTCAAATTGGGGGATCAAAATAGAATAAGCCCTAAGCATAAGGACCTCCGGTGAAGTTTACCCTTATTTTTTCTATGCACTTGTCATTTTTTTTCCTGAAAATATAAATGTTTATAGCTCGCCATCTCATTGCTCCTAATAGAGTAGATTGGGCTGCTAAAGTAAAGAATTAAACCAGAGACCTTTAGAAAGCCCGACTGCGCAATGAAGATGTGTGTTCCTTAAATTATAACATTAATTAAAAATATAGTAATTATAACATATAAATTAACGTTTTTTTCGTAATAATTAGGCTTTTTCAAACGATATCGTTTGCCATGTTATAGTGCAGTTAATTATTTAAGATCAAAATATAAATAATTCAAAATTAAATGATCAAACTAAAAAAATTTAATTTAATGATCAAAATATGGGTGAGAAAAAAAATAAATTAATAAAAAATAATTTTTAATTTGAGAATAAATTATATTTGGGTAAAACTGACGCTTAATCTTCCTCATTTCACGTTGCCAGTAACAATTTTAATGGATTTTTCCCATTTTAAATTATATGAAAATCGATCTCATAGAACACGAAAAATTATTATATGATCTCGGCTCACCACGTCATCCATAATTCTGTCCACTAAAATCAGCAACATAAATTTTTTTCTCATCATTTTTTACCAAAGATGAATTTTTACCTTTTATGCCATGTAAATAGGGAGTGGGTGGTTATATAGAAGTTCATTATGAATGGATGAGTGATATGAAAAAAGATGATTAATTGAGTAATTTTTAGTGGATAGACACTCTGATAACGTGGTGAACCGGGTCCATAAAATAATTTCTCCATAGAACGCATGTCTCAAGTCTCCAAAATTAGGGTCTATTTATAGCACAAGAAACGATATTTTACCTCAAAAAATAGTATATATTGTGTCATGTTATTTTAACTCATTATAACAAGGGAGATTTTTTTTGTTAAGTAGATAAATATTTATATTTCTTAGGTAAATTTTGGGATTCGAACTCATTCAAGACGAGGCAATATGAGCATCTTTAGTCATTCAATCAATTAGTGGTTTAACTATCACAATTAATATGGTTCGAGTTTTGGTTTAACTATTAATGTCCGACTAATTTGAATTGGGTTTTGCAGAGGCCCAATATGGGAACGACTATCCCATCCCATTTTTCTCCATTCAAACAAACACTTGACCTTATTTAAGGACGTAACGCTTTATCCCACTAGACCAACTGATTGTTAATATACAATTAATTATTTTAATTGTTCTTGTACAACATATATCGCATGATAAATATAACAAAGATCAATAACTTTTCCACCAAATTACCTTTTTAATTATTTAATTAGAGCATGCTTTTCTTCCATTTGATAGAATTGGTGGTGGTAGAGTGAGTGGAAGATGTGCCTCTTTTTGAATGTTTGAATTCCTTTAGCAAAGGAAGAGGCTTTGAATGAAACAGTCACAAATCCTTTCTTCCTTCTATTTCTCCAATGGAATCAATGATTGTAATGGGTGGAGAATGCAAATTTTCCAACCAAAATTATCTTCCCACACATAATGTCTTGTTTAATTTTCTTAGTGGAACTTTTAAGTGGCACAAGCTTGATGACGACCTTGTTTAATCAAATGCTTAATTCAATATAAGCATGATTTATGCTCCCAATACTTAAAATATTAGTAATTAGTTTTTGCTTAGCTAGGTACCATTTGCTCCATCTCATATGCACTCTCTTTCTTATTCATGTACATGGAACATGCATTTATGTTTTATAGATTAAAGAAGAAATGAAATGGATGGGATGGTCCCTACCTATATTATCTTTTTAAAAAATGACTCATAGCTATCTTTAAATAAATGATGGTCCTTTAGTGATTATAAATTGAACCTATAAACCTGATGAATTAATAAACAAGATAATAGAATTGATTATGCATGTTATGTGTCAACAACTCATCCGAAAGTAATAATAATATAGGCTTAATATAAAATTAGATATTTGAATCTTAACACTTTGATTACAAATCGAAATTATTGTACTTGTTTTTATGTTGTTGTTTTATCCCTGTCTGATTATATATGTTGGCACAGTCAACAAAAATGACACCTTCTTGTTTGTAATATAAGATATATATATTAGTAGTATATATATATATATAAACAATGATAGTTATAAAAGGGAAAAGGATAAACTTAATGAGTTGGTCACCAACATATAAGTTACTTCAAAATTTTAGAAAACTATTTTTCCTAGAACTTTTAAAAAATTTCATATTAAACTTTAAAATTTATTAATTTTAATAGTCAAAATCATCACAAGTGTTAAACTTTTTCTATTTTGGTCTCTATACTTTTAAAAATTTAGAGATCTAGTTTAATGTATCTTGATATAATAAAAATTTTAATCCTAACAATAAAATTTTATAATTTTAACAATAAACCATTCATCTCTAACTTGCTTTCCAAATAGCTAAATTTTTATAAAATCAGTCTTTTTTGTAAACTATTTTCTTTAAACTTTATCTCAAACCCCTTAAAAAGTTGCAGAGGAAGAAGAAAGGATGAGAAATTTAGGGTTTAGTTTAAATATTAGATGACTTTTCTTTTTTAATTAAATCGTCTCAATTAATTTTTAAAAGTTTTAGATAAAACCGTCAAATTTTATAATATAAATTAAAAAAAAGTTGATCCCCAAATTCTTACCCCAAATTTATCTAAATTGGTCATATACAAATTCTAAAGTAAAACAAGGAATCCATATAATATATATCTTCCTTAAAAAATACCCCCAACGCTTGACAATAGTTATTGATCATATAGAATTAAAACGTCAACGTTTCATTTTGGGTCAAAATGGTTAAAAAAAATTAATCGAGTAATCAAAATAACAACACAATCATAATCGAATGATCAAATAGACAAATTTTGACTTGAAAAAACGTTACTCAAAAAATAAATTTATAAAATTATATAAAATATAAAATATTTTTTCTATTGACTTATCATTCATGTGGTCATTTCAAACCTGTCGTTTTTTTCTTTCCAAAGCCAAAAGGAGAGAATCTTTGATCTTCTTATATGGCATTAATTGCATGATTAATTGTTTTTTTATCTACAAAAGTGGTGTGTTGTTAAACTTTAAAGAATTTTTTAACTTTATGGTAATATATTACAACGAGCAGACAAGATAATGAATAGTCTTATCATATCACTAGTTTCAAAGCAAAACCATCTATCCGCCATACGTACCGCAAATTATCTTTACATGAAATAAAAACAATACTAAATAATAAATATATATATATATATACGACGTATATGAATCGAAATTATGACAACATAAAGTCACGGCCACCAATATCCTAGAATATTCATATATGATACGGTGTTATAAGGTTAGATTAAATGCAAGGAAACCATCTAGGTTGTGCACGTACCGCGAATTATTTATAAAAATAATAATAAAGAAGAAAAATAAATAAATAGATATAAGATAAAAGAAAACTGTGTCCGGGGAAAAGGCATATATTCTCCAACTTTTTATAAGCCAAAGCATGTGGAATTCTGTAATGGATCCTTAGATCCAAATCTGCCATTCCTTAACATGTGTCACTTGTATATTTATTTATTTATTTTCAAAATTAAAAAAACAATAATTTTGTTATAGTTTTAAAATAATATAATTTTTTCAATTTTTTAAAATTTTAATAAGTGATTTATATTTTATAAACCATATTTGGTCATAATTTTTTTTTTGATAAATATCATCTTTTTTATTGGGATCCCTTGTTACTTATCAATTGAGAAATGTAACTTTGGTTATAAGGTGGTGGGAAAGAACAAAAATCTTCTGTCTTTTTTATGTCTCAACAATAAAAAATAAATTATAAATCCTAAAAAATATATCATATCCCAATTTTCTAAACTCTAAAATCATTTCTTAAACCTTGGTTTTAAGGTGGTGGGAAATGTCAACAAAAATAGCAACAAGTTTCTATTAATGCAAATGTCACAATATTAAAAAAAAATCAAAGAATTTTGTAGTTTCTAAGCCCTAACACTAAAAAATAAATTTTAAGCATTTGTTTTTTAAAAATTACATCTTACCCTAAATTTCATAAACCCTAAACCTACACCTAAACCATAAACTTTAAACATAATATTTTTAATGTGGCGTATAAATAAAGACACCAAAAGGGAGAAAGAAATTCTATTTTGAATTAAAGCATCGAAACAATATTAAGACAAAAGAATTAGTAGTAGTCCCACCTTGATTATCAATGTAAGAAAAGAAACAAACATGTCTTGGCCTTGGTTACAACAACAATTTTGCTCTTCACCAAACTCTTCATCCATTTACATGGTTTGTAACACAGAGATGTAATTAACACTTATAATTAACGTAAACCTGACAGGTTTTGTTTTAAAAAATTATAAACAAGAACCGAGAGATCAGACAGGGAATCTAATAAACATGGAAATGGGATCCAACATTGGGAGTCGGGGTGTTGGAGGAGGAGAGAATATTCTGGTGCCGCCACAGTTCAACAGCTAAACTCCAAAACTTTATTACTAAACAAAGACAGGATGCACTGCCGTAAGATGATTACATTATTATGTAAACAACAGAAAAGTCAGCCTTCACAAGTTGACCACTGCCCACACTTCCAAATATTCACTGCCTTCCCTGTCTTTCACCCTTCACCTTCTTGTGTATGACCATATTTTGATTAGGGCTTATACTCAATTTTTTTGACAATTTAAACCCTAATTTTTTTTTCAAATTAGTCATTTTTGGATGATCAACTGACAACCAATTAACGGTCAACATCTTTATTGACAACATTAAGGGTGTAATTGTAAAAAGTAAAATGTTGAGGGCTTTTTTTACTATTATGCCGTTTAAGGAAAAGTTTAAAGATGTAATTGAAAAGGTAGAAAACGTATGTTGAGAGCAAATAATATCAACTTATTTATTGATAACAGTTTAATATTCAATTTAATTATCTACATGCATCATTTCTTTTTTAATAATTATGAGTGTAATTTAGATAGATTGGGTTATTATATTTGAAAATATACGAACTTTTGAATTTTTGGATCGGATCATACTCGGGGAAGCAACAAACAAAATGGTGTATATTTTTTGCTGGAACAATGCTAATAAAGCCAAAATCCAAAGGATAATGATTGGACAAGAAAGAGGAAAGCTAGCTTGAGATTGTTTTTATAGGGTATACAACAAAACAGTTTCTTCCTACTAAATCAAGTGCATGCAATGCATACATTCACTGTCCAAAACATACCTAAATTCTGAACTAAAAATCCATCAGATGAAAAGCAAAGATACATATACTGCTGAAACCCTAAAACTAACATTCATGTAATAACAAAAACTACTACTTCCCATTCATAATTTCATGACAAATTTGGTTTGGCATCTCTCTTTGCATGTCACACTCATCCATTTAGGGACACTTCTTTCATTATTATTTAAATTATCTTTTTGACAGAAACAGCACAAGTACATGTGTTTCCCCTATAATTCGTATTATTTGTTTTTAACGCAAAAATCGTTAAATATGTCGTGTTACATCAATATCGAATTCGCTATTCAATTATATGCACGACACTGATACGATAAGACCTAAAAAAATTGATAGTACGTTATCGGTTGATGAATCGTTTTTCGGAATATTCGAAACTGCATATACATGTAGTAATATGTTTTTATTACATATGGAAGTGAAATTACAAAAATTGTTGATTGGAAGGCAGCAAGGATTAGAAAATGATTTTAAAAAAACCAAACAAATTATGAGATAATGATTCCAGATGGAGATTAGCTTTCTTAGGACCTCATCATATGTGTCATGATGCACCTTTGGGGGTTCTTGCCCACCTATATCTTTCTTCAACCTCTTCCCTTACATCCCAACTTTAACTTTTCACCGCCAATCATTTAAAAAATATACATATACATATACATATATATATATATATATATTAGTATTATATTCCACTCAAAAGCAAGTAAATTATAATCAAATCAGTACTGCATATTTGAGAGAGAGAAAAGATCCATTCCATTGCATATATCAGCTTATGCTGTTAGGGTTGAGAAAACCAGAAGAAAACACACTGCGTCGCGACTGAAAACGCGAGCACAATCTTAATTTAAATCTCTGGCTTTAGACTATGGCAGAAGAATCGATTTCAAATGGTTTTATCATGGATCCTGTAACTGGATCCAGTCCTCCTGTTGTTGCAAAGAAGAAGAGAAACCTTCCAGGAACACCAGGCAAGTACATATTTCTGCATAATTTTCTCTTTTGAGGGTCATCTTCATGGTGTATAATTTATGTTATATTTAATACCAGATCCTGAAGCTGAAGTGATAGCCATGTCCCCCAAGACTCTGATGGCAACCAACAGATTCTTGTGCGAAATATGCGGCAAGGGTTTCCAAAGAGAACAAAACCTTCAACTCCATCGACGAGGCCATAACCTTCCATGGAAGCTGAAGCAAAGGACGACGAAAGAAGTGAGGAAGCGCGTGTATGTTTGCCCCGAGAAGACCTGCGTTCATCACCATCCTTCGAGGGCTCTCGGGGATTTAACCGGCATAAAGAAACACTTCTATAGGAAGCACGGGGAGAAGAAGTGGAAGTGCGACAAGTGCTCGAAACGATACGCGGTGCAGTCGGATTGGAAAGCTCACTCGAAAACCTGCGGCACCAGGGAGTACAAATGTGACTGTGGCATCCTATTCTCAAGGTAATTGATTTGCAAAAAAAAAAAAAATTGAAGTTTTTAATTAGGTTATTAATTGTATAATTTTTTATGCAGGAGAGATAGTTTCATCACGCATAGAGCTTTCTGTGATGCCTTGGCCGAGGAAACAGCTAGAGTAAATGCAGCTTCCGGCATGCATAGTTTAGCCGCCGACAATTTCAATTACCAACTTATGGGGAATCCACTAGATACGGGGATGCCATTGCCACAGCATTTCTTGTGGATGGGACAAACATCAACTCAGGGCCATGACTCATTTGGAAAAAGTAATCTCCAAGAGATTAATCAGTTCGGTTCTTTGAATCCGGGATGGATATTTGGCGATCCTCTGGTTTCGACATCGAACCCTCCTGCATCGGATTATCAGCTAAACTGGGTGTTCGAAAACAAGGTCACACCGGGTAATGCTGAAGATCATCAGCTAACGAACATTTCACTTCCTTTGAGTAATGTCAAGGAAAATGGACCTCAGCTTGTGAGTGTTCCTTCATTGTTCAGCACTCAACACCAGTCTCATCAAACACCAGCTTTCAGTATGTCTGCCACAGCTTTGTTGCAGAAAGCTGCCCAAATCGGTGCGACATCGACCGACGCATCGTTCCTAGGAAGCTTCGGGACCAAGTGTAGCAACAGTCAAGTTCAAGATGGGAACAAGTACAGTGATCTGTATGTTTCAATTTCAAACACACCAACAGCAACAACCGAAGGAAGAGATTTAGAAAACTCAGCAAACGATGTTTCCACTTTGAACCAATTACAAATGTACCCCGCAAAACGCCGGCGCATGCCGAACGAAGACGGTGGCAGCGGGGAGGGAAAACAAGAGATTTCTTGGGTGTTGGAGTACAGGCCATTTGTCACCCATCATCAATCAATGGATTGATATGATAATTGGCATATGAAATTGAATGATTTTGCAGGGAAGAAAAGTGTTACTACAGAAACTATTGAAAAGATGAAGGATGAGATCCATCCATCCATGCATATTCTCTTCAACCTTTGAAAGCTAATTCATCCCTTTTAAAAAATTATGGCTTTTTTAACTTTGAAAAAAGGGGAAATGAAGTAGTGGGAGAGCAAAGCAAAAGAAAACCCCTTTTGGAGCTCCATTATTGCATTAATTGTTTCACTTCTACTGTGGTTGTTGTCCTGTCATACTAGATTTAAACAAAGTATATTTACATATCCATATATCAATAAAGCTTTGAATCTTCTAGCTATTTACAAAACAAGCTTTCAACTGTTAATTGAAATAATATAATGTAGCTGTTCATATATAGGTAAAATGGAGAGAAAGCAATCAATATTTTCCCCAGCACCAAACTGAGCTTGGGACAAATTCAGATTCATATACAGGTAAAATGTGTATGGGAAAAAGAAAAAACTTGTCATTTCTCTGCCTTTTTCTTTTCTCAAATGGAAAAGATACAATGGGGTCAGTCAGAAGTAAAGACATGGGAAACACAAGTGGACAAAGGATAAGAGTTTTACTTTGTGGCTTATTTGTGATTCAAACAGGATATAAACAATACCTGATAATAGAGTATCGCAGGCCCCATATTTTGACCTCTACTGTGCTCACGTTTTCATTTGTAGTTAGTAAATATTTTTAAACACAGGACAGGAGTATGAATGAAGAAGGGTTTATAGATATTGAAATTTGAACTTTAACCTACTGATTGCGACTGCATTGAGTTCCGGATGGCTTCGAACTCTTTCAATGTAAGACAACTAAAGGCCATGAGTGCAAGAGCTTTTTAATTCCTCTTTCTTCCTGCATGGTTTTACTAAGAAGGTCATATATATATACACACACACATGCATATATTCTAAATTAGACTCTATGCCATTGATATTAGCCTTTAAATGCATTCTTTTCTCTCCTGTTCTGAATAACAACTTTTTCTTTCTTTCAATAAGAAGAGAAAAGAAAAAAAACCTTCATTGTCGAAAGACTCGTAATTTCTTCTTATTTCTTAAAATCATTGACATACATTGACATTTCATAATTGAAAAAAAAATAAAATAAATTAATTTTAACATTTAAGATAAAAAGGCGTCTTAATCCTAACCATTAAATCAAAATTCTGAATGAATGAAAGAAAACAAAATACTTTAAAGAAAAGAAATTCAAATTTACTCTATTTTATTTTATACAATAGAACAAAGACTATTGAATGAAGTGGCCAAAATACAAACTTATTGTCTAACATAACTTAAGTCCCTGTTGAAGTCTTTTATCTTTTAAAAAATCAAAATCAAAATAGCAAAAAGATTCTTCTTGAAATCTCTGCTTTTTCTTTCTTTCTTTACAAGAGAAGAAAAAGCAGCTAAAAGAAAGGAGTTTGATTCTGTTGATGTCAAACTATGACATACTGCATATATATAAGTGAAAAGTGAAAACGGGAATTAATTTTTCTTTAGGTAAAATGCTTCCAAATTACCACTAAATCAAAACCATGAAAGAAAGAAAAAAATCTCTTGTGTGCTCAAAAGATGAAACATGTTTTTAGTCTTTTTACAAAGCAAAGACCATTGAGAAAGTAGCCAAAATACAAACCGCATCTTGTAGAAATTGTCCCTCTTAATAAATCCTCGTATCAAAAAAAAATAGAAATCAAAATGAAAAAAACGGATAGAAGAAATTCTTGTATACCTAAATTGAATTTTTGAAATTATTATGTAATTTTTTAATTGGGCATTTAAGTTGATTTTTTTTAGTATTCTAATTCATTTACAAGGTAGTATTCTATTTTTTTAGTTGATTCAGACATATATAATGTTTTCGTATGTGAATATTAGGGAGGGTTTGGGATTAAAAGTATACTAGAAAATTTTAGAAGTTAAGATGTAAGTCTTCTTACCTTTACGATTTAAACATACGAGGACTTGGATTTTAATTTTTTAAAGTAAAGGGAGTAAATATCAAATTTTACCCATTGTGGACATTGAGCCCAATCTTCTCATTGGGTCACAAACATGCAAATCCAAATCCCATAAAATCTAAACCCAATCCAAGCCCTTTTCAAAGAATTCACATTAAAACAGAAAAAATATAGCTTCGAGTTAACTCAGCTGAGAATTTGAACCAGACAAGCCAAAATGAAATTCACGGACTCACCGGTAATAGAGCTTCAAGTGCGCGATTCCCACCTCTCCATTCAACAAGACAATGGCTCCTTCCACGTCGGCACCTCCGTCTGGCCTTGTTCTCTAGTCCTCGCCAAATTCGTCGAGCGATGGGCACCGCCGTCGTCCACTTCCACCGGCACTAATAACCCTTATTCCGAACTCCTCGATTTCCACAGCCGCAGCCGCCGTGCTATCGAGCTAGGAACCGGATGTGGAGCCGCCGGCATGGCCTTCCACCTACTGGGTCTCCAAGACATCATCCTCACCGACATTTCCCCAGTCATTGGGTAAATTAAACACAACCTCAAACACAAAAACCCGTTAAAATAAAGATTTTTAGTCACTGAACTTTTTATTTTATACAAATTTGATAAAATTTAATTAACATTTTATAATATATCAAAAAATTTAATGATCATTTTATAATTTTTAAAAGTTCAATGATCAAAAAAAATATATGACATTTATATAATATTTAATATATAATAATTTGATGGGGCGGTTAATTAATCGATTTGAGCTGAGATCAAATTAAGCCGATAAGCTGTTCTAAAAAAATTAACCGTTAATCGAAAAGGTTTTCGTGAAAATTAACAAATTAACCGCATCAAATTGCGGTTGCACCCTGATTACACTTAAAACCGACCGATGTTTATGTTTTCCACCGGCAAAAAAAGAACAGTAATTCCGAACTCCTCGATTTTGGCCGCTGAATATATATATCGATATATAACCGGATTTGGAGCCGCTTGCATAGCCTTCCACCTACTGGGTCTTTCAAGACATCATCCTCACCGACATATCCCCAGTCATGGCTGCCCTCAAACACATTGTCAAACGCAACAAACCCGTTTGGGGCAGAAATTGTGGACGTCGGTTTTCCAATATAAGAACATATAATTTATCCATTTAATCCGATTTTGTCTTTTATCAAATGATGTTTTTAGTTTTCCCCTTTTTAGTTCATCGCTGGGACATTTACTGTGGATGGCTGCGTTAGTACGATGGGGTGGTTCTGTTAGCGTACCAGCAAAGATCACCGGAAGCCGATAAGCTGTTATGGGAAATACATAAAAAGGTTTTCATGGTCGACAAAATCTGCATCAGGAACCTGCACCCTGATTACGCAGTGTAATTAGACCGATGTTTATGTTTTCAGAAAGAAGAACAGTAATTAGCCTGGTAAGTTTGGATCGAATATACATATACTACTGAAATTTGGCAATTTGGGTATTGAATTTATCCATTTTTCTAGTGAATCCAATATAAGAACATATAATTGAATTTGAAACCGTAGTAATTGCTCCTTAGCGTGTTTGCGGCAGAAAATGTGGGCATTGTCCTGTGCAATCTTTAGTTGATCTTGTTATTTAATTATGCCAAGTCCTGCACAGGATTTTGTCTGTTATCAAATGATGTTTTTAGTTTTCCCTCTTTCAATTCAAAAACATCCATGATTACTTTCCCAACTGGTATGAACCTTTGTGTGTTTGTTATTGGGAGGTTTCTAGGGCAAATACATAGATATGTTTATGGTGAACTAAAATATTAGTGTAACCTGTAATTTTATTTTTAGTATAATTAGAACACGTTATTTTTAGATATTATCATCTAATTACACTAAAAACATAACTGATGGCTAAAGTTACGAGGGTTAATTTGAGGGAAAATACTACTAAGTTTGGTTGGGAGAATATTTGACCTTCAAGTACTTTTTGGGGAAAAACATTTATTGCTGAATTTATTTATTTAAAATAAAATTAGTTTTTTTAATATTTTTGACATTTAAATTTTATAAAAAACAAATACGGAATTTTTCAAAAAATAAATAAAATAAACACAATTTAAAAAATGTAAAAAAAATAAAACATTTTCTTCATCTCTACTTTCTCTCATTCACTCAAATCTAATACAAAATATTTGATTCTCCCTTGTCTAGTTCTAAACTATCATCATAAAACTATTTAAATCCATCTATAATCATAATATTTGTCTATTTAACTCCATGCATTTTCATATATATAATCAATCGGATATGGTACTATTAAATTATTAATATAATTGTTTATTGTTCATAATATTTTTCATACAACGTCAAATAACGTAAATATTCTGTTTGGTTTGATTATATTTATTTGTTTTAATATTTTTTTCATTGAAATTTTATAAAAAAAGAAATGTTTTTTTTTAAAAATATAAAAAAAATAAATCATAATTAATATATTAATAAATAAATCATTGTTGAATGTATAATAAGTGAGATTTTTATTTTATATTAGATTTAAATTTTATTTGGAAAAATTAGATTGATTAAAATAATAAAAACAAAGAGTAAATTAGAATGGGGTATTATGAGACTACATTCTATGTTATACTCTGTCCATAGATTAGATTATGATATGTTTGTAATTTTGTGAATCAAATATTATAATATTATGAATCTAATAAGTGGTCTCGGTTAGGTATTTACGGGCGGTTAACCGTATTAAAAAGAATTATTGGGACGGTTATCGGATTAAAATTTTTGATATTTTAATAAATTATTACCATCACGTTTAAATCATTTTCATACAATCAATCCATCCATATAATCAATCGGATATGGTACTATTAAATTAAATATAAACCATTGTTACATCTATATTTTATAAATGATAAATAACGTAAATATTATACTAATTTTAATTATATTTATTAAAATATCAACCAAATAAATTCAAATAAAGTCTTTACTGTTTTATTAAAAGTCTAATTTATATAAAAATTATAATCATAATTAATATATTAATAAATAAATCATTATTGTATGTATAATAAGTGAGATTTTTATTTTTAATTAGATTTAAATTTTATTTGGGAAAAAATTAAATTGATTAAAATAATAAAAATAAAGAGTAAATTATAATGATGTTCAATTGTTCATCTTAAAAAATTCAGATTCGATCAATTTTTCTGCACAATTACCTACTATTTAGTCTAAAAAATGAGATTTTTTGGTACTTTATATCAGAATCAAAAATTATGTATCGTAATCTTAACCCATAAAAACCATGATTCAGCCCCAATTTGTGTCCTCATCTATCTTCCTTCTACCTATTTTGGACCCAAAGCCTGATCAACATTGGGCCTAAGTGTGGGCTGGTCTAACAACTTCACACCTGCCTTTTCAAATAAACCATACAAGTACAAAAACCAACATCCATCTCCAGGTTAATTTTGTTTTTGGCGAGTATCTCCACAATTATATTTTTCATTGTTTCTTTTGGAACGTTTTGTTCTGGTTGAATTTGAAATGAAGGCATAAATTCACCTAAAAAAACATCCATCTCCACAATTACTGTATATTTTATCATATGTTTCTTTTACATTTTCTTTATGCTAACCTAATCAACATCTTCCCTTTGATAAAGTTTGGCAGGAATGAAACGAGCTACTTTTTCCATTGATTAAGTGAGAACGCACCTACAATAACCCAAAAGTCCAGGCACTTCCACCCTCCACAACAGACTTTTCTGCAACCCCAAACAATCCATGACAGAGATAGATGCCTTGATTGGGTCCAGCTTCATTCATTACAAACGTATACACTCAAATCTTGAGAGGGACAAAAGGGCCCGATTCACTTATGAATCGACTGACCGACCACTCTTCTCTGGTTTTTGTCGAAACCATGGCTGCCAAACACAAATATTGAACACAAGGCAAGATTCAAACTGAGAGCCACTCAAGCATGGATCCTTCTGTGATATTTTTTGAAAATTTCACAGGACCATTTCTACACTTGTCCAATGTCTTTGTCTGTGGTGGGTCTAACTCTAAACTACTTGGTATGGTATTGTTTTCAAAGAGGGCACCTCTCTTGTTACTGCACCATTCCCTCTCCCCCATGAAACCCACCAGCATGAGGAAAGTTCGATTTTAGTGTGATTCACTAGAAGATTTAACTTATTAAACTATACTGGCTTGATCAGAGGCTTCCTCGTCGTAGCAGTAATATGGGGAGAGCTTTCCGTCCTTACCGGCTTTGAACTTGTTCTCCTCCCCGCCAGCCTCTTGCAACAATTTGACCACCTTCCGCATCGAAGGGCGGTTAATGGGGAGAGCATTAGTGCATAGGATGCCGATATCGAGAACCCTGCAAATATGTTCCTTGTAGGTAGAGTCCAGTCTGGGATCGATTACTTGCTCTGCACCCTTTTGGTTGTAGGTAGAGCAGACCCATTTCACCATGTCTTTCTCCCCGAATTCTGGATCCGTTGGGGTGGTTTACCTGTAACTAACTCTAAGATAACAACCCCAAAACTGTAGATGTCACTCTTCTCGTTCACTCTTAGTGTATATGCATATTCTGCATTCGAATGAAAAAAAAAATGAATAAACAAAGCTCATGTTATTGGGCCAATGTAGCCACTTATCCTTGTCTAAACTGAGCAATTTGATTTGATGAACAGATTATATTATATTAAATTAGGAACAAACCTGGTGCAATGTAACCATAGGAGCCTGCAATCACAGACATGGATTCTGCAGCTTTGCCGACTCTTTTAACAATCTTTGCAACTCCGAAATCCGCAACTCTGGCATTGAATTCTCCATCTAACAATATGTTGTTCGATTTCACATCCCGGTGAACAATCGGAGGAACACAATCATGATGCAAATAGGATAATCCGTCGGCTGCATCTAAAGCAATCTTGTACCTGGTAGGCCAATCTAACAAGCCCCCCTTGCTGCTATGCAACAAATCCCCCAAGCTCCCATTTGGCATGTACTCGTAAACTAAAAGTTGTCCATTTCCAGCATTGCAACAACACCACAGTCTCACGATATTCTTGTGTCGGATTTTTCCCAGCGTTTCGACTTCAGTTTCAAACTCATCCCTCTCTGTATCAGCAGCACTCAAAGAATCCCCTTTCTTAACTCCTCCACTGATCTTCTTCACAGCCACTGGCTCACCATTACTAAGCACAACTTTGTAAACTTTGCCTGAAGCTCCCCTTCCTATCAAATTCTCTTCCTTGAGGCAATTGGCAATCTCGTATTCACTAAAACCGATCTTATGAAATGATCTCCACTCTTTTCTTGTTCTTTTTGAAACTCCGATACTTCATATAGAACCAAACAACCCCTAAAACAAAAACCAGGCCGGCAAGTACAAAAATGAAGGTAAGAATCCATATACAGTTCTCGTTCTTAGATTGACTTATCTTTGGACAAAGACCATCCAAGTCACCACACAATCCGGGGTTCCAGACAAAGCTGTTCCTGTAAATTTGCTTGGCATAAAGAGGAGGGAGCTCTCCCGTAAGCTGATTATTCGACAAATTAAACACATTCAGCTTTAAATTCTGCAACTCAATTGGAACTTCCCCGAAAACGAGTTACTTGAAAGATCAAGATAATTAAGCACAGGCAAGCTACCAATATCACTAGGAATACTCCCAGATAGCCTATTGTTACCCAAATTTAACTCATTCAAGTTCATCAATCCCTTAACTCCTTCGGGGATCGTTCCATCGATCTTATTTTCACTAAGATCAAGCTTAACCAACTTGCTCAATTTTACCAAAGATCTAGGAATCTGACCCGTGAACCCGTTTCCACTAGCAGACATCTCTACCAGTGCCTCCAAAGACCCGATTTCATCAGGCAACGATCCGGCGAGTTGGTTGTTGGAAATTGACAGGATAGATAGATTATGAGCACTTGAAATCGTCTTTGAAATTTCCCCAGTAAAGGAATTTTCAGCAAGCTCGAGCAAAAATACTTTGGGCAGTCCCCAAAAGTGGTCTGGAATTCGACCCGAGAAGCGATTGTGCTTGAGCCGGACACGGCCTCAACTCGTGCATCTGCCTAGACTTTCCGGAACTTTGCCTGAAAATGAATTGTAAATCAAAATAATATCCTCTAGCTGCCCTTTTGCGCACAAATTTTCTGGAATTTCACCAGAAAACCGATTATATGACAAATCCAAACGTTGTAATGGCGAGTTTGCACCGAGTTGAGTTGGCAGTGATCCGCTAAGTTTGTTGTTGAACAATTTCAGCTCCTGCAACGTTTCCGACCTAGTTATGCTCTCCGGTAAAGTCCCTTCAAGCCTGTTATAATAAAGATTCAATGACTCGAGCTGTAATCCGCATAAACCAGCCGGAATTGCCCCAGTTAACTCATTCGTTGACGCGTCGAACCGCTTCAACGTAGTTAAATTCCCCATGTTTAACGGCAACTCACCGGATAGAGAGTTGTTATACAACTCAATTTGCTCAATGCTTTTCAACTCGGAAATTGAACTAGGAATCGACCCAGTGATCCCATTCAAGGACAAATCAAGATTTTGAAGGTGAACCAACCGACCAAAAGTCGAGGGAATTTGGCCGACAATATTACAACCGGCGAGAAAAAGCTGCTCGAGATTTGTTAAATTACCTATTTCACTCGGAATATGAGTAGGAAAAAACGGGTTATAAGCAAGGTCCAACTCTTTGAGAGTCGAAATATTTCCAAGGACAACAGGAATGGTTCCGTCGAGGAGATTTTCCGCCAAATTTAGATACTGGAGCCGTTGAAATTGTCCGAAACTCGTGGGAATCTCGCCGGAGAAGTTATTCCCGAAAAGGATTAGATTTTGGAGAGAGGGAATCACGGCGAGGGAATGAGGCAAAGACCCAACAAGGAGGTTCTGCGAGAGATCAAGGGTCGTTAGATTTTGACACTCGGAAATACCAACGGGTAGGGATGCATTAATGGAGTTATTGACGAGCAAAACGGAGCGAAGAGAAGGGAGACGACAGAGAAAAAGCGGGAACGGCCCGGCGAGTTGAGAGTCGGAAAGGTTAACCGATTCGACTTGGCGAGTGAGTGAGTTGCAGGAAATGCCACGCCAAGTGCAAGGAGTGTCGTCTCGGTTGTTCCAGTCGGAAAGGGCGTTGGTCGGGTCGGAAAGGCTTTGCTTGACTTGCAGAAGGTACAGACCTTCCTGGTTGAGGGCAAAAGCATACGGCAGAGGATTCAAAAACACCAGCAAGAAAACCAGAATCATTGCTTCAGTTTCGGGTTTGCGTTTTAAGAGTGGAGTGTGGAATTCAATTTACTGGGAGAGGGCATGAGGCGGGCATGGAGGAATGGGTTTTTTAAGGGAAGAAAGGTTGGGAAGTTTTGCTGTTCAAAAAGTTGTTTGAAACTTTTGACAAAATGGGAAATTTTAAAACTCTGACACTCAAAAAGGATTATCAGGTAATCACATTGCTTTTTCGACATTATCATCAATTTTTTTTATTTTAGCCGAAAAATCGAACGGTTTAAAAACAATATCTTATCACTGAAATCGTTCTTTTATCTTACAAGTTTATTTATTTATTTATTAAGAAACCATTTAAAATTATTTAAATTTAACATTTTTTTGAAAATTCTCTCAAATTTTTTTTTCTTTCATTTTGTAAACTCGAATTGAGTGGTTCTCCGATGATCTTGACCTTGTCAAGAACCGTTCGGCCTTCTCGTTTTCTTCTCTTCTTCTCTTATGTTGATTGTTTTTTGTTTTTAGATATCATTTTTTTTTGCTTGGTTGTTTGTTGGGATCTTTTTTCTTTCAAGCGCCGAGGCTCTCCTTCGGGAGCCATCTGATGACGAGTTTAGCTGTCCCCTTCAACGAAGAAGGCTCAGATGAGAACGACGGGAGGTCCTCCCGTTTTTTTCGATGATTTTAAATAGGGACCTTGAGTCTGCTGTTTGTTGTCTCAACTTTGGCCACACCAACGACTCATGGATCTTGATGCACTGATAAGCTTGGTTTGTCTTCTGTATTTCTCCAATTTTGTCTACCTTTATGTGATCCTAAGTGCGCCATGCAATGAAAAATGAACTTGTTGAATTTTTTTAGTCTCGGTTTCGCATGCTGACGCTGCATGCTTATTGTGCCTCTCTCGGTGTTCTATGTTCTTTGATGTTTTGTGTGTTTCTAGTGTCATTTTGTTCATCGCTTTGTTTGTACTTTATTCTCTGTTTGTACTCGTTTATGTTTGAACGCCAATTGATCATTCGCTTAATTTTTAAAATTTCTTAAAACAAAAACAAAGCTACCAGATACATTTCTATTGTATACTAGGTAGTAGTCCGTACATATCTATTAAAAATTATTCTTTCTGTTCTACTAAAATTGTCACATGTTAAATTTTAGGGTCAAACTTTTTTAACTATGATCTATTATAATTTAAAATTTATTATTGATAAAAATATAAAAAATGTATTTTAAAAATCTTGAATCAAGTAATTTTAAATGTATTTTTTATAAATTTTAATTAATTAAATATTTAAATAAATTTTAGTCAATATTAAAAAAATTTAACTAAAAGAATATTAACATGTGACAATTTTAATGAAACAGAGGGAGTATTAAACATTCGAACACATTCAAAAATCACTTTCTCATTCATATTTCAATAACACGACCAGTAAAATTTCTATTGCTTTGTAACAAAAAAAATTATATTGTTTAGATTAAAGAATTAAATCTTTACAATAATGAATTAAATTAAAAAATATATGTTAGAAAACTATTTTCCCCACGTTAGAAATGAGCTTCGATATAAAGCTGGCCAGTTGCGATTGATATGATTGGTTTACACATGGTTTTACTGCTTTGCTATATATGACCGCGTGGATTGGATTGATTATTATTATTATTATTATTATTATTATTATTATATGTTAATTTATGTTCGTTGTTTAGAATTGTTTTATTTATTTCAAAAAACGTTGTTTTTAAATTTAAATTATTATTTAAAATATACAATATATTTTATTGTTACACATAACATACGATTATGTTAAGGTTTTTAATTAATAAATAAACATATATAATCATTAGAATTTAATTATTTTTTTATTTTATTCTTATTAAGTAAAAAATTAATTGAATAAGAGTTTTAAATGAAAAAATAGATCCAGCGAACTGATTTGAATAGATAAAATTCTTTAATATTATTTTTCTCTAAATTTAACTATTATTAAATAGGTTATATTTTTTTATTAAATTCAAACTTTATATATTAATTGTAATTTTATAAATATAATGTTAATTTAAATTACTAACATTGATTAAAACTTTTTATAATAAATGGAACGTTGAGCGATAGAAATGTAAGGTTTTAATAATAGAATGAAAATAAAATAAGAAGTGTAAATTATTTATTTTAATAAGAAGTGTAAATTACTTTTTTCTCTCAATAGACACCGTACTTTTCTTTCTTTCTTTTTTGAGTTAGTCCGTGATCGGTAAATGGTAATTATCTTGATGTTTGTTGTCGGTAGTAGGTGTTTATTATTTTATTATTTTTCTCTTGGTTTTATTTTTTAATAGATTATTTTGGGCCCCGTGTTTCCTATTCATTTAGACACTTTTTGTGTGTTTGTGGCTTGTTATTATTTTGAGAGAAAAAAACAAACAATATTTTGGTTTTGGGACATCTTAAGGAATTTTAATCGAGCTAGTTTTAAAATTTATAATTTTGTCGGTGGTCATGGAAAGTTAGATCCCCATTAATGGTTGTGTACCGATGTAATCGAATCACGGGGTAGAAACATTAACATTCTCGCTCGATAGTTTGGATCGCTTCTCCACTTTTTACTCTTATTGATTGATAAAAAAAAAAATCAAGAAGCTTTTGAATTTTATGATATGCTTATCTCCATAGAAGTTTTTTACTTTTCTTTGCTTTGGGATTGTAAAAAACTTAGATAGATTTAGTCTTATTATTTTCCTTTATAGACATATTGTAATTATAATATTTTTATGAATTTAATAAAAATACAGTGGCTATTATAAAAAAAAAAAGTGTAAAAAGATGATGCCCTGGGCTACTATAATAAACAAAAAACAATAGTTTGGGGGGGCATTTGATAAATATCAGTGCCAAAATCTACTCTCCGGTCAATGTCTAATATAAATAAATCATTATCCCATTCTTTATTTATGATTAAAATCATCCATAAATAATGTTAGAGTTGTAACACAAATTTTTTTAGACCGACTAGAATATCAATAAAGAAATTATGATAAAAATGTGAAACTCCATTTTATCCTTTGAATATCCGTTAAAAAAAAGAAAATTAGTTCGAATAAAATTATTTTTTATATAAATTTTTTTAAACCAAACAACATGTCCCTATAACTTTCTCTACAATCATACATATTCATAAAAAAAGGCCTATAGCTTATTATTCAACAAACAACCTTCGATTATCATTTTTCAATTGAACACGTATAATTTTTAAATCTTAAATCAAAAGATATTATACAATTAAATATATTCAAATTCACCACTTTTAAAATGTTATAATAGGATTAATATCAATTAAATATATTTAAAATATTAGATCTTGATTGGTTGAATAGGTCAAATTTTTGGGTTTGTAGTGTGGAATTTTGTTTTCATAAATGCACATGAAATAACAGTTGATTCCTAACTATGGTAGTGGGAATAGTTGTCCTTGTCTTTCTCTAGAGAGCGAATGCCAGTGAAGTGAGAAATTTCCAAGCACGTGAATTTGGCTAAAGCAAGGGCCCCAACTAGTCGAAGGAAAATGCTAAATGCCGATGGCATTCATTCCCTCTATAAATTCAAAAGCTTGTTGGGAAAAAAAATAAAGAAAATTCGAATAAACTCATAAACCCAACAAATCAGCAGTGATTTTGTACATGTACAATAAAAATGATCACATAGAAGTTCGGAAAAACAAAATAAATTAATTAAATACTTGTAAGGAAAAAATGACTCCACAAGCGTAAGATCAATTCGATCTGAACTGCATTAATAATGGTTGTATTCTTTATTTCTTTCTTTCTTTCTTTTTGCAGGTAGGCAGTTAAAAAATGGTGCACACATGTTGAACCATTTCCAACCATAGTATCCAACTTTGATTGTTTAAATGAATATGGACAATACATCGGAATCCAGCAATTATAATGATTTTAGGGCGATTATAATGTACAACTGGTCTAGGGTACAACTAAAAGACAACAAGTTTCGATGCTTGTTTAAAAATTTAAAATGTTAGGCTTTTTTATTATATTTTAAATTGGTTTTTCGTGTTTTTTTGACAAGTATCGAAACTTATTTTGTAAGTATCGATACTTGTCTAAAAACTTAAAATGTTATAAAAAAAAAACTAAGTATCAAAACTTGTTTTGTAGTATCAAAATTTATTAAAAAAACGAAAAATTTAACCTAAAATGATATCAAAAAGTATAATCTTTTAAATTTTTGAACAAATTAGTTCCCATCAGCGAACGGATCCGTCCTATATTGGCCCATAATGGCATCATCAACCGCAACCAAATGAATACAACGAGGGCATTGTAAATAGAAATAATAATAACATTTATGAGACCTATTTTATAATTTAAATTTTATTTAAATTTTTTAATTTGAGTCGATTTAATTTAAATTGAGTAGAGTTTGTGAAATTCAAATCGAGTCGAGCTGTTAGAGTTTATGTTCAAATCTAATTGTAATATTTATAATGTTATGTACAAATTGGTTCTAGTTTAAACGAAATTCTATAACCATATTTGATATACATACATATTTTTTCTTATGCGATATACATATATCAGACAGAGTTGAGGGACTCGACTTGAACATAAAAATCGATCCACTAATTACTAAAAATTTCGAGTTTTTCGAGTCTCATTTTATAACTCAAACTTTATTTGAAGTTTTTTCGAGTCGAACTTATAAAATTACGATTCACATAAAGTTGAGTTGAGTAAAAAAATGGATTTTCTCGAGTCAAGTCGAGCTTTACTCGCCTAAATAACAGTGATGTCTAAAATGATTACGAATAATAATTTAAGTATCTATTAAAAACATCAAAATATAATTTAGATATCTAACTCAAAAAAATATGTAAAGTTTTTGAAGACTTCTTATGCAATTAAACATGAAAGAAGTGTTATTTGATTTATTTAATTACACTCTAATCCTTAATAATTAATGTAACATCATTTTTTTTACATAACAACTATCTTACTGTTACCAATCAAAAGTCAGGAAAGAGGGGCATCCACTAAATTTGTTTAAACATTGGTCAAAAATTTTCTCAAATATAGAAAAAAATGTGTGTGATCAAATCACACCAAATTAGTTTATTTAACTAAAAATATTTTAAAATTTCAATAAATCCAAAATATATCAACACTAATACAAATACAAACCAATACCAATATCATAATAAAAAACAATACAGTAAGTTTGATTTGTCTCCGAAATGCTGGGATTAGATTGTTCCATTAAATTTCCCTTTTTGTTATTTTTCTTAAATATATTGATTATATATGGCTTTTGATGTCAAAATTGTTTTTTAAAAGTTTCTAGCTTTTAATTTCTTAAAGTATTTTAAGACAAATTTATTTGTTTGTTCTTGTCCATATTATCAATTCTTTTACATTTTCGAAAATAATATCTAACTAGACATTTATCTAACTAAAAATACTCGAATATTAAATTAAACGATTTAAAAGTACTTTTTAAAAATAATATCAAACTAACCCTAAATCTCATGTTACATGAATTTGACAATTTTTAATATAATAAATTCAGATATCAAATCGAATAAAAATACACATATGTATATTAAAAAGTGACAAAATCATGTCTGATATTCATATATATTATTATTTTTGTTATATTAGATATTAAACCCTAGATATAAGAAAGAAGAAAAGGTGAATCTTGTACCATTAGATCACCATTGCGTCAGAACATTTTCTTTGATTAAATAGAGATATATTATATTTTCATGTCAGAATTTAAATCTATACAAAATAAACAATATTGAGTATCCTTAAACACTAAACTAATTAGTGAATCTCGAATTCAAATATTTTTAATTTTAATGACATAGTCTAAAATAATTATACATGTTTCACCTCTAAAAATAAAGGACTTGAAAAAAAAAACCGTAAAGATGAGTGGGCCTAATATTGGACTTTACATTACTTTTGAAATTTTGATTTAAAGGCGAACCGTTTGTCAGTTTCCTGGTCACCAAGGAGCTGTACAAGGTTTGACAGTATCAACAGATGGAAGCATTCTTGTATCATGTGGAAGTGATTGCACGTAAGACATGAATTTTAATAATTGAAATTGATTTTCAATATGGTGTGAAACATGATTAAGCTGGAATTTAAACAAATGTTCTATCTCAAATCATCACCTAAATTATCTCACTGTTGTATTATGTTCCTGTTTTTTAGTGTTAGGCTCTGGAATGTTTCTGATGCTCATCTTGCTGATTCAGATTACCTTTCTGATAATTCAGCCATTTATATATTCTTGTATTTCTGCAAAAGAAATAGTTTTCAGTTATAGTTCTTTTAATTCCTTCTCCTAAACCCCGACCTGTCCCACTTTTTACTTTATATTCTTTTAACCAAGAATTCCATTGCTATCATTCTAACCATCTACAACTTGTATTGTTCAGCCGCAAGCAGTTTACGTTTGGAAGAATGCATTCCGGTAAGGATCACAACTTGTCAAGATATATATACTAGCCTTTTCTTCTTGTTGGCTATGGTTTCTGTTTTGTTTTGCCCCCCTCCTTCTCAGGTGTGAACTGTAATCTTTACATTTTTCCTTTCAGGGCTGTTGATCACCGGTGGGATGGTGATCTCTTTGTCACAGCTGGTGCTCAAGCAGATAAATGGAATCACAATAGGTTTTGATCACAAATTGTCTGATTTTTAGTTTTCTCCTCTTTCCTTCTGCATAATGCAGTTTTATATATTTGTTATATGAGAATATGGCTTTTGTTAATTAGGTCTCAGCCAGTGAGCACTTTTGATTGGGGAGCAGACACCACAATTTCTGTTCGATTTAATCCAGGAGAGCCAAATATCTTGGCAACATCAGCTAAGTACGTGTGGACGCTTGTTTCTGGATAAAATATTACATGTTTGATAGAAATGGCTAATCATTGTATGCCCTGTCCAAGAAAGTGAAAATAGATGACTGAAACAGAATAATGATGTTCATATGGATAAATCAAGTTATACTGAACATAACCTAGCATCTCATGTCTAAGCCTCGGTCTTCTGTAAACGGAAAGGTTTTTATGGGTGATGGCGTGTCATTAACCTTTGAAATATGCTTAGACAGCAGTTATTTGTTCTATGCTATTTTCAGTACTCACTTTACACAATGTTTAACTTTTGGATTAAAGGTCTCAACCTTGATTATTTATGCAATATTCAAATTAAGATTACTGGCCCTGCTACGTTCCTTTGCATACTGACCTTTAGTCTGCTCCTACCTTGTCCAAAAGGGGTATTCTCTTTCAACTAGAGGAGCTGGCTAGGAACAAGTGTGTTATCCTTAGTCACCATTAGTCATTCGTAGTTGTTTTGCTCTATAATGAAGCAAGAAATTTAGCTAGAGCTTTCCTGCGAACAACTTTTTTCAATGTGATTGCAATGTCTATATAATGCAAATCAGCTATGCAGATTGCACTAGTGTAGGTCTGTCTTCCATAACTCTGTTTTGTCTGATAGATTTGTTTGTCTTCCTGAAATTGTATCTTCTCCTTTTCAGTGTTTTAGCTTGTATTATAAAAAGTATATGATTAATTGCATTCATTTCTTTTTCTGTTTTTAGTGATCGGAGCATAACATTGTATGATCTGTGGATGTCATCCCCAGCAAAGAAAGTTATTATGTGGGTAATTCCTGACACTTTTTGAGTATGGAATCCTGGAATTGGCATTCTTGTGTGAGAAGATAAAAATCAGATAATTTTTATTGCAAATCTAAACTTTTTGGTCCCTTTTCATCTAATTAGAAATGGTGGTGTTTTTCCTTAAAAGTGATGTATGGCTTGTTAAATGTAGAGTTAATGCTAAGTACTTCCGTTTAGGTCAACATTTGGAACTTCGCATTTATAGATAGCTTATCAGTAATACTGTAAAATCAGTGATTCTTCAACGGCAATCTGTTTTTTTTTTTTTTGTTACGGACGAAAACCAATTCTATTGCCTGGAACCCAATGGAGCCTATGAACTTCACTGCGGTAAGGACAAACAAGTTGAAGTGTCTCCATGAAACATATGTTGACATTTCTTATAGTTGTTTCTTTGGTTTTTAAGATTTCTGCCAATTCTTGTATGTTATATGATATTTTTGGCAGCATCAACCCCCCCCCGCAACACACACACAAGAGAGAGAGAGAGAAACAAAGAAGGATCAAATTAAGAAAAATGGACAAAGTATTTGTTTTGTTCTGAAGATCTCTTTTAAATGCAGGCAAATGAGGATTGCAATTGCTACAGTTATGATGCTCGAAAACTGGAGGAGGCCAAGTGTGTGCACAAAGACCATGTTTCTGCAGTGTATGACCTGTTCTTAGTCTTGTTGCTTGATGTTTAAGTAATATATTTTCTTTAAGATATTAAGTTTCCTTTTTCTTTCAGAATGGATATTGATTTCTCACCAACTGGTCGGGAATTTGTAACCGGATCTTATGATAGAACTGTGAGCCTTTCTTTTCTCTTTTTGTCCACTGTTTTTTGTTCACAGGGGGCATTGTTAGTGTCTAAGCAAATTTTTCTACAGGTCCGAATTTTCCAGTATAATGGTGGTCACAGTCGAGAAATCTACCATACAAAGAGAATGCAAAGGTTTAATTTCTAATCATTTAGATAATAAAGGATCTAATGAGGATTTTTCAGTTCATTGAATCTGTTATTGTTTTCTGATTGTTTTCCCTCTCCTTTTATAGGGTATTCTGTGTGAAGTATAGCTGTGCTACCAGTTATGTAATTTCGGGAAGTGATGATACCAACCTTAAAAGCTAAAGCATCAGAACAATTGGGAGTAGTAAGAGTCTCTTCATTTGACATGATTCATTATGATTTCTACATTTAAATCATATTTCCTAGCTACTGTGAATTGCTGAGGCTGTTTTATATCAGAGAATATTTGGTTTGTTTAGGCTCCAAACTCGTTCTTTGGATAAGATGGATTTCTTTGGACATTCATTGTTATGGTCGGATCTGATTGCAGTATCTCATCCATTCTTCTGCCTTATGCAGGTACTTCCAAGGGAAAGAAAGAAACATGAGTATCTTGAAGCTGTTAAGAATCGCTACAAGCACCTGCCTGACGTCAAGCGTATTGTGAGGTAAAATTGAAACTGAAGACTTGGTTGTATTTATAAACTTGTAACAATTAGGTCAGAGTTTCGTTTTCCGTGTAAGAGGTTTTCATCAGCTTAGATAAAATGAGTTTGGGAGCAAGAGAAATTTTCAAGTAATATTTGTAGAATACAAATGATTTTGTTGTATCAAGTTTTTAATGCCTCTGTATTGGATATGGTTATGCAGGCACAGGCACAGGCACTTGTCTAAACCTGTTTACAAGGCAGCCAACCTTAGACGCACTATGATTGAAGCAGAAAGAAGAAAAGAACAAAGAAGGAAAGCTCACAGTTCCCCCGGAAGCATAGTGACTGAACCGGTTCGTAAAAGGAGAATCATCAAGGAGGTTGAGTGAGTTGTATTTAAACTGTTCCTCAGGAACTACCCCTTGAACAAGCATCAGCGCTGCAAATCTGCAGTTCACTGTAGTCGAATGCTAGTTGACTGCAATTCCCTCGATTAAATGAGGCGGCATCTTTTTGTTTCAATTAACAGTTTTGTCACGCAGAAAGTTAATTGATAATTATGTAATCGTATACTTGCAGGAGGCTTGTGCTTTTGCCAATCTCCTTTTCGGGTATTTTGTTATCCGGCAATTTCTCTGATTTAGGGGTCCCTCATTAGTACCTAGGGTATAATCTGATAAAAAATTTAATTCGAAAGTTAACGTCCATCTAAAAAATCAATCAATTTCTGCATGCTACATATTTTTCGATCTATATTTTTACAAAATAAAAAATAATTAATAAATAGGAATATATATATTAATTTTCTCCCACGTTTGCTCTTTCTGTATATGAGGGCATGCCAAATACTCTAATGTTCCTCTCCCTCCAATTTTCAATGTTCCATAAAAGTTAAAGCTTGGTCCTGTCCCAGCATCCAACCTGCATCTGTGTCCAAAATCATCAACTACAACCAGTCCTTAGTACGAAGCCGAATCTTAACAATCAACTATCCATATTATGTGTTCTGGTAACAGTCAACTATGCATGAAACCACAAAGACCGGTATAACAAATAGAAATCACATTGGTTGCCGGAAAAGAAAAGAAATTCATCGGTTCCTTTAAACATACAACAAATGCCTAAAACAAACAAACATCTAAGATGGCTGCAGCATACTTTCCCTAAATCACAAGGCAAGCGCTAAAGCAGGCATTTCATGTCCTATTGTAGAATGAAAACTTCATAATGTTCTACCTCAGGAGCACCTCTAACAAATGCATGAAAATGCCAATAACATCCTCCGGATATAACACTTCGTGAAAACATAAAGTATCCACTAAGGTCGTCGCTTATGATCATCTTCTTCTTCATCATCAGAATCACCACTCTCCCGGAAACGTGGATTCTTCTCCTGTTGAGTCAAAATTATGGTTTAAAATATGCAACAGAAAGGAAGAGTGAAAACAACGTTGGGATTGGAAATTGAAATTAGTATCCTATAATCTTTTATGAATTTGTTTTTTAAATTTTATTTGTTTCATAAATTCATTTTATCCAAAGCGATATATTTCCACCATAGAGTGTCTCCTGATGGCTCATATAAAATCAAGAGGAGCAAGTATTTCTTGACCAATAATTTTCATAGTGCTGTGAAGCATTACCGGTCTAGAATCGTGGTCAGAGGCTCTCCTGGATTCATGATCTGAGTTTCTCTTTGAGGACTCGCGTCCATAGCGGTCATCATCTCGGTGTCGCTTTCGATGGTAATCTGCTTTACAAATAATCAATCAAGTATATGAATGGTTCGAGCATGTCTACTTACAAGAAAAAATAAACATGCACTTCAAAGGTAAATACCTCTCCCATGACGATAAGAACCACCATGTCCATGGCCCCCACCACCATGTCTACCATCTGTAATTATATAACATGTCAGTATGTATCATCTTTACTCCAGCACATTAACACCCGAAACAACATGAGATGCACATTAATGGACAGAGAATCCTATAAACGCACAAGTTAGATGGTATCCAGGAGATTTACTTCAGTACAGAGGATTAAACCATGCAGGGATCAAATGATAAGTAGTAATGAAATTGATATAAACTGTGAAACAAAAGAAAACAAATAAAGCCTACTTTTCCAAATATGTTCATAATTTACCATATAGAAGAGGCTAATCATTTCTAAGAGAGACAACCATTTTCCTTTTCCACTCGTTATCATCTTCCGGTTTTCATTTGAAGCCATTAGCTTATCTTTTTCTCGGTTTTTTAATATAGAACACGCAGACTAGAACGTCTATAGATCTATACTTTAAAACAAGGAGCAGAAAAGAATAGGCAGCATCGTCCTTTTATGAGCCGAAAAAAAGAAAAATTCTAACCAACAACGCAAACTAGAGTCTATATTTAGAAGCCTGTAGGAACTCACAATGAGGGGGCATAACCGGTGGGAACGAGCCCAAGGACCCAGCACCATAATCTACGAGCTGCCTTTGTGCTTCCAATTCTCTTTGAACTAATTTTCCATAGCCACCTCTGCCTATATAATGTTAAGGTGGGGGGAACAATAGGCATTTTGAAGAGAACCCGATGCTTTATTTAGGAATCAACAATCGTATTTTTCAATGCATAAGCATTAATATGCTTACGCATCTTCCGTTTGTTTCGGAACAAGATAAGAAATTATGAGCATCAAATTTCAAACAAACAGATGAAAGGATATCAGGATCATAATCAGTTCGATATTCATCTCGCACCTGCATAAAAATAAACATAAAACTTTGATGATTAATACACGAAAAATAGAACTTCAGCAATACTCTCTCAATCCCATTTTACATATCACAGGTCCATAGTACACAACTCTAGAACTGAACATCCAATTCCACAAGCCAAAACAATGCAAATTTTCATTAAAAATATGCATTAGGTCAAGCATTTGCAGAAATTGCAGGCAAAACAAAAAGAACCTACTTGGCCACCACTTCGGCCGCGGCCCCATTGCCTTCCTTCAACAAATCCCCAATCAAAATCTACACGAATCGGACGGTCGTCAAGAATGGTCCCGCTGATGTATTTAACAGCATCCTCAGCATCTTCCCTAGAATAATACCTGATGAAAACAAAACCAGAAACAAAAACAAAAACCAAATAACCAATTAAGAGCTGTAAGATGAATATTAGCAAGATTTTTTAGGGTAAAAGAGAGCTACAAGACAAAGCAAAAGCCGCAGGGTGTTTTGGAGTTCTTGTCAAGACCCATGATTATTTTCTTAATTTCACCGGCTCTAGAGAAAAGCTCGTAAACTTGTTCTTCAGTAGTGTAAAAAGACATGTTCCCAATATAGACGGTTATCGAATTGAGGAGTGCTTCCTCGAATTCCTCTTGAGTGCCATTAAATCTTCTGTCTCGGTACGCTGAAAGCTTAGCTGGGTCCTATAATTTGAAAACCCAAAAAACATAAAAAAATCATCATTAAGTAATTACATTGAAATCAGCTGCGAAGAAAATGATATACCTTGAACAGAGAAGCCATTGCCTTCTTCAAAAGCTCCCAAGTTTTCGAATTGTCTGCATATAGCGAATTACTAAAGGTCGAGGCTTTTTCCCTTGCCCTGGTCGAACACTACAGCAAAGTGGCTAATAATGTATTTATTGGGCCGTAACTTTTACGAAGAAAAAAAGGGTTCTTTCTTCTTCTTTTTTTAGCCTTTGGCCCATTATTGTTTATCCACTTATGCTTATTCGGTTCAATGCTACTCAGCTAGATTCTCGACTTCGCCTGGTCTGGAAAGGCTTCCAAAACCCATATTCTTGCAGCAGCAGAAAGAAGGAAAGGTTAATCTGCAGAGTTTCCAATGGCATCATTTGGCGCCGCCGCAAGATCAGTTTTCCGATCAAGTTCTGCTCGCAACGCTGCGGCTCGGCTCGCCCCACAATCCGGAGCTGCACCGCCGCCGTTCCGTGTCTCCTCAAGGGTTCCTCTCTCCAACTGCATTTTCAGGTCTGTCTTTTCATCTCGGAACAGCGAAAAAATTCATATCTTTTTACTGTATATAAAGGAGATTGTCTCTTGGTTTTGGGTGTTGAAGGTGTCCAGTTGAAGCGAGTTTCTGCTTGGAATCAATGCTGCCGTATCACTCTGCCACTGCTTCGGCTTTGATGACTTCGATGCTCACTGTTTCTCGCAGTAGCTCTGTTTGGCTCTCGGAAGGTATTGAGATTTCAATCTTTTACATTTTTTGCTTTATAGTTTGTGTATTATTGAGCTTTGACGAGAACTGATTTTGATATAACTTAGGTGCTTTTCCTTTTTTGTTTTGGCTCATTGGATTCTGCTCAACCTTTTGAGTTCTCTTTTTTGTTCTTGTTTCCATTGGATTTCTGAACGATTCTTACATGTCCTGTTGCAAGTTTAAGAGACCCCTTTGTATAGTTTGGGTGTATTTGAGTGTTGAAATTTGAAGTAATAGGAAGAATCGATTTGAAAACTGGGTATAAAAACATACATTTGTCTGTTTTGTTGTGTACTTGTGCTCAATAGAGAAGTTGTGGTTGTCAATTTGTCTGGTAGAATATCTAACCATGAACTTCGTCATTCTTAGCTATCTAGGATGTTACCTTGACATTCTTTTCCTCGGTTCGATTTTCAGTAAGTTAACATGTCCAAGGTACCTGTTAGGCTTTGCTTGGTTGAGCGGAAAATGGAAGGAGCAAGGAGGGAGTGGAAAGAAAATAATTTTGAGTGTGTTTGGTAGGAAAGAAAATGAGAGGGGTATGATTTTCCGTCCTTTGTAAAAACAAATCAGAGATGTGATCATTTTTCTCTCATTTTTCAACTCTACCAAGCAATGAATGGGAAGAAAATCGCATGTTCTTCCAATTTTTCCATCCTTCCTACCAAGCACACCATTAGACAGAAAAAAATAATTTTCCATCTTTCCACTTTTCTACTCCAATTTTCCGTCATTAGTATTTTCTAGGAAAAGTGGAAGAACTTGTTTGTAGTCATGGTCTCGGGGAATTTGCTCAGTTTAGTTTTCATGTGTTGAATCATGAATTTTATTTCACAACTGTTGAGACAACATTCCATTAGCTCGCCGTCACTCTTTAGTATATTAAAGAAAGTAAAAAGGATCTGTGTTCCTCATTTTTATGTTGTAGGCCAAGACAAGACTAGATGAAGATCAAGGCACAAGATGAATTACTGGACTTATTTATGTTTTTAAGCTTTTGAGCTAGGAATTACATTTATCTTCGACTAGACATATTATGCTTTTTATTCTAAGAAGTGATTGAAGACGACATAAATTGAGGGTTAATATTTATTTTGATGTTTCTCCCTAGTTTTTTAAGGCTTTGAGTTGAATGCTTCTCTATGAAGACAAATTTTGTTTTCCAACCTGCTTTATTGGCTTTGATACATCAGTTCTGAGATACAGCAAGGGCTACTGTGTTTTTATTCCATATACTTTCAACGGCAATGTAATTGTAAACTCGTGCATTAGCCTGGATTGCATCTTTTTCATTGTAAAGTTTCAGATACGGTGCTTCAAGATCCTCAGTGCACGTATAGTCTAAATGTTTGATGTAAACATTTCAGTTTATTGAAATTGATATAAGAATAAATTCAACGCAATCAATAGGGAGCTTACTGATAATTTATATTCAATCAGCTTTCAATGATGATGTGCGACTAATGTTCAGAGGATGGGAGCAAGTTTAATGCAATACAATTCTCCCTTCTAAGAGAGTGTCTACGGATAGCATAGAAGTTTTCAATGAGCTGATGAGGAGCCCAGTTGAATTTCCTAATCTTGCGAACCTAGGTGGACCAGTAGATGGCATTACACTTTAGCTCCTAAAACAGCTAGTATTACTTATTGTCAATTATTTATTTTACCTTTTGTAGCTCATAGATAATTAATGTGAAATGGATCATAGATTATTAATAAATGTGATTTTAAAGTATCACGGCCATACTCATCCTTTATGTCTAATGGTGCAAAAAGTTCTCATCTTTTGAATGAATATCATAGATTATTGATAATGTGATTATTAACCAGGCTAATCAGACAATGTCTGTTCTGAACGTTTCTTATCCATTCTCATTTCTTCTTTGCATTTAGCTGAAGGGATGTAAAGTGGTTGTTTTGGCTACCTTCTGCTTGTATGTTTCAAAACTGCTTGTTTTAACCATTTCCAAATTTTAGACTGTCTGCAAATTTACCCCAGGGAGGGTTTTCACCCTTGCCACGGGTGTAGTCCGGAGTTGTTGGTTCAACCTTCCTAAGAGATAAATAACATTCTATGCATTAGCATGCTTGCTCCTATAACATGCTTGCTGTTGTTAGGGTTTAAATCCCAGAGTACTTGAGGAAACATAAAAACTTCTTCGACAGTTCTAACACAAGTTTTTTTTATCTTTTTTTTCTTAGGGCTGTAATGTCTGCTTAAGATCAAAGGGTTACTTACTGGAAAGAAGATGTAGATGATCAAAGGAGAACAAAATAAACAAAATGGCCTCATCTGTTATACATGTCAAACAAGAATGCATCATGTTATTGTCTATTTAGTAATCAGATCAGACTATTGAAAATCCAACTTTATTACAGCAGTTTACTTTTGTTAGAATGAGGAAAGAACCAAATTAGTTTTTCTTTGATTCCTCTTCTGCTACCACCAAGGCCTTCTGTGACTGCTCTCGCTCCACTTTTTCAGTCTCCCCTTAGACCGAGACTTTCCCTAGATGTTGCCGGCAATATCGGATTATTACCAAAGATACGAATGCTGCAAGAAAATAATAATAATAATAATCAGAGTTGACCAAAATAGAGGAACAAGGCAACCTCACTAAATTATTTGTTATACTCGACTTACCGGCAAAGATGCGGGTTTTTACTAGAAAGATTCCAAAAGATTGTTGCTGCCGAAGCTACCACAAGCTTCTCATGAGAGCAAGCTCCCCGTGCTTCAATGGCCAATTGTTTCATGTACTCAGCTGCATACCCACAAATTCACTTGCATCACTAAATTGCAAACACCAAAAAAACAAATCTTCAAGTATATTTGGGGTTATTAGTTATTACTATTGCATACACTTCGGGTTACCAGACCAGAGTAAAAATAGTGCAGCTTTGGCATGGAGAAGCCGATGAAAAATCCTCCTCCAATGCAAACAATGATTCCACAAACTTCATTAATTTGGGTATATCAGAATAATCAATATACCAAATGCAGAGAGTCTCCATAGGGTTATAATGTGGCCATGCTCAGCTCCAAGGAGGAGCAATGGAGCTACCTGCAGGCAGAAGAAAAGCATACCTCAAGGTTTACCATTCTGCGACCATCATCAACCAATGAGTGAAATTTTTTATTTTGGTAATCAGCTTGAGGGTCACGGATAGTTCCCCAGAAAATTTTTTATTCTGCTTACTTCCGATTGTTAGATAAACGTCATCGGCGAAAATTTGTACGGAAGGTCACGGTTGAGGTAATCTGCAATTGCTCTGTTGGAATTCAAACCGAACAAAGTTGATCACCGTTCATAAACAAACTTCAATAATACCTTTTAAAGTCTAGTTTAGAATCTGACCTTCTTGCCGGAAGAATACCAACGGTGGGCGCATAACAATTATGCTTACCCGAACGTACGGCGTCGACGATGGCGTCTTCAGCTGCAGGAGTAGTCCTGAAACTTGGAATATTAGAGGGGTCGCCACGACCGAGGGGAACGGCTGAAGAGCTGCTATTTTTGTTGATGTTGACCATTAACAGTTTGAGAGCTCCTCACACGGTGATGATTGGCGGCGCGTTCAGCTGATCTCGCTTCCCATGGAAGCCCCATTTCTTTGCTTCAAGCTCCATCTTCTCTCTTCTTCCTGCAGTGAATCCGTAGACCGGCGTTGAACTCAGCGGAGTTGCGCGGCTTCAACAACTCCGGTGGAACCAATCTTTTACTCAAAAGTCAAATCTGCCACTTTATCAAATGCGCCATCATACAATAATACTTATTTTTCTACACCAATTCAATCAAAAACTTAATAAGACAGTATTAGTTGAAATCATTTATTAATTATTACTTAGTATTAGTTTCATGTTTTGAAATGAATTTCATTATTTAATCTTTGAAAATTGCAAAATACATTTGTTAGATGAAAATGGAAACTTATTTAATATATATATAACGATAGGAATTAGAAAAATAATAAATAACAATATTACTTATATAATAAAACATGATTAATTTATAGATTTAAATCAAGATGAGTGATTTGATATTTGAAGTTTTTTTTTTAAAAAACTATGTTTATATGAATTGAAACAAGATGAACTCATTACCTAAATTTAAAGTTTAAAAACTTATTTTCAAAATATTTTTAATAAAATATTTTTTTATAAAAAATTATCATATTTTCATTTTATTATCTAAATTTTATTTTTAAAATTTTCAAACCAATAAGTTTCTTTAATGAAGGAAAACAAAATTAACTTTTATTTTTTTAAATTAAACACGATCTTTATCCTTTATTGTCAAAATCTATTGGTATTCTTTTATATTAACCGTTACGTATGTTAGTATGCTATAAAATATTTCAATTGAATTCTTAAAGTATTAATATCATTTCAATTAAACAATTTTATTTGTTTAATTTATCTATTTAGATTTTTTTAATAGAGTATATGTTCATTTTATGATTTATGTTCGAGATTCGTAGTTCTCTCTCCCAATAATGTTATATTCACGATTCGAACCCGAATTCTCTCATTGAGAGAACAATGTGTCTTGTCATTGCACCCAACCCTTGTTGGTTATCAATTTAGACTTTAAATACTAGTTTGAATATAACGAGTATATCTGAGAGACATGAATTAAATTGTAAACATGTATATACATATCACATGACATCTTTAATATGATCTAGTTAAAAAATAGTCATAAAATATAGAGACATTGTTTTTCTAACACGTCTTATCTAAATTATTAATATAGCATGTACACACGTATTTACAATTTAATATGATCTATTTAAAAAACAAAAATAATCATAAAATATAAAGACGATATTTTCTAATACGTCTTATCTAAATTATTAATGTAGTATGTACACACGCATTTACAATTTAATATGTGCACTTTAAATATTTTAATCATATCATATATGTCATTTAACGTCCAAATTAATGATTAAGTTGATAGAAAAACCTGATTAGTATGCTATTTATAGGTCAAGACCCAACATGAGCATTCTTTCCCCTACAGTCTCCCCTTTCCCCCTCTAGGTAGAAGTAAAAGTAGTATTTATCATAAAAAGAGACTCGATTATAATGTTTTAAAGTTTGAGCATTGGTTTAAGGTTCAAACATAGTTTGAGGATGTTTGCTGAATTAACCAAAAAATTAGGATTTGTCTGTATATTATAATTTAAAATTTTATTGGGTTGATGGAAAAATTAAAATAGGGTAAAGTACATACATGGAGAAAAAAATATGAAAAGATTATTATTTTGTTCATTAGTTTTTTAAAAATATTTTTTTTATAGTTTATACTTTACCTATTGAAATAATAAACATGATATGAAATGATGGATTGATCAAAGTATAATTTTTAATAGGCAAAGGATCAAAGAAAATATTAAATATTACTCTGATTAAATTAAAAAATCTTTATTAAATATGATTATAGCATATAGTTGTTGAGTTTATATTTTTACTATTTTTTGCCTTTTAATATGAATATGAATCCATGTAATCTAATCTACTCCCACAAAATTTGAACACACTAACTCTGATTAGATCTAAAAATCTGTTTTTTAAGGGTTTAAATTTGATACACAGAGTGTGCATGCCTGCTTATTTATACTAGAAATCAAAATTAAACTAAACCCTAAAAACTAAATTTCAAACTATGAATCCTAAACTCTAAATTCTAAATATTAGCCTTAAATTCTAAACCCATAAAACCCCTAAACTCTAAACCCTAACCCCTAAAACTATCAGGCTTGTGTAAATTCTAAATCCATGTAACCTTTGTTCGTGGTTTTTATCCTATATTATTTAGGGACTTTCCACGTAAAATTTGTGTCTCTTTTATTTTCATTGTTATTTTCTCAAATTATCAGTTACAATTTTACTCTATTCGACTACCGTATTCCACAACAGCTATGAAGTGCCAATATTTTAACTTTTACACAAAACAAATGGCAATTGATTTCGGAACTCAACGCGATGGTCCTTTGAGTTTTGACTACCCTTAGTTAATTCGTCCCCATCCGATCAAAGTTTTTTTAATTTAATGAATTCAATTACATAGTTAAGATTAAATATTAATAAATGAAAGTTTATTTAATGTTTAAATTTAAAAATTGAAAGAGGTAAAGATCTTATTTTATTAATATTTAAATTAATATATTAACACTAATGTTATCAAATTATCGTTTAAATTTTAATTGAGTCTTTAAAATTTTAAAATATTTTAATTAAATTCTCAAAATATTAGTATTGTATCAAGTACGTTATTTTTCAGTTTAATTGGTAATTTACACTTTAAATGATAATTTAGATATGACATGAAACATATATAAACATATGAATAAATTTATAAACACGTGTGTACTTAGTTTGGATATGATGTTTTTAAAAATTTTACATGTCAATAAACTTTAAGATTGTTTTTTTTTACAAGGCATAGCCAATCTATTCGTGTAATTGATACACGCATTTTACAATTATAGTCCAAAATTTAAATATGTTTCAAATCAAATTGAGTTGGTATTCAACACAAACCTTCAGTTAAGTTGATGGAATGATATAATTGATATAATATTAATATTTCGAGAGATTTAATGAGAATATTTTAAAGTTTGAGGATCAAATGAAAATTTGAACCATAGTATGATGATATTTGGTTAATTGACTAAAAAAAGATTAACTACTTTCATTCTTTCGATACCAATCAAGCAAAATTGATACACGAGTAACACGACAAGGATCGATTCTTTAACTGATAGAAATATTTTGTCAGAAAGATTCTTTTTTTGAAAACTTTCAAATTTGTCCTGCGTAATTGAAAATTTTGTTTATATATTATTAAATTTAAAATTTTGCTGGATTAGTAGGTAAAAATTAAAATATTGGATACTGGATTGGTGGGAGATAGCGGGATGGTCTAAGTATTGTTTTTAGGCATAATGCTAAAATTTGTTCATAATATTTGATTTAATGGTCAGTTTAGTTTTTATGACTTCGTTCGATAATGCTTTTCTAACAGACTTAGAGCGTCAAACGAAAAAATAATGCCAAATAACTAATGATTTAATGCTAAACGGGCGTTGAAGCGCCGAATTTAACGCTTAAACGGGTGTTTGCCCACAGCTGAAAAATTCAGCTTCTCTACCCAAACGGATGTTGTTGCCAACAAGTGGTGAGCACAGCAATGCCAAACGGACCCTATATTTTTAACGTTTTATTTTGAAACAAAATAGATCTTAATTTAATATAAATTGTTAATTAGACTAATGATTAATGTATGTCGCTGAAGTGACACGTCTTGAATGTTTATAATGTCAACCTAAAACTATCACAATACATAAGTAATGACGTGACATGTCTCATGTACAAAAATAATAATGTGGCATATGTCATGTGTTCAAAGTAATGATATGACTGTCACATGTACAAAATAATTATGTACATGTGCCATATTAGTAAAAATATTTATTTATTTATTAAATTAATTGATATCATCATTTTATTAATGGAAAATATATATAAATTAATATTATATTTTTTATTTTTGTTTATGTATAATTGATTCGTTATAAAATGTGGGATGACAATGACAAATAAATGGTCGCACGAAACAAAAGAGACACGGAGATTTAATGTGAAAAATCATAATCAAGAAAAATTATATTTTGTGGCAAATATATGGTCGCAATGACAAATATATGTCACATGAATACAATACAGTTTGTGACTATGCACGTTTTGCGGGTTAATCAGCTATTTTCTTGCCTATATATATATATATATAGGGTTAGACTAATTTATGCATTGTAAAAGTTTTTAAGCTTTACACATTTTTTTGGATCGTCGGATAGGGAAAATGGATGTCTGAGATTAATTTACTTTTTTTCTTATGTGATAATTTTCACATATTTTATTGTTAATCACAGCAATCCATTTCACTCATCTAACGATCCAAAAAAAGCGTAAAACTTAAAAACTTTTACACCGTGTAACCGAATCATGTATATATATATATATGATTACACAAGAAATTTACTCAAATTGAGTTTTTTACTCTAAACAAAAGTGTAATTGTAGAAGTATAGTCTTGTATAGATTTGAGGTGTACAACAAGGTCCATAGCGCGATGGCTCTACCCTTGAACCTCTGGCCTGGTTCTGTGGTGGATGCAAAAGAAGCGGGCTGAGCTTCACCAAATAGGTCGCACTATAGATTTTTCAAGACGAGTCAATACTAAACTCTTGTCACAAATTCTAACATTACTTAAATATATACAATTATTTTTTGAAATATACTATTGTTTTAATTAATTTTACTTATAATTAATTTTTCTTATTTTTACTAAATATACATAAAAATCAATATTATGGATGGATGGAGATGGTGTATGATGCATGGATTTTCATGATTTAATATTTTAGATGAAAACATTCTCTATAAAAATGCCTACAAATCAATTTGTTGAAAAAAGACTTGTCGTAATAAGAGGAAAATTAGACAGAATCTAACCCTTAAAATTGAATAAAAAACCCAACAAAATAACATGTAAAAACAAAGCAAGCAGTGGGATTTTTTTTATGCAGGAGGTCTATTATTTGTAAGTTACCACGGTCCACGGACTTGAAAATTAGGGTCTGGTCCAAATGTTGTCAAGATGGGCCACTCTACTAGATCGGAAGGGAAACTAATCAGATTAACAGTAAAATGGTTCAAATACCAATAATGGATTAATGGTATTTCACGCATGTATCGGTTGTCTCAATTAACCGGTTCAACCATTTCTCAAGCATATTAACAGTAAAATGGTTCAAATAGGGAGGTTAAATGGTTGGATTTAGGGTTTAGAGTTTATAATTTAGGGGTTATGATTATAATTTAAGTTTTAGAGTTTAAGAATAAAGTTTAGGTTTTAGAATTTTAGAGATTTAAAATTTAGTTCTTGGGTAAATTCAGACATACTTATGATTTTTTTTCTCACTATTCGTGCATGATATAATAATAACGGTAAAAGATAAAATTATGGAACATATCATTATATAACTCGTTAATCTCCCACAATCATTTTCTTAATAGTAATTTCTTCAGTATTCTCACTCATATTTGTATTCAAACATATATTGTACTATTAATTCTTTTAATTTCATTTTCTTAATAATTAATGTCATCAGAATAAATATTTTTAATCATATGAGAATCAATCTCATTATCAATCGTTAACAACCCAAAATAGTAAGCGATTGAAGCTTTATGTTAACATCTCGAGATCCCAGATTCTTGTATTGACAATGGCATTCCTTTTCTAATTTGAAATTGTCTTTATTGATAAAAAATTGAAATTGCCTTTATAATATAGAGAAAATATTTTTAGAATTTATTTAATTTTAAATTTTAAACATTCTAATTTCATCCTCAAATTATTAGTATATATTAATAAAATTATTATAAAATTTGTTAATTGTTATGTAAACACAATGTGTATTATGTGATAATATGATGTGACATAAGTGATAATTTGATAATGAGATTAGAGCGTTTAAAAGTTTTAAAATAATTTAAAACGAGGGTCATAGTTTGGGGATGAAATCGAAACATTCAAAAGTTTGACACCAATTTAGAATGAGATTTATATTTTGGAGATGAAGTTAAAATATTTAAAAGTTCAAATTTTTCTCTCCAAAATTTTCTCTTCCACTTCTCTCTATAACCACGCGAACACCCAATCAACAGATCACCTGCGAACGTACTAGCAGGCCATAACCATGCGAACAATCAACTACGATGAATCGCGAACTCGACATACGAACATTACCCTAGACTACGTGGCGACGCTCATAATTCACACGACACCCGAGTTACGACAAATCAACTCACTAAGACACCTATCCTCCTCGATTGACACGTGTTCGTACCCCTCCCATACCCTTATAAAGGACTATTTACCTCTAAAAGAAAAAGGGGCTCTCTCCCTTAGGTATCTGACAAAACCAACAATCCTCTAATCTCCACCATTATTGCAGCCACAAACTACTATCGAAGAGTGTTGTACAACTACGTGATTAATCACACATCAATTTAATGACACTTACTATTTTGTTATATATTGGTAAATTTAAAATAGAAAGTTTTGAAAGTAGAAATAAATAACAAGATTTTAAATACTAAAATATAAAACTAATAGAATAGAAAGGAAAAAGAATTGGTTACGCCATAAGAATAAAGTACGGGTCCTAACATCACGCCATGCTTCACTCTCCATTTGCCAGACTCGGCCTGAGATGCAGCAGCTGAATTGACCCTCTCCAACTAAATTGCGACAAAATTCAACTCTATCTTGTAGCCTTTCGCTTTTGCTTTTGTTTAGGCCTTATGTTATTGGTCTCACTACCGAGATCCTTGGCTCCTCTTCAAAATCCGATGATCGATATTTGAATTGAAAGGGCCTCGGCTAATGCTATCACCGCGATCATTTAATGAGCTTCACATGCTACTACATGTCTGGTTAGAAAATATCCAATTAGGTGGATTTTTAAAGGGTAAACTATTCATTTAATACCCAACTTATTATCGTATTTTTGTTTTGATATCTCACTTATTATTTTTGATAAAATGATACAGAATGTTATATTTTTTTTCTGTTTTGGTATCCCAACTATTAAAAATTAACGGATATGATAATTTGGCTCATTCTTAATTGAGATAATAACAGTTTTAGTCCAAAATTTATACATTTCTATTAATTTGGTCCAAACTCTATTATTTTAGTCATAATGTTAAATATTTGGGTTAAACCGAAAAATTTCCCTTTTGTGTTTCTTCTTCCCCTAAACAGCAACCTAAAGTTTACTTTCAGAGTATTCACTGGAGTCTCATATTTTTACAGGTTGAGTAGGCTTTCCATCACCTGTTCCAACTTGCTCAATTTTATTCAAAACATTCATTCCCTTAATTACCTTGCCAAAAACAACATGCTTCCTGCCAACCATTCAATAAATGAGAATCCATTGCTAAGTAGTGAATAAAAAAAAAACAGACCGCACCATATGGCCCAACCGGTTGAACTGGAAACTAGAGGTCATTGCAATCTAAAGCTACCGGTTTTTGACTCTGGAAAATATCCGGGTAACCTGGTAAAAGATAGTTTTAGGGCTTATTTTATTATTAAAAACTCTTTTAAACCGGTGGCACTTGAACCCGTAGCCTCTTAGTTCTATGTTAACACCATACCCATAGTCAATACTGAAATCATTTCAGTTGGAACCAGAAAACAGAGCTTCCTCTATTCAACTTGCTGAGTACATTTTACTCATCGTTGCTTAAGCAGTATAGGAAAGTTTCATCTTTCACGTTGTAATACATAAATAAGTAATCAGAAAATATTAAATACCCATCAAGATGAGGTTGACGCTTGAAGGTTATAAAGAATTGAGACCCATTTGTGCTTGGACCCACTGTTTTCCATAGAGAGAACTCAGGACCATCATGAGCTAGATTAAATTGATAGAATTTGGACCAAATTGATAAAAATGTAAAAATTTTGGGACTAAAACTGTTAGTATATCAATTAAAAATGAGCTAACCTATAGTTTTTAACTCCCGAGGTATCAAAACAGAACAAAAACATAACGTTGGGTACTATTTTGCTAAAAATAATAAGAAGGGTACCAAAATAGAAACACGATAATAGGTTGGATACTAAATATGTAGTTTACCCATTTTTAAATATATATAATACTATTTTTGTAATTTTAATTTTCAAAATTTAAAGAGGTTAAAATTGAATTATATAATTCTTGGGGAAAGGAATATTTTTTATTATATTAGTTTGAAGTTTCTGAAATGTTTAGAGGAATAGGGATTACTTTTATCACTTTGAGGCCAAGACCATTGTGTGCCCTATCTTCATCTCTGTTCACATCAAAATTCAAACTAGGCTGAATGGAGGAGGATGTATTTGAATAAAATATTTTAAAATTTAGATCAAAATGCGAGGACTAATGACTGAATTAACTCAATTCCACGCATATAGATGATAGTTAGGAGATGTGCAGTCAATTAGGTTTTTGACTGAGGCGCCGCCCAAGTTGGGAGACAATGTGATTACGTTGTACCAGTTTACGTGTCACGCGGAAATTTCGAGACGAGCGGCGAGGTTGTTGATGTTGTGCCGGCTTTTGCACTCACCGCTTTGCATCCCCATTCACGCTCTTACCTTCTTCAGTGGATTCCACTCTCCACTTCATGTCAACCGAGCACTCTCTCCAATGTAACCTAATTTGTGGGTTACTGTGGCGCGTGTTGAGAACGACCAATTTGCAGAAGTGGGGAACGATAACAATCTTCTTCGGTGCTTTTAAGTGATCGCTGATGACCAATTCAAGCAACTGACCGTATCAGTTAATTTCACTTTCTTACACCGACAGGTAAGAGAGTGAAAATAAAGCCATGGATAAGGCGACACGTGTCCGTTAGGAGCTTCTGTCATCCGCTCCTGGTACTATAATAAGACTGATCCACTGGCATTTGACTCAAAGCAAATTAAACCTACAGGAAAAAGAAAGTTGGTGTTATGGCTCCCAAAGACAAAAATGAAAGCCAAAGCTTGAAGAAGGCAAACGTTAATGGAAATGTTAGCTGCAAAGAGGTGCATTTTAGGGGAGTAAGGAAGAGGCCATGGGGTAGATACGCTGCCGAGATCAGGGATCCCGGCAAGAAGAGCCGTGTTTGGCTCGGTACTTTCGATACAGCTGTGGAAGCCGCCAGAGCCTACGATGCGGCGGCGCGTGAGTTTCGTGGACCTAAGGCTAAGGCCAACTTCCCTTTACCGGATGAAATGAACAGCTTCAACGTGAGTAGCAACAAGGGACAGAACCAGCAGAGCCCCAGCCAAAGCAGCACGGTCGAGGAATCGTCTAGTCCGACGGTGGAGCATGGGATCAACATTGTGACCGGAGCTGTTGCGAGATTCCCTCAGTACCACCAGCAGCAGCAGCAGATGGCTCTGGCCGGTGGGTTCGCCAAGGGTAGGCTTGGCGGGATGACTCAGACTCAGTCGCGGCCGGTTCTCTTTTTCGAAGCGTTGGGAGGAGCTGAAGGTGTTGCTCGGGTTTATCCCGTTCGGTTTGAGCCGGTTGGAGTTCAGTTGGGTGTGGGATTTCCAGGTGTTGCCCGAAGTGAACAGGAATCTTCATCGGCCATTCCTTGTAAGGCAAGGATACCGGGCCATGGCCATGGCCTCGACCTCAACCTTCCTCCTCCGGTCGATGCTTGATATTATTTATCTTTTTTACGTCATCATCTTTTATCCTCTGCTTCCGAGAGGCAGGAAAAGTAGAAAAACAAGCCTAAAGGAACTGATAGGAATCCGGTTTTTTAATTTTGCTTTTAGCGATAGTTCATCCTTAATCTGATGTAAATAGTTTACGGCAGCCATCGGTGTTTGTTTTTAGCTACCGAGAGGAAAATATTATACATTCTCTTGGATGTTTTTGGTGTATCCTCTCATTCAAATTAACCATTTATTTTATTTCAAGATACAGTTTTGAGTTCAAAATCTTATTTTTCATTTTGCTGTACTTTATGCATTTGATCGTATAATTATATAACCCAATCACTCAAATAGGATTTTCTTTACCCACCAATTCATTCTAACAGTGACGATACAGAAAAAAGGAAAGAGAAAGCTCATGTTTAACGTAAAATATGCAGCGATCTGGCGAGTAATATGCAGAATAGCATTCATCTGTTTTTTTATGTTTAACTAATAATTTTATATTACAAAAATAATTTGTAACTGTGAATTTGAATCATTAGTATATTTGATATAAATTTATTGATAGAATATATAAAGATATATATGAATTTAATCCGTGCTGGGATGTGAAGGGGGCGGGCCCTTCAGAGAAGAATACCGTGTTGACACTTGACAGATGGTTGGGATTTATGGTAATAGCCGGCAGGTGTGCGTATATTTTTTTATGGTGTTTAACGATTTTAGTAAAAATTAGTTGCTGAACCGAATAAGATTAAAAATGAAAAAAAATCATTAAGTACAAATTTCGAATATAAAATCTTAGTTAAATTGAGATAATTTGTGTTTACTGATGTAAGCGTTTTGATAATGACAGCCACGTGTACTTCTATTATATCTTGGCCACCAATAAATCATTATTTGGATTAATCTATTTTGTGTTAGAAACAGGGTTTTTAGTGAAAAAGCTTGTCTGTCTTTAAGCTGTTGGACAAACAGTGCAGTGGTGGGTAGCGGATAAAAAGGGTCCCACACGGAAACCAAAGAGCAGCACGTCAGTCGGACACTCGGGAACGGGACCCCTTTCGATTTCAAAAAAACGCTTCCCCTGTCGGTCCCGCTCTTCGTCGGCGAAATCTGGGGAGTGGATTTCGCACACCTGTTCCGTGATGATACCCTAATTACACGCGATTTCAATAATTATACTCTTCATTTCATTTTTGGTGGTGTCCTCAGTGTTTTAGTAAATTTTGTCTTTATATTTTATATGATAATTTTAATTAATGTATTTTTAAAATTTTAAACTTTGTCTCAAATAATACTAGGATTAGGGATGAACAGTCGTTTTTGTTAGTTTATATTTATTTTTTAATAACTCGGTGGCGGTGATACTTTAGGTTTGCTCTCGTGGCGCGTGGGGGTGCAAAAGTAGAGGGAGAAAGGAAGATGGGCGGCACGTGAAGGTGATCGGTTGAGTACGGCGCATAGAAGCCGCAGAAAAAAGAGAGAGGTAAAAACCGTGACGTGCCGAAATGTGAAAGCCAGAGAGTCATAAAAGCATGGCCGCCGCTGTAGGCATTTTTTGTTTGGTTTTTGTGGTCATTTTCTGGGTAGTTGTTCAGTGGGTCGGTTCCCTTTATTTTTATTATTGCTTGTTTGCGAGTCAAGTGTCTCCGGAGTCGGATGCTTTAGGCGGCTTTTATTATTATTATTAAAACTCTATTCTCTAATATATTTTTAGTTTTACTAGTGTAATTCGACATTATTTATGAAGAGAATATTTAAAAATATTAAAATTTAGAGATTTAATAATATTAATTATATAATTTTAAGAATTAAAATATAATTTAATTATTATTTTTAACTTTTTATTTTTAAAATTTGTGGGTCGTAACTTCTATTGATCTCCATTGAGTAACACCCTTGTTTACAATAAGATTTGCAGTTTAAGTATCGAGAATCTAATTCATATAAGATAAAAAAGGATAAAAATTCTTGATCATTCGTTATACTAAATGAACTCATTCTTTAATGATTTTTTAAAAATGCTTTTAAATTAAAAAGTATTTTTGAGATTAAAAATAATAAAAATATATAAAATTTAAATTATAAGTATTTTTAATTAGATTGAAAATTTCTTTTTAAAAGTATTTTTTATTTTTATTGAAAGTATTTTTGAGTAAAAAATTATAGTTTATATTTTAAATTAATATCTAAAATTAACATTCAATATATAAACAAGTAATTTTTCTATAATTATATTAAACCTTTAAAATTTAAATCAAACAATCTAAAAAATAGCTATAATATTTAAAAATAATGTCAAATAGAACCTAAATATTTAAAGTAGTCTTTTACATTAACTAATAATCGAGAGTTCAATCTTTGTTCTGAACATATAACTACTTTAAAATTTATTGTCAATATCTACCTTATATGGATGAAAAATACAAAATATTAACTAATATTTATTTTATGGCCCGTTCGACAATACTTTTTCAACGAGCATTGAACTGCCGAACGAAAAAATAATACTAAATGATAATCAAAAACTGGTGTTGGAGCAATTTTTAAACATTTTTCGCCTAATTTACTTCTTAGACGAATATTTCGTAAAAACTCTCATAAACGAGCGTTGGCACCTAAATCAGGGTTTAAAAAGCTTACCTTTAAGTTAGTAACCTCACTTATTGGATACTTCAGAAAATAAAAAATATTAAATGTTATAAAACCATTACTCGATTAGGGTTTTGTCGTGGCCCTATGACAGAGAGGTGCCGTGCCTTTTGCGGCGCACGGAGCTTTTTGGCCAACTATAATCATGGTTGTGCCTTGATTTTGAAAAGCTAGTTTTATATCACATCGATGAATAGGTTTTTTTTAATGAGTTTTGAAGAAACGATGTCCGATATATACAATATAGAGGCAATCGCTGCATAAATTTCGAGTCATAATCTCTGACAATTTTATCTTAATTCGGTTTCGATCCGATAAGTTATTTAGAATGCTCAAAAGGGTGGTGCTTCGTCCCTTTTGTTTGTTTACTGTCTAGATTATGCTCGTCCACGCTTGGCTAACGATAATAAGATTGCTCAACAGGGTGGTGAGATACAGTTTAATGGTTTAATCGAACCATTAAATCCGATGGATTCAATAAATCGTGTGTTGGAATCACTTTGGAATGTATGATTCTCTCAAACCTGTTGTTTTGGTTGGTAAATTGCAGGTACGTGAGTCCTAAACACTGCCCCACAGTTTTATTGTTGAATGTTGAGTTAAAACATAGTCAGATGATTTTTATAGGATAATTTCTTGGCAAGTTTCTTGCTGGGTTGGGGTATCACAATCGGCGCTGGATTAGCATCTTATCCCATCGATACCAGCCGAAGAAGAATGATGATGACCTCCGGAGAAGCAGTCAAGTACAAGAGCTCACTGGACGCATTTTCTCAGATCGTCAAGAATGAAGGTGTGAAATAGCTGTTCAAGGGCGCCGGTGCCAACATTCTGCAAGCTGTTGCGGGTGCCGGTGTGCTTGCATGCTATGACAAACTGCAAGTGCTTTTCTTTGGTAAGAGATATGGATCAGGCGGTGGCGGCAGTGGCCAATGTTTATTAACATCAATGCGGAGGGTGATACTACTGGTCTCAATGGTTACCAGCACATAGGAACATGGTAGTTGAACTATGTGTGTTACATGTCCTTTAGTTCCGAGGCCATATGAAATAATGTTTGGTTATTCGAATAATGAAAATAATGCTCTGCTTTTCAAATGCCTATAGAAAAACACATTTAAAAAGAAAAAAATGAAGCCATGGATGCAACCTAAAGCAATTTGCATTTTCTTATTTCCCTTTTTGACAAGGCAATTAGTACTTGTTGAAGTTTATACAATTATACAATGAATACACAAGAATGTTGCCTAAGTGTGTTACAGTGTCAGTAGTGACGCTTTTAAATTTGCTTGTCTTGTATCTCAAGTCTTCTGAAAATGGAACCAGGCTCTGGGAATCTCTTCTTGACCTGAAATAATGTCTAAAAGTGATTCAGGTTGAGAATAATCAAGATATAAAACTTGGAAAAAAATTACGAAAACGAAAGTTAGATGTTCAAAGTTTACAAGATTCTGTGTAGGTTTGGAAGAATACAAATCTGTCTCAGGTGGAAGTAAATACACTTCATCTCACAGGTCAAGATTGGCATCAAGTCATTACCTCAATGATGAAGTGGAAAATTTTCTTAAGCTGTTGGTAACGAACGGCGGCAAGTTGGGCTTTCCATCTTTATAGCCATCCACCGTTGCAATCAACCGGAATGAAAGAAATGATTGCATAGTGTTACCTGTTAGACAAATGCAGTTTATATCGAGTCCACAGTTCAAGAAAATGACCTTGAAGAGCGCCACCAATTAAAGATAACAAAAAATGCAACAGTATACCATGCAATCTATTTGTTGAATGTAATCCAAGTAGTTAGGCTGTTAGTAGACTTAACTGAACACACTAATCAAGGTAGCTGAATAACCGATTCAGTTAGGAGGTTATTAGGTTAACTGTGGAGGTTATTAGGCTAACTGTGAATGTAATCCTCTTGTATAAATAGAACAGCTTGATAGGGCTGTAAATCATATAGCTTTGTATTCAAGCTTGATTAATAAACAAGTTAATTTCTTTCAAGTTCTTTAGTAGAGTTTCAACATGGTATCTTTCGCCATGGTCCTTGGAGACGATCTTCCGCTGTTCATGTTGTGTGCCTAAAGATTCTGTGAAGGTTTCTTGTTCATATAGCGATGCCCCGTAGTGATTCCACTTCTGGTACGAGCTCAAATAAGAAGATCAACGTTGTTCTTGATGAAGCGAACTTCTTGTTATGGAAGCAACAAGTGTTGTTGACGGTTCGGAGTCATCGTTTGGAGAAGCTGCTCACGGGCAAACTCAAGCCGCCACCTGAGACGGTTACCAACGATGGAGGAGAGTCTGCTCCAAATGAAGACTATGAGGTTTTTGTCGCCCAAGATAGTGCGTTAGCTTCTTGGTTACTATCAACAATCAGTGCTCACATGTTACCTCAGTTTGTGGGTGCCGAGACTGCATCTGAGGTATGGGAAACAGTTCTCAAGTTCTTTGCTAATCGGTCGACTACTAGTGTAATGAGCCTTCATTGCAAGCTTCGATCTATCAAGAAGGGGGAAGAAAGTATGCGTTCCTATCTTACTCAGATCAAAGAAGTGTGTGATGCACTTAGGGTTTGCAACAGCAAAGTGTCCGATATTGAGCACATTGCTACCATCTTGAATGGGCTTCCTGCTGAATATCAACCCTTCATGGCGGTTATTACGGCCAGCAAAGAACCGTTTTCTTTGGATGGAGTCAAATCTGTCCTAATGGATGCAGAAACACAATTAAGAGGGTTTAATACGACTGCTTCGTTTCCTATGGTTGCGAATGTGGCTCATGTGCAAGATGCACATACGGTTAGTCATCAAGATTCAAGGAATACTCATGCATATAATGGAGGAAGGACAGGAGCTAGAGGAAGGGGTCGTACAAGGCTTCAATGTCAGTTGTGTGGAAAGAATGGACATTCAGCGGATAGGTGCTGGCGTAGATATGATAAATCCTTTCCTGGAGTTTTGTCAAACACGAATGAAGAAAGGAGTGGTTCTGCAACTGTCAATGTAAGTACGTTGGAAGCAAACAATGCATGCTTTAATTGATGTACGCATGCACACAGTGGAGCTGCGTCTTCCTCTGGAACCTGGGTGGTCGATTCTGGTGCAACGCATCATGTTACACCTGATGCGGCAAACCTACTCAACAGCACAAGCTATGATGGTCCAGGTAAGTTGGTTGTGAGTAATGGAAATAATCTGGATATATGTAGTTCTGGTCAAGCTATGTTATTATCTTCATCTCGTCCTTTGTTAATAAAAGTACTGTTCCATGTTCCCTCGGTGACTAAAAACTTAGTCTTTTTCGAAGTTTGCTAGAGACAATGATGTCTTTTTTGAGTTCCATGCAAAGAGATGTCTAGTTCGAGATAAGAAGTCTAGAGAACTGTTGTTGCAAGGAAGCGAGAATGAAGGATTGTACCAGTTTGATGCAGCTAAAGATTTCACTAAGGCTGAAGTAAACCTAGTTAGTAAAGTCACTAATACATATGATGTATGGCATCAAAGGATTGGGCACCCTGCTCATAGCTCTTTGATGCAAGTGTGTAAAAGTGCTGACATTGTAATTTCTCCCAAAGATAATAAAGATACAGTTTGTGTTGCATGTCGAGTAGGCAAAAGTCACAAATTACCCTTTACTGATTCCGCAACAGTATATGATACTCCTTTTCAATTGGTGTTTACGGATTTATGGGGACCCTCCCTCTGATGGATACAGGTACTATGTCTCGTTTGTTGATGCTGCAACTAGGCATTGCTGGCTTTATCTACTTACGACCAAGGATCAAGCATTTCAACTATTTCATAGTATGGTCAAGACACAATTTGATGGGGTGATCAAAGAAGTGCAAAGTGACTGGGGAGGAGAGTTTAGGCGTCTTTCCACTTTGATGGTATCTCTTGGAATTCATCATCGCAAGACATGTCCACACACCTCAGAGCAGAATGGTGTAGTTGAAAGGAAGCATCGCCACATTGTGGAACTTGCACTGGTTCTGTTGGCACAAGCCTCTCTTCCTCTCAAGTTTTGGTCTTATGCGGTTAGCACCAGTGTTCATCTAATCAACAGATTTCCCACACCCATACTACAAGGAAAGTCACCTTTCGAAGCTTTGAACAAGAAGCTTCCTGATTACAGTCTTCTGAAGGTGTTTGGGTGTCGATGCTTTCCTCACTTACGGTCATATCAGCTACATAAACTCAGTTATAGATCGGCTCCCTGCACGTTTCTTGGATACAGCACTCAGCATCGTGGATATTATTGTCTTGCATCAGATGGTCGCATGTATATGTCTCGACATGTAATCTTTGATGAAACTTGTTTTCCCTTTGCAGAGGCGACTGTTGTGAGAGATGAGCCAGTTCAGGGTAGGACCACAACCTCCACTCAGTTGCCAGTTATTGATGGTGCGGCACATGTATGCATGGGCATGCAGACTGGTGATCCGAGAGCTCATGCTACAAGTCAATCTAACAGGTTCAGTCCAGATGAAGTATCAGGTCATATTCATGGTGAATCTGAAAATGGTGTTGTGCAGACAGATGAGTTGCACCCTGTAGCCTCTTCGCGTGTGCAAGATGCATTTCATGGTTCTCCTAGTGTGCCATGCACAGGTTATGCCTTGCCTGAAGACAGTGTGAGCTCTGGAGTATGTGCGCAAGGAGCTGGTACCACTACCCCTCTGGTGTCTGAAGATATTGCCATGACCAATGCTAGGATGACTGGCCATCACATGGTTACACGTAGCAAGAATGGTATTTTTAAACCTAAAGGGTATGTAATAACACATGGGGTTGAGGAAGCTGAACCATATACCATTCAGGAGGCTCTTGAGTTATCAAATTGGAGAGCTGCAGTGCTGGATGAGTATGAAGCCTTGGTTAACAATAAAACCTGGACCTTGGTGCCGTTGCCTGAAGGACGGTCGACAGTGGGATGCAAATGGTTATTTCGAGTCAAGAAGAATGCAGACGGGACTGTTCAGCTCTACAAAGCAAGGTTAGTGGCCAAGGGTTATTCTCAAGTCTCAGGCCAGGATTTCCAAGATACGTTTAGCCCGGTGGTCAAGTCAGCTACGGTGAATGTAATTTTAGCATTGGCTGTGACAAACAAATGGACGATGAGGCAAATCGTTGTCAACAATGCATTCCTAAATGGTGGTCTTGAAGAGGAAGCCTTTATGCAACAACCTCCAGGTTTTGAGCAAGTGACTGAAGATGGTTCAAAGCTTGTTTGCAAATTGCAAAAAGCCTTGTATGGTCTTAGGCAAGCTGCACGCAATTGGTATTCGAAACTAAGAGATCACTTGGTTAGCCTTGGTTTCAAAAGTTCAAGAGCAGACACCTCATTGTTCATCAAGGTTAAAGCTGGTGCTGTTACGTATGTCCTGGTTTATGTGGATGGCATTATAGTCACTGGTGGATCAGATGAGGATATTGAGGGTGTAGTGACTCAGCTTGGCAACAAATTTTCCCTAAAAGACTTGGGGGATCTTAATTTCTTTCTGGGAATTGAGGTAAGGAAAGTTGGTGAATCAGTTATGCTCAGTCAAAAGAAGTATGTCATGGAAATTCTTAACAAAACACATATGAAAGAATCCACTCCAGTACCTACTCCCATGGTCACGTCTCCTAAGCTTACTCAAGAGGATGCTGGAAGTGCAATTGTAAATGCGAAGGAGTACAGGAGTTTAGTAGGAGCCTTGTTGTATGTGTGTCATACAAGGCCTGACATTGTATATAGTGTCAACAAGTTGGCTCAGTTTATGCATAGTCCTTGTGAACAACATATGATAGTTGTTAAGAGAGTATTGCGATATCTTAATGGAACGATTGATTATGGGCTACTGTTTTCTTCAAAAACTGAAGCTTGTCAGCTGAAAGCTTTTTCTGATGCTGACTGGGGAGGAAGTGCAGATGATCGACGCTCAGTCTCAGGCAGTTGTGTCTATCTTAGGGGAAATCTTGTAACATGTGGAACTCCAAGAAGCAAAAGACGGTGTCTAGGTCAACCACAGAAGATGAATATAGGAGTCTGGCAGACGGAGGTTACATGGTTGGATGCTTTACTGGATGACATGGGGGTGCAACAGGAAGCAACTCCTGTCATATGGAGTGACAACTCGGGTGCAATAGCCATGAGTGCAAGTCCCGTTTATCATTCAAAAACAAAGCATGTTGAGTTGGATGTTCATTTTGTTCGAGAGAAGGTCGCAGACAATAAGATTCAAGTGAATTATGTTCCTGCAGCACACCAGATTGCAGATGGCTCCACCAAGCCGTTGTCCAAGGCTTACTTCCAGATGTTCAGACAGCGTTTGGGGGTTTGCTCAATTGAAGAAGCAGAAAGAGGAAGAAGCAGGGAGCATGTTGAATGTAATCCAAGTAGTTAGGGTATTAGTAGACTTAACTGAACCCACTAATCAAGGTAGCTGAATAACCGATTCAGTTAGGAGGTTATTAGGTTAACTGTGGAGGTTATTAGGCTAACTGTGAATGTAATCCTCTTGTATAAATAGAACAGCTTGATAGGGCTGTAAATCATATAGCTTTGTATTCAAGCTTGATTAATAAACAAGTTAATTTCTTTCAAGTTCTTTAGTAGAGTTTCAACACTCTTGAACGTATAAGATCAATGGAAGTCATACAGATGACACAGCCTGTCGTGTGATTTGTTTCTGGATCAAATCTTCTATAGTAGCTATATTTCTCAGGTAGTATCTGCAAACCGAAAATTCAAAAGTAAAATCTTAATAACACGTATGTGGTATGAGAGTTTTGAGTTACCACAGTGGAAAAACGAAAACAAAAGGGCTATACATGAAGAGTATATAATAAAACTGCATCTGACCTGACCAGGAATAAACCATCGAGATCCAAGATAGTGCTGAAGAAGAAGAATGGAAGCTTGAAGTCCAACAAATACACACAAACAGATGCACCAGCTCTTGTCTGGCTCAATTCGCATGAAGTCGTGAGGGCATCCAAATATATATATAAATTAATGGGATTGCTAGCCGAGTAATAGTCATGCCTAAGATGTAATGAGGATGCAAAGGTTTTCTCGAATCACGAATGACATTGGTGATTATCTGAGGTATCCAAAAGGAGTACAAAAGGAGAAGTATAGGCCGCAAAAAATTATGAAACTCGTACATGACCAAAATGCCTCCTAAAAGGATCCCATCTGCAAATATTTGCACTAGTTAGATCAGATTAGCCCATCAACTTGACATAAATTTCATAATGTAAGAAAGTATATGATTACAAAGCAATTCATAGGGTATAGTATCATTGAAAAAGTAAGGACATTGAGCAGCTAACATTGGGGACTGTTTAGAACAAACAGGGAGCACTTGCACTCCCTTGATTATTTCTCACACTATTTCTACAAGTGTAACTTGTAAACGACAAAAATTCCTTTTAGTATGCAACAACCAAAATCCACTTTGAACTTTCTACCATCCATTTCCTATGTCAGAAAAGCAGTGCTTATGCCTTCCATAACCCATTTTAGTTTCTCCCAAAAACTTACTTTCCACATGGTGAATCAACGTGACAGTTAATCTTACTTTCCACATGGTGAATCAACGTGACAGTTAATCTTGTAGACAGACGGAACTGTAACTCTTTTTTTTCTTCTTTTTTTTTCCCTTTCAGTTTTGAATGGGGGATGATGTTCTAGCTACTATAACAGTAAAGATGATCAAATTAGTTTTTTTCTTTCAAGAAAGGCTATAGGAGCATCAAATAACTGGGTACACCATCAGGATTAGACTAGGTAACAAGGCCAAGAAGCAAGATTTATGAAAATCACATCATAAATTGAAGGCCTTGCTAACTAGACTCTGATCTTTACCAGCAGTCAATAGAGACAACTAATGAATGTGGATGGTGGAGGGGGTGAGTATATGCAAGAGAAAGAGACGAGAATTATTTTTCTATACTCCATACATCACTTTTGGCAAATCATATATATGTACAATAAATTTCTATCCACAAATGTGAAAGCATTTCTAGAACTTACAGAAACGGCTATATAGAACTGAGAGCTCACACCTCATTGTCTCCCAACCTTCACCATTACTCATTGGCCTACTTGCCTTCCATATTGCGAGAAGGTACCTCATCTCAAAAATGGAGAAGACTACGAACTTGAAGAATGCCGCAGATGCAAAAGCATTAAATAAGGATTCTGTATAAAGAAATGCAACATGAACTTAGTAAGACATGGATCTTTGAAAGGAGCAGGGTAATAGAAGAAATCCGCTGTTTTATGTTAAGCCATCAGCCTACCATCAGATGCAGAGCAGATTCAAGGTGAACTTTCAAATAAAACCATTCACATTTGATACTGGACAATACTTGCCCACAAGTAAAAAGAATAATCTTTCAAATTCCTAGCATTCATTTTAAACAGAGAACTATAGTGCTCGTAGTCTCCATCAAGTTCTAGTCTTGGGATCCGCATTCTGGTAGATAACTTAGCAATATTAGCATTTCTTAGGTATAAGTTATTGAGACTAAAACTGATATTATCCCAATTAAAAATGAGTCAATCATTTCCGTTAAATTTTAACATAATGGATATCAAACAGAATAAAAATGTAATATTAAGTATCATTTTACGGGAAAAAAATAGTTGAGGTACCAAAACAAAAACATGTGCACAGATATGGTATTAAATAGATAGTTCACCCTATTTTATGTGTACGAAAAATAAATATAAAGTAAAATATTGGATTAAAATAAGATTTAATCCTTGAATTTAGTATTTTTTTACTTTGTCTTTTAACTTTTTATCTATGTTATTTAAGTTTTGATTTATGGTTATTTGGATGAAATGCAGCATAATTTTGAAGTGTCTAAGTATCAAAAGATTAAAAATAAAAAATTTATCAAATACGAAAATTAATATAAATTAAAAATTAAAGATAGAGTCAAAAAGATCATTAATTGAAAAATTAAATATTATTTTATCTCTAAATATTTTATCGAATGTATAATTTAACATTCAAATCTAATTTTTCTTTTGACCGTTGGTTCATCTTTGAAAAACTTATTAAATTTCATGAGTATTCACCAAAAATTAAATTAAAAGAAACGACGTTAAAACAATATGAAACGGACATTTGAATTAATATCTCATCCATTAAAGTGAAAATATTTAAACTTTGTAAACAAAGTTAATTCTGTGTCTATCTTCTATAGTATTTTAAAAAAATTGTGAACCCGTGGAGTGGTAAAGGATGACGAACTTCATCTAGGTGACTCGAGTTCGAGTATCATATGTGTACAATATGTTATTAAATGGCTAAAAAAATTAAAAAGATATTATCTTATATTCACACCAGTATATTAAAAAATATAATTTGGCATGTAAAGTAATTACAAATAATGTAATTATTAATTAATAATTACGTTCTCTTTGTAATTATGCGTACGATTTCTCAACATTTTCGATCTATAATAATGTAATTGAGGTATTTAAGTTGTACTTAATTTTGTCAGACTCATTAATTACAATAATTATTAATATACGTTACATATATAATTACAAACAATTATGTTTAAATCTCCCTGCTGCTAAACTCGCCATTCTTTTCGCTTCATTTCCAGCGGTAACAATTTTTTAATCCAACAACAAACATTTTAGCATTGAAATAAATGAATTCTGATAAAGGATTTGTTAGCGGGGGATTTCGGTGAAATTTTAGCGAATTTATTCTAAAATCAATTATAAATCTTAATTTACAAAATACCCTGATTTTGATATTATTTTTGTAAACTAAGGTTGAAATATATTTTTGTATTGTTTTAATTTAAAATTGAAGTATTTGAACTAAAGAATAAAAAACAATTATTTTTTTGAATTAAATAAAGAGTAAATGGATTTAAACAAAAAGAAGTACAAACAAACAAATGATCTGGTTACAAGCAACCGGAAAATAGAACGACACAAAATATCGAAGTAGAAAAAAAAAACAAGAACAACAAAATAACAGAACACAAATAAAGCAGGAAAGACGATTGGAAAACCCAAACACTAACTGAATATAAGATAGAACGATGTCAACAACTATAACCTACATCTGCATGACATTTTGGAGGTCATCAGAAGATAAAAACACTGAAGGAGATGTAGAGAGAGCAACCAACAGCCACTTCGTGACAAGATCTGAGTTTGTCGGAGTTTAAAGGTTCAAGGGGAAGCAGGGCCGAAGTTACCAGGCCTCGAACGGGTCGTTGACGGAGGCGGAACTATGCCATGCACGACCTCACCGACAAAAAAAATCACAAAAGGATAAAGAACCCCAAAAAATAAAAAAAAGAACAAAAAAAAAAAAAACACAAAAAAGAGAAAAATACATTCTTCTGCTGAAATCATAGCCAATGGACGGTCCACGTTCACCCTCAAAACGGAGACGCTTTCGCTTGGAACAAGAACGCTGAGAAAGAGCTCCCATCAAGCCATTCAAACCCAAAATCAAAAGAAACGACAATAGAGAATCAATACAACTATTAATGTGATTATTCCTACTATAGTTAGTATTATACAAGTTAAAGTCATAGTGGGGATCGTCGCTTTTTGATTCATTATTCATATAATTAGAATTACGATAACTATAAAAAAATATTTGGTTCACTCAAAAAAGAATGATCATTATTAATCTCAAATTTTTTATTTTTACTATTAAAATATATGAAATAACTATCTTGATTACTATCCCTAATTAAAAATGTGTCATAAGAAATGAAATTCTAAATGTCTTTGACGCCAACTAAATGATTAACCTTATTGTAATAACTAGAGTTGTTATTCCAATCGTGAATGTTTTTATTCGCATTATGAGAAGGGGTCATTCGAGCGTATCTAAATAGATATTACTACGTCGTTGCATTCCATTTAGGATTAAAAATAAACATAATCGAGTTTTTTTTTTACATATTTTTCGTTATTTAAGACTTTATTCACCTTTTTTTTTCTATTTAGAAAATGACCGAAAACAAAGAAAAAATAAGAGAAGAAAAGGAGAAGTGGGAAGAAGAGAGAAGAAACATAAAGGGAGACCAGCCACCATTGGAGGCAGTGACTGGTCGTCGCCGAAGCCTAATACAGTAAAGTTAGAGTTGAAGAGATTTTAGATAGAGGATAGAGGATTTTCAATAAAATACTTAACTAAAACAACTATTTATTACTTATACTGAAACATAAAACAAAAAGTTTGCAGCTCTCCAATATTTCTAGTTGCACAACAGCAGCAACTATGTAAGGTGGTTAATTAAATAGTTTCGCACCAATATTTAAGTAGATAAAATGTCTATTTTTAAATTTACTTTTTAAAATGTAACAAATTTAGTGATATAAATGATAACAAATGAATAATTTTTTTAAGAATGCTTTTGAAACAATTAAAAGCTAAATAAAATTAATTTTTAAAATTTATTTTTGAAATCCTAAAAAATATATTTTACCTGAAAATTTGGTTTTCGAAAAATTAATTTTGATCTCAAACACTTTTAAAAATCATCGTAAAACACACCTTAAAATTTCGTTTTTGAAAAAAAATACAATAATATGAAAGTAGGTAGTATTAAAACTCACGTGTAATTCCACCATTTTGGCTATAAACGAATATGCTGGTGAATATTAAGTGAAAGTGTTCGCGAGTGCTAAACAAGTGAACACAAATATTTTTAAAAATAAATAAACAAACACAAATTGAATATAAATATCTTCAAAAAATAAATAAACAAGCACAAACATAATTCTTCGTTCAAACTTATTCATTTACGCCCATACCAGTAGACTTTCCCACACCTTGGAATCACTTTGGAACAGTAAGAAATTTCCATGTTTTGACAAAAATAAACATTCGAACGGCGGCGTTTTAGCCACCTGAAGTCCTTTCCCTGGAAAATTATTTCCTTTGGCCCTTACACGCGCGAACAAGAACATTGTCGCCGGCACGCACTTCAATCTTCTACCCTCACAATTCACAAAGTTCTACAAAAGAAATACTCCACAATTAATTTAAAACTGAAAAAAAAGAAAACAAAAGTGAAAAAGGAACGGTGAATTCTCGTCGTCGATTTCGCCGGCGGAGGAGACGCTTTCAGAGATGCAGAATGAAATGAATCAATTAATATTTATCATTCAAAAAATTAAAATCTAAATATTTAATCCTAAAATTTAAAACTTAAACTCTGAACTATTAAACTTAAATTCTAAATTATATAAAATAAATTTTAAATAATAAACTAAATTCTTATACCTTAAAACAAAAAAAAATAGTAGTGTTTAGACTACACAACACATGCATTAATGTTTTATTCCCTTTAAGGGATATATTTTCTTCTTTTATACTAGTTTGTATTTTAAATTAAAAACATATTATATATATTTTTTTTCAACGTAATATGCAGTATTGTTTGATTTCTTCCCAAAAGTGAAAGTTTGGAAAACGACCAAGAAACCTATGTTATACGTTATGAAGTCCGGCCAGATAAGGAATTATGCTGATTATGTTGTATTTAAATAATTAATTTATGTGATAAAATTCCTTTTTTGCAATTATATGAAAAATAAAATACATTGATTATGTTATATTTTTTCCTTTTAATGTCTTTTAGATTACTATAGTAAATATTCTAAATTCTAATTATAAATATGGAATTTTAAACCATACAAATTAAATTTTTAATTTTAAAATAAAAAATATATTTAAACTACACATATGTATTGAATAATTTTTATCTTAATATTTATAATATGTGTTTATATTCAATATACAAGCGTTTTAGTTTTAGAGTTTAGAGATTTATTTTAAGATTTAGGATTAATGAGTTTAGTGGTTGTGGTTGAAATTTAGGGTTTAGAAGTTGTGCTTTAAGTTATAGGGTAATATATTAAGAATTTAGATTTTAACGTATAAACTCTAAATCATAACTCTAAACCCTAAGTTTTATCTACAACCATTAAACCATAAACCCTAGATTGAATATTTAAATTTTAAAACTAAGACGCTCATATTATGTCTCATTAATTATTTTTTTGTTTCCGCCACTAGAATTATTACTCGTATTTTATGTTAATGAATCAAGTAACTGATTAATTTTGTCTAAACCTGGCTACTGCTAGCTAAGAAAGTTTGTACGAGCGTTAAATCACCTGCATGTTGGCAACGTGTAAGAGCTCAAATAGCCAAGAAATCAAGACTCCCAAATCCCAATGAAACGCCTCTACTCATTCCATTAACAACCTCCTCCATTAATCACAATTCCAGCCAAAGCACTCGCCATTTCCATGCTCCACAACGGTAACTTCATCTCTCCAATCCCCTTATATATATCCCCTTCACCAACCCCAAACTTCAATCTACCCCAGCTCTCTTTCTTCTCTCTAACATATAAGCTGTGTTTTGCAGTGCAAATGGCGTTCGAAAGATATGTTTTGGTTGCGATGATACTGTGTTTTCTGGCTTCAAGTACTCAGGGTTACAAGTTTTATGTTGGTGGTAAAGATGGTTGGGTTGTTAGTCCTTCTGAGAATTACAACCATTGGGCTGAAAGGATGAGATTTCAAGTCAACGATACTCTCTGTAAGCATATATCGGTTTATGTCTCGTTTTTGCATATAATTTTGTTGGGATTTGATGATACGATGTGGTCTTTTTTCTGGGGTTATCTTGTTGTTTTTGTTGCAGTTTTCAAGTACAAGAAAGGATCAGACTCGGTGCTGTTGGTGACAAAAGAAGATTACTTCTCCTGCAACACCAAGTACCCGATTCAGTCCTTAACGGAAGGTGATTCGGTCTTCACGTTTTATCGGTCAGGTCCCTTCTTTTTCATCACCGGCAACGCTGATAATTGCAACAAAGGGAAGAAGCTCATTGTCGTGGTCATGGCCGTGCGAAGCAAACCACCCCAGCAACAGCCTCCTGTGTCTCCTTCTCCCTCGTCTGCTGTGCCGGTTTCTCCACCTAAGGCCGGTGAGGCTCCGTCTGATCCGGATGCCGGGGTACCGGCTCCGTCGTCGGAGCACAAATCGGGTTCGATGGGAGTAGCGTGTTGTACTTGGTTGGTGTTGGGTTTAAGCGTTTTGGTGAGCATGGCCTTGGGGGACAAAAGAAATGGGTTGTTTTGAGGGGAATCGATTGTTAATCAACTTGTTGTGTTGTGTTGTTTTGTTCTGTATTGTTTCCATAATTTCTTTCGCCGTTGATGAAATATATAGTGTGTCTTGCTTCGATGTTATGGTTTATTATTGTTATTTTGGGTATAAATAACTTTAAAACTGAAAACCAAACATGGGATTAGATCTTTCCATAGTTAAACTAGGATGCATCATCTAAAACAGATAGGGGCAGCAATCACACATCTAAATCATTACACAAGTTAGATGATGCAAAACTCGTTTGTCCATATCCTTGGGGTTTCGATTTTGTTCGAAATAAACAGTCTATATTTCTATTTTGATTACTAAATTTTAAATTTTCAGATTGTATCGCTCAACCTTTGGATTTTGTTTTTATCATCCGACCGTTAATAAAATTGTGTTTTGAATAGATTTATTTATGAAATTAATCTAATATTTTATTTTTTTCCTATATAATTGAAATTCTTTTTCACTGCCATTCAACTATCACCGATCACTATTTACAGCATAACTGATACCAGAACATTTTCATTTCTCTCTCCATTCATTAGTTTTTTTAAAAAAAAATCAACAAAAACTCAAATTAATACTCCAATATTTTCTTGGTTTGATTTGCAATCTTTATTTTATCAGTGTGGAATTGAAATATATTGTTTTTCTTCTCTTTTTGTCCTTATCGGCATTTTGATATGAAAGAAGAAGTTTCGGTGCTCCTTAATTAAAGGGAGTTTCAAAATCTGGGTTTAAAATGAAATTTTTAAAAGTTTTTTACAAAAAATTAAATGACGTTAGACACTTAACTGTTAATGACAGAAGAAAATAAAATTCAAAAGTTTCCACTCCACATTGGCGAAATGGAACTGGTTACTGTTTTGGGATGTGCTTGTGCACCTTTGGCTTTGATTAGAGATCATGAGATTTCGCAACCTCTTCTCCTTGTCAGTCGACACTAATCATATAACTAAACGGAGAATGACCTCTCAATGAAACAATCAACAAAAGTAGAAAATGCAGGAATATATGGCAGGTCTATAAGGCTTACAGTTAAACTGAAACCCTCTGGTGGAGCATCAAACCATGAGTCCTCTTGGTCAGCGTGGAATCCCAGGTTTTGTTGGCCACTTTACAGGGACTGCTTCTGGTTCAAGTGCATCAATATTCTTCACCTGCTCCTCCTTGTCCGCCTCAATCAAGCGGATGTGGCAATATAATAAGCCCAGCTTCAGAAACTGTACATAAAATGGGGTTTTGAACAAACTCAGAAATTCTGTATACAACATTAAAACTTTGAAATCCACATGTAATTCAATTGAATGCACACACGCGCACACACACACACACAAAATACCAGCATAGCATCATTGATATCAAAATCTCCAGATGCCACAGCTGCTGCTGCATTGCTCAAGCTTCTGCGGATGCAAATCGTAATCATCGCCATCTTCTGCTCTGGCACATATTTCTGAATCTCCTCTCTGAGTATCCATTTCTCTAACTTCACAAAGATTGCCTTTATGACTGATCTCAGCCAGCCCTCAAAACAAATTTATTTGGGCAGTAAAAGCTACCCCAGCGTTGAACAAAGCATGCAGAAAAGGATCGGAGTGGAAAAGATCTCAACTTTACATTAGTATTAAGAATAGTTTGTTTTGTAAATATGTTAGCTTTGGTTTCCAATATGTAAAACTTAAAACCTTTCCGGATTAACTTTTGTTCAGAAAACGAATCCAGGCCAACCAAATGCAAGTCGCCATGGACATAACTTCCACTGGAACTAAAAGCCTTGCTTTATTTGCCCAGGAAGAACGTTGAGAAATCCCAAGAAAAAAAACAAAAAAGCTAAAAATTCATATGCGGTGAGCGTGGATCGAACACGCGACCTTCAGATCTTCAGTCTGACGCTCTCCCAACTGAGCTATCCCCGCAAGTGGTTGTCATTTTAGAATTAATATTATTATTGTTAATAGAATGAACTTTCAGAAATTGAAATAATTTCCTGGCTCCCAAGTCCAAACACGGTTCACTCTTTTCGGTTGCATCACTATTGTTTAGTTTTCAAAAGTTTGGCATGCTCAAAAGTTTTCAAAAGATGTAAATCATGTGTTTTATTCTTTCATATTTGTAAATCGATAATCCTGCCTTCAATTATTATAAAAATAGTTCTATATGTATCCCATCATCATAGATATAAAATAAGATAATCTAAAACGACATGTTGAATTCAATAGAATTGATAAGAAAAATACAAACCACCTATCTCAAATATTATCACCAAAATACTCCTAAATATATTATTATTATTTCTTTGGGAATTAAAAAATGATAGGGTAAAAGCTCTAAGATAATCTTATAAAAGCCTTCCATAACTATAACCAAACTAATTATCATCTCTCTGGGCATCCAATGTTTAGCTGCTTTTGTCCCACAGCTCCACCACCAGCAGAGATGAGCAATAATGAATTCTGCTGTCAAGTCAACTTTAGTTTGCAAGGTTGATTACCAGAGTTTAAACTTGCCACGCCTTGCTCTTCTTCGAGCAAACTCTTGGATCTTACGGTCATGCTCTTTCATCATTTGATCCACGTTGTTGGACGGAGCAAGTAACGGACCCGATAAGTACATTTTGCTTCCCCTGGGGCTGGGACCACCACCGTGCTGCACCAGTCATTAGTTAGCATTCATAAAATGACAGTGCATTCGAAATAAAGAATGTGCTCAATGATAAATCTTAGTTATGCATGCTTTGATCAATTTGCAACCATGGCCTCTGATTAAAAGTTTTTAAAAAAATGTCAAGAAACTAACCGTAACCAGACTCGATTCCTTACTGCAGGATCTTCTACCTACTGGCAGCGGAGATTCTATGGTCTTTAGCATATGTTGTCTGACATTTTGATTTCCGGCAGACTCATATTCGTTAAATAATCTGTGAGGCCTGCCTGCTTGGTTCACTGCTTCTAGAGTCAAGGGTACGGGTTTCTGTCTGTGGTCTTCAGAAGCCGAAGTTCTAGCCGCTACCAAGCCTGATAATTTTGATAAGTTGGCTTTGGATGAGACCAAGGGATGATCATCGTGTTCCTTCCCGGAGTTCCTAAATCCAGTGCCCTTGACCAACGGACCTGAATGTGAAATTTTCTTTCTATTGTGCTCCGGGAAATCTCTACTTTCTTCTTTTCCAGCAGGTGTCTGTTTAGGGTGCGAGGGATCGATCAAAATACCAGAAAAGGCATCTGCTTTACCGGTATTGTGCATCCGACTCCTGCTCTTCAAACTAGGATTGTGTTGTCCTCCCTGTAACTTAATGGGGCAGGGGGGAAATTGAATATGATTAGCTATAGAGAAGCAAGAGCCATGGACACCAAGGGAAGAATATAAGAAACATTGCTAATCTGGATGTTTGATATAAAAACTGTTCTATGCTGTTACATTGTAAAGTAGCACATTTAGAAGAATGGCAGCCAGGGAACACCAAATTTACACCCATATATAGATGAAAGAAAAGGAATAAATTTTAAAAAATCCAATTACATTTGGTCACAAAAGAATCCTTTTAGTGCATATATCTAAGTGCATAAGTGCAAGAAAGAACTACAATTTCTATCATTTGCAGGAGTTAGATTCTGCCTATGAACCTTTCGGTATTTAACTTTGTAAACTGCAATTCATTTCACCACCATAACAAGTATGCGAAAATTAGTACCATAAAGATAGACACTCATAGATTCATTTTGCAAAATCTCTTCAAAATTTAAGTATTCCGACAAACATAAGAGAGGATGCTCAAAGTTTGTTCCTCCTGTTCTCACCATAAAGCACAAAAATGATTGCAGGCAATGTTTACATTCTTGAGAATTTTTTTTCTCAAATTTATATCCTTTACTACAAAAGAAATTTCAGAACACAACCTGATATTGTTTCTTTCGTCCTTTAAAAGAAATTACCTTCGTTGATGCGGCCGTATTAGTATTAGAATTGGATGTTGGTATTGGAAGTGGTTCCTTTTGTCCCCTCCTGTCCTTGTCAACCCTTGAACCCCTGCTCCCAACTGCTTTTTGCCTAATGGAATAAAGAAGAGTATAACCTTATGAAGAAGACTTCTTAATAGTAAGCAAGCTATAAAACTCAATTTCTTCCAAGGGAACCAAAAAAAAAAAACTGCCCCATCGTATCGAAGAAGCGCAGTTATTGATATTTGCAATTATCGATATAGGTTCAGAATTAGATGATAAGATAGACGAGTAATGTATACCAGAAAAAAATACAAACCATGTTGATATTTTAAGTTGATAAGAATCAATTTTAACAAGTACCTTCTAGCTTCTTCATCCCGCAACTTAGCATCAATCTCCTTGCTCGGGGGATACTTCGGTAGACTTGAAGGATCACACGCAAGAGGCTGTGTTGTAAATAACTGACCGAAAAGAAGGCAGAGAAAGAAAATAAATAACTGGTGAAAATGCATAAAAGCCAAGAGCATAAAGAATTTAATGACTCAACAGGCTAGAACATGTATTTTCATTGTTGCAACAAACCCATCTTAATTCTGATTCGCTAACTATAAAGAAAATTGTTAAAAAAATCTATGCCAAGAAAAATGAGCACACAACATATCTCCTTTATTAAATAAATTCATTGGAGATGATCGATCATCTTGTGCATACCTCACTCTTCAGAGAAAAAGCTGCAGTTCTTCGATGAACAGGATCTATTGAAAGCAAGGTCTCCATGAGAGTTACAGCAGGAGAAGGGAACTCTTTAAATGTTTCAGCAATACATCGTTTATACGGGTGTAGAGGCTTGAACACCGTTGAATGAGGTAATTTTGCTCTTTTCCAGTATTCGTCAGTTGGCGAGCCGCAAAGCTTAAAAATCTTATGCAATTGCTCAACCTACAAGGTGCAGAAAATTTAATTCATATCTGCCCTTTACTTTAAAACACAAAGGAAAAAAGAGGCTTGCCCTAGCATGTTTTGTTTCAGAATATTAAAATTTTAAACTAAATAGGAATTTTATACAGATTTGAACATTATAATCAAGAAAACAATCATAATCTAAGACATACATTTGAACATTCTTTTATTCACATGATATCTAAACGACAAGAAAAACTTGAACATTCAAGCAAACATGCACTGTTAAAAAATTCAATAAATTTGTCTGTTCAAGGGAAAGATCTAGTCTTTGATTCGGTGATCTAGCACGTTCCATATTATTTCTCTTTACTATCCATCACAACCCTGAGTTAAGGCCACATACTTCTAGTCAATTCTTTCTCTTCAAGTACTTTCTCTTAGGATTATAATGATCGTAGTTATATTAGTAGTAAAGAGCAAAACAGGTAGTACCTCTGTTTTCCCAGGCAAAATAGGTTTGCCTGAATAAAGTTCCCCCAGTATACAACCAGCACTCCATAAATCTACTGCAACCCCATAATGAGTAGCTCCTAACAAAAGTTCTGGTGGTCGATACCAAAGTGTCACTACACGACTGGTCATCGGAACACTATCGCGAGGATCAAAATGAATAGCTAATCCAAAATCTGCAATCTTTAAGATTCCATTACTGTCAATGAGAAGATTTGAACCCTTTATGTCACGATGAAGAACACCATGGCTATGACAATGATCAAGTCCACTTAGAAGTTGCCGCATGTAGCATTTAATCTGACCCAAAACCGAAAGAAAGTTGGTGACTGCTAGACCCAGGTTGCATCTAAACACGGCTTAATTCAGAGATGATGTGGAACAACAGCAAGAAAATGAGAGAACAATAAAAACCACTACAAGATTACCTGAGGCTCAGTAAACTTGATCCCGGGAAGTGATGCGAGTCCCACAAGATCATGTTCCATATATTCAAAAACAAGGTATAAGCTGCATGATGTTGGGGATACGATCAAGCCTTCCAGTTTAATAATATTTGGATGATCAAGTCTTCGTAAGAGAATAATCTCCCTCACCATAAACTTCACACTCTCAGGATCACGATTATCACACTTCACTCTTTTCAGAGCCACAAGTTTATCATGAATGCAGTCACGGGCCTTATACACACTACTATACGTTCCTTGGCCAATCTGCAATAATGAAATACTGTCATGCAAAAACCAAATGAAGGAAAATGAGAATTTCACCATGGAAAATATAATTGATATAGATGCATAATAGGCAGATTTCAGTGTCAAACTATTGCATCATGTACCTACTACAAGAATACAGCAACAAGTAAATGTAAATAGAGGATTAAGCCAAGTAAGATAACTTACTTTGTCCTTTATCAAAAAAAAAAGGAAAAAAAAGAGAACTTACTTTATCCAATTTCTCAAAGGAATTGGCCCGTCGCGGTATCCATCCCTTGATAGCTTCACCTGCCACATCAACAAGCCAAGCAGGCCACCCGGCTGCAACCTGCTCTCCTTCTATGCTATTCAGCACCCTTTCGGAACGCAGATGATGACTGGCAATCGTAACCCCACACTTTTCTCCTTTATTTTTCTCTACCACCTCAAACTTATCAAGGACCCTCTTCTCCTCAACCTGATCATTATATTGAAATCGATTGGAACCACCGGATTTCTTATGGATCGGCAAGACTTTTACATCACCACCACCACTACCACCATATTTATCCTTTGATCGAACAACCTCCACTCTTCCCAATGAATTAGCTCGTTGAACATGCTTCTCTAATGACCCTTTTCGCTTCAGCCTCCCTTGGTGGTTCTCACGGCTATCTTCAACAGCCGCAGACTTAGAATACATGCAACCCATGTTTCTATATTATATACACAATTACAATTTACAATCACCACCAACAAATAACCTCCTTCAACAACCGTAATTCACCGTTTAAACTAATACTGCCAAGGAATTAAAAAATCCTTCATATCCAATTCATCAAACAACTAAAAAGAAATCCAAGCTTTATCATAAACTCTCATGAACAATTCAAATTTCAAAGTCACACCCCAAGACCCAAGTTCTCTAAATTACAGCATGCTACACGTAGCACGAATATTGGACCTCAGAATCTGTTGAAAAATAACTCCAATCCATGAAACAATCAAAACCCAGAAATATTTCAGAAGATCACAACAGTTGGGAACGACATAGTACCTGGAAAGGTGTACAGAGATTGAGAAACAAAAGAGAAAGATGAAGCTTTAATTAACCGCCAAGGAAACTATGGCCGTCTTTGATTTTTGGTAAACGCATAAACATTTATTTATATTACATAATAATGATGATTTAATACTGTATATAATAGTAGTATATAACAGAGACGGCTTTTGCCGGCTCTGGCTGAGTCAACAGAAACCATTCTGTCATTTATCTTTATGTTTCAAAGATTAGGAATTTCCATTTGTTTCCGATTGGGTTTTGTTGATTTATTTAAAAGGATAGTGACAGAGACTTGGAACATTTTTGGAGAAAGCTGACTTGTTTGTTTGCACTAAACGCCTTATGATTTTGATTTTTGACCGCTACATTCTTCCAAAACTGGTTGCGGAGACCATGGTTTACGGGAAGAGCAAAATGCTGGGAAATTCCAACTATTTTACCAGTGATTTATACGTTGTGGGACATGAATTATTTTAGGGTAAATTACTCCATAGGTCATGTAGTTATAGATTTAGCTTTTAAAAGTGACAATTTAATAACTTAATTACAGATTTAAGAATAAACATGTCATTTTTTAAAAGTAACAATTCAGTCATTCAATTATAGAATTAGAAACAAATATGCCACTCCATTAAAAATGTGGTAAACGAGGTACTTCGTCAATAAAAATGAAACAAGGATTTGGTATAATAATAATTTTAGTCCCTAAAACTTATGCATTCTATTAATTTGATCCTAATACTAAATAATTTAATAAACCTTAACCCTTCATCTTTTAAAATTTCATTGCTGAAGTGATTGTGTCTACTAGTAGGTGACGTTAAGGTCATAATGAGTTTATATCATTAGTCTGTCAGTTATCAAATAGTGAAGTGATTGTGTATGTTGAGATAACATATTATGTTAATTATTAGGCTGACCGACTATAGCATAGAGTGTGGTAAGTGTCCGGAATGTGTCAGGATGGTGCAATGTTAATTTTTTTTAAAATGTAAATGGTTAAGTTTATTGAATAATTTTGAATTAAGATCAAATTAATAGAATACATAAGTTTTAAGGACCAAAGCTGTTATTATATCAAGAAGTTTCAATTTTGATGACAAAATAATTTGTTTGTCACAAAATTTAATTAAACGACTTATTTGTTCCTAAATCTATAATTAAGTAATTGAATTGTTACTTCTAAAAAAATAACATGTTTATTTCTAACCCTATAATTAATTCACCTCTAATATATTTCTCTCATTATTTTAAGATCTCAATAAAGAAAAAGGAAGGTTCTATTCAATAATTGAGTACGTCCGTTGTTGGCTTTTGATTGGTGCAATAGGGGGTTAAGGAAAAAAATCATATAGAGTTTTTAATTATGTTACTCAGTTTCAATGGGTTACACTCAAATAATTTCGACTAATTCCGTCTGGAATAACCACATAAGGTCTTTCACGAGGACTTTTCACATAGAATTCTTGATTAGCAACTTGTTTGGCAGGTAAACCTGTTTATTAACATACGCAGACACAGAACTATGTATAAGTTGAGAAAGACTCTTGCCCTTCTTAATTTTTTTTTTGTATAATAATATTTAAAGTTTTCTTATTTAAAATATTAATTAAATAAAATATTTGTCCTTCTCAATTTTTAAATTTAAATGCTTACTAAACTCTTATTACTTTAATATATGATCCTAGTTTCGTCCTAATTGCATACACGTAGCACCTTGAGCAAGGACCCAGCAACCCGATTCTTTGAATAAATTTGAAAAATAATCCAAATGCAAGTTAATATTTAAAATATAAGAGATGGTGAATTATTTTACAATACGCCGAGAAAACACCACCTGCAGATGATGTTTTTTATTTTTTAATATTAAAAATGACATATCCTCAAATGACTTTCAATAATCTTTATATTTTAAATATTAATTTTCTTTTTGATGTATATATCTAACGAAACCTAATTCTCTATCTTTTTCCCGTCAAATCTTAATTCTCTCCGCTCCTCTCCTCTCCTCTTTCCCACAACTTTGGTCCCCTTGCTCCATGAACCAATGCCTTGTACTAAATGAAGCGAATCGTCTAACTCTAATGTCATATCAACAATTAGTACGACTAATTGGACCAGATCAAAAAATATAATTAATTGAAACTGTTCATGACTGATTAGTTAAAACGACAAGTCTTATTAAGATATAATAAAATTAAATTTATAAAAAATAAATATCGTATTTATATTATATCATATTAATAATAACCTAATGCGATTGATAAAAAAACTTGTCAACCAAATCCGTAATACAATAATAAAAGAATTAAAATAAAATTGTAATTAATGTTAAGTTGTAAATATACTATATTTTAATGGGAAATACAACATTGACTAGGGCCGTAAACGAACCGAACGAATACGAACGAGAGTATATTCATGTTCGTTTGTTTAATTTTAACAAAACAAATAAACAAACACGAACTACTAAACGAATATAATTTCTTGTTCGTGTTCGTTTGTTAAAATAATAAACGAACGCAAACAAACAATGAGTATTGTTTATTTTTTTCATAATAAGTCTGAAGTCCTGTACATTGAGTATTGTTCATGTTTTTCTTTTTATTTAATATTTTTAATATATATTTTTCAAATTTTAAATATAATACTTTTGTTATAAAAAATAATAAATATAAATGAACATATGTGAATAAATTTAAATGAACATAAACGAGCGGATTACCGAACGTTCACAAACGTAAATGAGTTTGTGTTCGTTCATTTAATTAAACGAACAGAAAATCTTGTTCATGTTCGTTCGTTTAATAAATAAACGAACATAAAAGATCTTCCCGCCGAATGATTCGTTGAACATTTGGTTCGTTTACGACCCTAACCTTGACCGGGGAAAGGTTTCATTAAATTTTAGAACTACTAATTAGACTTGGGTATTTTTTTCAATCTTGTAATTTCAAATTAGGAATGTTATCTTTTCTTTTTAATTGTATCAATTTAGCACTTATAGTCTTTCGAAATCAGCAATGTCTCTCTTTTTAATTTCATCAATTTAGCCCTTCACTCTTAAATTGGATCAATCTCGTCTTTTGATTGTCGTTGACTAAAAGAGTCGTTAAATTATGTGCATGTGGTTGATGTATGCTTCCACATTAGTCGTTATCGTTAACTGTCTTATCACGTCAATAATGATGTGTTAGTTTCGATGTCGTGGTAATACGAATGATGAGTTAGAATTAATTTAAAATTACAAATTAAAAAAATATCATGTTAACTGTTATGCAACCTCATCAAAATTGACTCGCCGTCATCTTATTGGAGGACAATAATTTATTAAAGAAACTGACATATAGATATGCTAATTCAAATGTTGTTAATTATTTAATGATAAAATGTCCATCACGAAAAAGGGTGACCGGTGTGACAGTTATGCCAGTCAACGTTAGCCAAAGGGATTGATTGATAAAATTCAAGAGTTCAAGAGTTAAATTAAAGAAATTAAAAAGAAAGGACAACATTGTTGATTTTAAAATATTACGAGGACTAAACTAATATTATTAAAAAGGAAGAGCAACTTTGTTGATTTGAACACTTTCTATTTGCACCAAAGAAAGTATATATGGTCTATTGTAAGAAGTTGTCAAAACACGAACTAGAAAAAATCCCCAAAATCGTCAACAACAATCCACATCTATTCTAAAAAATGCCGATTCGCTATAGATTACATCAGTAAACAACCCAAAAGGATATCAAATTCTATATGACCACCGACAAACACGAATTATAGACAAACGATGTGAGAGTTATTGTACGAACACTAAAAACCTACAAAAATAACCATAAAAACGTGTCATGAGGCAGAGACATATCATAAAGACAAAAAAACGTGCCATAGAGGCACAAGAAAGCACAATAAAATGTGCGAAGAAAATCAAAATAAATAAACTATAATAAATAAAATATAAATTATTGACGATCGACAATCAATACAAAAATTGGTGTCGCCATTAATTAAACAAGGAAAAAAATAAAAAAGCAAAGCAAGCGGCTATAATTTTAACAATGACTAAGCTTAAGTTCAAGTATGACATAATATGATAGGATAATTATAAGAATATGCTAGGAAAAAATACCTTTAACTAATGGTCAGTATGATTATTGTTATTATCTTTTCTTCGAAGTTGGTAATCTATCTACAGTACCACATTATAATGAATAGAATTATAAGAATATGCTAGGAAAAAATACCTTTAACTAATGGTCAGTATGATTACTGTTATTATCTTTTTTAGTGCATTTATTTATGCTCGCATTAAAAATTAAGGTTTACAGTTAGAGTTTAGAGAATTTAAGGTAATGTATACTTTTAGGGTATTGTTTTAGGATTTAAAATTTAGGGTTATGACTTAGAATTTAATTTTTAGTGTTTTTTAGTGTTGAGGCATAGAAAGGGGCAACGGAAAGGGCAGAAGGTGCACGTTTCTATGCCCCTACACTAAAAATTAAATTATAAGCTCTAACCCTAAATTTTAAATCCTAAACTATAAACCCTAAGCCATAAAAAATACACCCTACCACGAATTTCCTAAGCTCTAACCTTAAACCCTAACATTAAACCTTAATCTTAAATTTATTTTTTTAGTGTGAGATATACATAATACACCGAAAAAGGACAAATGATTTTTATTCTCCTAATCCAATCCTTATCCAATGGAATCATTTGAGGAGCGCATTATACGTCTAAATTCATAAGAATTCGCAACCGCTAATAGCTTTTGTATAAAATGCATAACTTATATTTACTTTATTAGTTAATTAATTGAATCAAGTACTACATAAATCTACTACGAAGACACTCTCTTAAATCCGAAGATTGCAGTCCTGATCTAAACATGTTTGTATATTTTATGAATCATATGTGTAATCATGACATGGAAGTGGAATAAAATCATATACTGTAATAAATCACGATTGCATAATCATATATTTAATATGTTAAACAGTTTTTTATATAAAAAAAAAATACATTTTTTGAGTTATATTTTGATACACAATCTGTATAAAAAAACTTTACACAATTCTTCTATAAAATTTAAAATTTAAATCTCAAACCCTAGCACTCTATCCTAAACTCTAAATTCTAACCATACCATACACACTAAACCACTAAACCCTAAACTTTAACCTAATACCTTAAACCCTAAAATTAAAAATTTACACAAACTTGTGTATCAAAGTATTTTTTATATTTTTTTTAACAAAGCTGGCTTCCATAGAACAAAAGAAATTGCAAGGAAAAGGATTCCAGCAATCTAAAAAAAAACATACACAAACAAAACCACAACAACAATGAACAAAACAAGAAAACAACACCTCAACAGCGAAAAATTATTATATTGGCTTGGGTCACACGTCATTTATGATCTCATTCAATAATAATTTTTTTTATCTTCTTTTAAGGTAAATATTCACTTCTTTCCTACATGTCATTAAAAAGTAATAATTATTTGAAAATTACACTGAAATGGATGAATCTCATTGGATAGATCATGGATGACGTGGTGAGCCAAGTCCATCTAATAATTTCTCCTTAACAAACATACGAACAGAAAGACAAGCAAGACAAAAAACAACGGAGGGGGAGACACAACAAAACACCAATCCAAACAGAGAGCCCAGAAGTAAGAAAACAGAGCCAACAACATCTTCAACACTGCCTGTCGTTTGGGGGTCACCGAGGATGAAACAATGGAGGAAATGCAGCATGAAACACCATCAAAAAATCATCGCTGGAAAGATCTTGAGTCTTCGATGATTGATGGTCGAAAGAAGAGGAGACGGACCGAAATCCAAGGCAACGGTCCTCCAACATTAGAAATGCATAAAACATGCAAGCAAAGGAGAAGCAAAGAAACATGGGAAGAAAAAAAAGCGAAAAGCACCTGCCTGCACGAGTAGTAGTTTTGAGCCTGAAATATGACAAGATTGTACTAAAACTATCCTCCTGGTAACAAGTGGTATACCAAGATACCTAAACTGGAAGTTTCCCAAGTTTGAAACCATTGATGTTGTGAATAAGATCAAGATCAAATCGAGTCACTCCTTCAGCAAACACTTCACCTTTACTGGGATCAAGCTGCAAACCAGAAATGTGATCAAATGAAGAGAGAATACACCAAATGTCCTCAACAGAATCAGCTTTCCCTCTGCAGAAAATAAGCAAACCGTCTGCAAAGCATAAACAGTTTAATACCACGATAATAATTGTTGATAGTTTGACTGACTTGTAAGACAAGTCATTTATTTTATTTTATGTGAAATCTGTTAGTATATAAAGGATAGCTGAAAACTGTGATTGTAATTAGAAAGAAACTGAGTCATTGGAGTTAGTTGAATGACGGTTAGGAAAATCTGTTAGAATGCCGTTACTCTAAACTGATTCTAATTGACTTTAGGATTGTGTAAAGGCTGGTCTTCTCTCGAAGATACTACAGCTCTTATCAATAAAATCTTTAAGAGTACCGTCTCTCTTTCATCATATTCTTTCATATTTCTCTAGAATTTGCTTATTTTTAACGGTGTTCATGTTCGACTTGTGTTCGCTTAAATTTTAATATTGTATTTGTGTTCCTTTATTTATTTTTGAAAGTGTTCACGAACATGTTCGTTTAAGTGTTTGTGAACGTGTTCGTTTAAGTGTTCACGAACGTGTTCGTTTAATAAACGAGCTTATTTGCGAACATAAACGAACTGAATACACCTATGTTCATGTTCGTTTATTAATCGAACATAAATTTTTTTATTTATACTCATTTATTTAACTTAATAAACGAACAATTCGTCGAACGCTCTGTTCATTTATACTACTAAATACAATTGATAGTAATACAAGAAAAAAGTTAAAGGGCTGTGAAATGAATGATTGGAAAATGTTGGATGGTCGGTCCGTTAATGGAGGACCAAAGCATAGGCTGTGGAGTAGGACCTAAGTGGCTTTCTATTTTTATATTATGCCTTTTTTTAAAGGACGCAACTGTCTGGTTGGATCCCACTCTACTGCTTTTCCACAAGGAAGAATAGTATAATTAATTTTAAAAATATTTTTAAAAAAGAAAAAGAAAAAAAAGGTGGTTGGCAACCCCAGCAAGGTACTGCAATATCATTTTTGCAAGCTTCAGCCTAATGAAAGAATGAAAGAGGTTTTGTATTTTATAGTTCAAAAGGTTGGGCGACAATAGGGGAGTGGGGAGAGGCATTGTCCGGTTATGGATTTTTTTACAAGTTTAAAAGTAGATAATATTTGATATACCGTCCAATGTGTATGATTTTAATAAGAAAAAAAAATTCCTAAAAAAATTAATAAGAAAAAAGAGATAGGGAAAAAAGTAAAAAAGGTAAATATACATTTTTAACGCATGAATTTAACTTTAGTGTCCAATTTGACCAGTAAACCTTTTTCCTAATTCAGTTTCATATCATAAAATTTTTCTCTGTCCAATTAGACATATGAACTTGAATTCTTAAAATTGATAATGGAACTCGACTTTTCTTATTTAATTTGGTACTTATATAAATGATTTATTTGAACTAATTTGAAATATGAACCCCCAAGTTCAAGTACCTAATTAAACAAAATATATATACCAAATTGAGCCATGAAATAAAGTCTAGGTACCAAAATGTATATTTTCTTACATTTGTGAATTGTAGCCCTTGGTCTCTTACAGGTTACATCGGTTTGCTCAAAGCAAACCAAAACTCTGACACCATTTCCCTAGCGAGTATATAACACGACCCAATGAAATGGTGCCATGGTGCTAAAGTTATAACCCTTAGACACTAACTGCGCTTGGTATTTCACGTTAACTTGCTCGCGCAAATCTGAGAGTATCCACTTTTTCATCATCTCATCTCAGAGTGTTGGACATAGGAGACTGCCAAAAACTCTCCGAGAAACAATCCCGAAGCCCCGAAATAACTTAAATCCAAACCAGAACAGATCAAAAAGCAAAGAAAAGATCCAAAGGACATCGAGAGAATCAAAGCCGCTTCAAATTGAAGGAGAAAGGCATGGAACAGGAGCAGGGACAAGAAGCGCCGCCGTCCGCTTCTCCCTCATCACCACTACCACTTCTTCCTCCTCCTCCTCCTCCTCCGTCATCGTCATCGGCATCATACAAGTTGTTTCTAACGATTATGAGCAAAAGGAGAACATGGGTATTTCTGTTTGTGCTGGTTTATGCCATACTTTTAGCTTCTTCGTGGAATTCCCTGAAATCGATACTCTCTTGGTACAAACACCAAGCCCGACCGTCATCCCCTTCTTCCGGTTGGCCTGCCCTTTATGCGTCCGTTCTTCTCGGCGTGGTTTTCGGGATTCTTTCCATGGTTGCGGCGCTGGCTGTGGTGGTGCCGGCCACTTTGGTCACCTGGATAACTATTGTGGTTTTACTGGCTTTCTTTGGGAAACCGAAGAGGACGCTAGTGCTTGAAGGAAGGAAAATCACGAGAGAAATCGCTGGCTTCGTGTTCAAGATTTTGTTGAAGGAAGGGAACCTCGTCGCCGCTGTTTGTGCTGTTTTGGGCTACTTTGCACTCGTCAGGAAGAACTCCGGTGCGTGAATTTGAGGCCTTAATTTAGCTGGAGATCAGGTTTTGCCTTTGTGGATATATGAAGAAGACAATGTAGATTTTTGTTAATTTTTACTCTTTTTTCATCTAAGACATTGTTTGGTTCTTGTTAATTTGACTTAGATTGGGCATTACCAAAAGCAAAGACAAAGGGCTATGTAACAGTTACCCCTGCTTTTTTGTTGGTTCTCTGTATAAAAGGAATTACGAGCTATTATAATTCGGTTTTTGGTAATATTAGTACTGTGTTTTTGGCATGATTCTGGGGATTTGGAACTGGCCGCCAGGGTCCCTTTCGTTTTCCCATTGCTTTACTAGAAGCCATGTCAGGGTGTGGAAATAAGCGTTTGGTCCCCCTTGAAATGCAGCAGCAAGCATTGCCATTTATCAAGTGCTTAGCGGTTGTGTGTTTTGCGTGACAGAAATTCACCCCTACCATTTTTGACAGAAACTGAATTAGTCCGACAATACGTATAGCGTACGATCCTTTGTATATACGAAAAAGCATAGACATAGTCGCTGGTAACATTTACTTCTCTTGTTCTTGTTCTCTCCTTTTGGTTAAAATCTCTGGTCCCTCTTTGAAGCATTTTTCTTGTTCGAATTTGCCTTCGATAGAACAATTAAAACTTAATGTATATACATGGAGTTTTTAGTGATCAGCACCAAACCTCTGTGTGTCAACCATCAGTTTGCAATAGCTTCACCCTGCTGCACATGAAGCTTGTAGTTCAATGTGCATACCAGAATGTTTAAACAACTGTATGATATGTGTATTTCCGCTCCTTGAGATTGATCGTTGTTCCTGAATCACCGTCCATGTGGCTTCCGACCATGTACAACACCAATAAGAATCGCAAACAATTAGCAGAGCAACATGGCGGAACAAAGATCGCCGCGAGCATGACAATAATCAAGAAAAGAACACAGGCAAGTCGAGTAACCTTTCATGAATGGCCATGGACATTGGAGCAGAGAACACAGAATTGCATCGACATTCTCCTTGTAACTCTCATATTTAGAACACAATTGGTCTTGAATTTTTAAAAGGGTGTTGGTTGAGAGCGTTGTGCTCAAGTTAGTCTTGGGGGCTAGCCATGGGGAGCAATAGATGAACAAAGATAATTATATGAACCGATTTATATTGCTTGCCTTTCAAATGAAAGTCATCAGTTTTTTCTGGTAACATGGTCATAATTTTGCCACGTTTAGCATTGGATGCTCGACATGTTCCTATGATTCAAGTGGTCGGTGGTGGACCATCTGTCGTATATTTATTGAAAGTGGTTTCTCCCAGACCATCTTCACATTGCATTTGCTTGTCCTGCAGCCAAAGTAATCAATTCTTACCGACATGTATCGAGTGTAGTAGTAAAGTATATTGTACTTTCCATACGAAAATTTAACTTTAAATTTTAAAAATGATATTGTTAAAGGAAAACTATGAATTTCAAACATGTATCATAAAATAAACATGAAAGGTTAAAAAATAATAATATCAACTCTTTGATAAGTAAAACAGACATTAGGAATGGGCTTAATGTGTATGTGTCTGAAAAATGGAATTAATTTGTTTTGGGTTAATAAGGAGAAACCCAATATTATTCTTAGCCTGATTTGGTTTGGTTGCTGACATGGGTGGTGTTTGGTTACCCACTTGACAGTTCAAACCGGTGGCAGATGCATGAATAATTCTTTAATCTTCATTTAACATGTATATGACATTGACTTGTGTTTCGAAAAACCAACAAATTAAGCAAACAGTCAACTGTTCTCTGTCCTAAATGTCTACATGATTAGATTAATTAATGCGACTGGTTTAAGACTGATTCAATCTCCCTTTACCTAAATAAATCTATACACCCATTGATTCTTCTGAACTACTGACGTTTTTAATTTTTTATTTAAGTCTGGTGACAAAGTCCATTGCATCCATCTCCCATTGTTGGTCAATTTTCATAACATGCAATATACAATTTGGGGTCATTGATTTTGGCATGCCTATATTAGATTTAGTAAAAAAAAATAACATAACTTCAACATAGGTAAATATCAAGGTCATATTATGCCATGTCAAATCCGTATAGATGTAAGTACAAAATCCGTATAAATTGATTTCTGCTGTCGGATGACGTACTCTTGGTACGTTGAATGATAAGAAGAATATTTTTAATGAGACTTATACTTTTTATTAAAAAAATTAATATTATGTCGTAATTATTTTTGAAATCAAAACGTGTAAAAATAGTTGACGATTGATCTTTTATAAAATTAAAATTTTTAACTATTTTTAATTTAATTTTGAAAATTTAGAGTTTTTCATATCAAATTGAATTTTCCTTTATTTATCCTTTAAAAACATTTTGGAATCGCCACCGATCGCTTCGAGGCATCGAACACCGAAAAAACAAACCAAAAATTCTGTCTTAAAAATTAAGTTCGGGAGTCGATTACGTGTAGAAAAGAATTGACACCCCTATAAACGTCCGTTATTAGTACCTTTAATTTTACGTAATATTTTAAATAATTATTTGAATTTAATTTATCTTATAATTATTAACTGAATTTAAATTCTGATCGCAAAAGTAGCGCTAAATACAATTCTTTCTGGTGAGGTAGTAAATGTTTATTGGTATTGTATCCTTTTTCCCCCTCATATCCACACAAATTACTATAACGTTAAGTAGATATGCAGAGATATATGGTACATGATTGCAAGTTGGCTGCCAAATTCTCCCAGCAGCCGTGAACTATCTAGAATGAATCTGATTCTGCATTCATGTTAGAGTTTTGAATGAATCCAGTTTAACTGTGGGTTGTAGTAGAGTTTATGTCCACAATCAATAAAATAGTTTTAGAGGGTTCTGTTTCAGAACATCAAGTACAGACTTGTAAAACGAAATGGCATTGGCAGGTGGTTGTGCCGGAGCGACAAGAGGGGCAAAAGCTGTGCATTTAACATTAAAAAAAAAACAGACCCATCAACCCCGGTTCGCCAATCTCGAAGAACACCTTGTTCCACTCGGCTGCAAATCGTCTTTATCCTTCTTCAAACCCTTTACAAACCTCCTCTTCTTCTTCTTCTTCACCGCTTCAGACTCAACATGAACCTCCTCCACAATCTTCATCACATCAATGCCGATCTCATCACCGACACTTCTCTTCTTTTTACTATTCCCTCCGCTATTTTTATTACTGGCCACTCTCTCAAAATCATCTCCCAGTTTCCTAACCACCCTCTTCGCTTCTCTCTTCACCACCATTTCATCGCCTTCACTCTCGATTGCCTCCTGGTCATCGTCGTTAAGGTCTAAGAATCTCCTCCTCTTGACGGCCATTGGAGCGGGAGGGGGCGACGCCGAAGTATCTCTATTGTTTTTCTTAACAATCGGATCATCATCCTTGTCGTTAAGGAGCTTCTCGCGCTGGGCTTTCAGTCTCTTAACGTTGCCTTCGATCCGCCCTTGGAGACGGAGGCGCTTGAAACTGAGACCGCCCATGGACCAATGCGCTTCATTGGCCCACGACAGTAGCGGGTCAAGAACCGGAACCGGAGGATCCACGCGTTCGGAGTTGAACCGGATCTCGGTGTAGACATGGGGACGAGGGAGACTGCTGCCGTAGAACTTGCCCGGACCGAGAGGAACAACCATGGTTTGCAGGTTACCGATTAAAAGCAACTCTGAGAAATTTCAACGAATAGCTTTCGATTCGCGAGAAAGATTGAAAGACAATTTAGAAAGGGAATGAAATGGGAGACTCGTTTGGTGGGGTTTTATTGATTGGTCGTCAAATAAAGAAGGTGAGGGATGGCGGGTGAATTTAGCGGGAAACGCCTGGTTTGGCGCCCAAATTTAGCGCCGCCCTGAGCTGGCAGGTTTTCGGAAAGTACGAGGATTTGCGCCTTTTGACACCGACGGGACTATAACCGTATAAGGGCCAAAAACCCCATGGATCTTGCGTTCACTTCATCCGGGTCTAAAATGATTTTCTACGTTTGGACATGGATATTCGTATTTAAAATTAATATTTTTAGGTATAATTGAAATTATATAAACAAAAATTCATCCCCAAACTTGAAATTATTGTTTTAAATTTTATTGAAAGTTAAAAAAACTGTCAAAATTGAAATAAAAAACATTGTTGAACAAGTTTTAGCTTACAATTAAAAATAAACATATATGATTTCATTTCAGTTTTTTTAAATTATATTTTTTGCTATCTAGAAAATGCACTAATATACAATTTTAAAAATAAAATCATAACAGTATTGATCTTTATGGTTTTTATTTCATTTCAAATTATATTTTATTAAGTGATTTTTTTTCTATTGTATGTATTGATTATGCAATATCAATGTTTGTTTTGGTCAATTTGAGTTTAGAATAATCAAGTTTATAAATTATCAAAAAAAATTATATGGAGATAAGGATCATCTTATATTGATTACCTCAATTATTTTTAAGTTCTGGGATAAGCTTGCATTGTATTTTACATTTTTTTTAAGAGTTGTAAATTTGAGTCATGCCAGTTTTTAATTAAAAGTATTATTTTTCTAAAATTTTATAGTTTTGCTTATGAAATTTTACTAATTTTATTAAGGATTATGCAAGTACAATATTTTGTTTCTATTTTTTCCCTTTGGACAAAAGCTTAGGTAAGTTTGGGTTTAAATTCAAAGCTATCCAGCGTTCAGATCTTCAGTCTGTAGGTTGCATGTTCGATCCACAGTCACCGCAAAAATGATTTTATTTTTTTCCTTAGGCTCTCCTGGGTTTCCCCTTTTTCTTCTCCCTCTTTCTGGGATCCCTTCTGTTGGGCTTTTTCAGTTCTATCTGTTTGGGTAAAGGCCGGCTCTTCCTGTTATTATTATATTCCAAGGCAGCGTCCCATTATGCGCAATAAATTAGCCTAAAATCGAATTTTTAAATGATTTAGTTTACACCATTCGATAGATGTCATGTTTGCATCTAATCAAACCAGAATTTGTGACAATACTTTGTGAGTGAAAAAATAAAAAAATAAAAAATAGGTTTACCCATCCACAAAATATAGGTGAAAATAAACCTAAAACAATTTTAAAATATTTATAAAAAAATGTCCGATTATAACCATTGTAGAGCCGTTTGGTATTCCTTTCCGAGTGAATGATTTGGCAAACGCAATTTTGTTTAACTTGGTTACATTTTGACTACTTTTGGTATATAATCTTGGGATTCTCTTTCGATATATAGTGGAACGGCCCCAATTGACTGAAAGAACTTGCACAATAGTTTGATTTTCTTTAAAGTAAAAGTCTCGCTTATTAAAAAAATAATCTGAAATGAATTAGTAGGAAATGTCTGATCAGGGGATGCATATAAATAAATCATCTTACTTTCAAGCATACTTGGAATAAGTCATGGACTGCCAACCAAGAGACAAGAAATTTTGCTTACCAGAAGGATATCAAATCAAGCTAGGCATTGGAGGGGGAGGAGTGGCTTTTATCCAGCTCCGCACTCAACATGTGATGTAGAAGAATATCAACTCTTTGACTACGAGTCTTCGTGCTGTGCATCAGACCAGGGTAAAATAAAAAGCATAGTGCAAGTAAATGAAAATTTGTAGAAATATCCAGACGGAAAATACAAACCCGGCCAGTCTTCTTCGACCTTTTCCAGATCCAGCATCCTGGGAATATGACAGTCGCAATCAGATTTATATCTTTTGAGATGGATATGTTATCATAATTTGTCGGATAATGTGCCAACTTGGTAATGGTAATGAGATATAAAATGTACCAACCTTGTCAACATCTTCTTCACCGGTCCCTGATGCCTCGAGATCCATTTCGGCGAAGAATGCCTCCAAGACAAAAGCTATAACCTGTAATTAAAGAAGGAAAAGAAATAAGGTTATCTTCCTTTTATAAACGTCTTGATATAAACATAAATATGATGCATACTGGATGACAGCATAACGATTAATGATAGTCCGGAAGGAATTTGTTAGTTAGTATGCATAACCGTGTGTTGTAAAGAGTTTTAGATAGAGTAGAAGTTGTATGTTATCTTTACTTTATCTTAACTAGTAGTTTGAATTTTAAATTTGATCTTTGTAAAGGATAAAAGTCTTATCCTATAGGTTAACCACTTGGTGTTAAACACCTCTGTAAAAGTCTATATAATAGACTCTCTTTCACTAATGAAATATAAGAAAAACACAGAGAAAAACTCTGTTTCTCACAGAATTCACGTATATAGAAGTAATACGTCTGCAATGTTAAAAGGCAATGAGAATAAATATTATGTGACTTACCAAATTCAAAAGCAACAAAACAGTAACTAGGTAGAAGCTGATAAAATATACAAGGGTCCAAGAAGTTCCAGTTAATTCCGTGTAACTCTGTAACAGCAATTTAGAAGGAAAAAGAAAATTCAATGCCTTCAGGAATGAGTATATGATTTGAGTAGAGCTAATGGAAACAAAAGAACATACAAGAGCAAGCAAAAATCTACAGAACTTGTTCAAAAGAATGCTATAAATGACCAAGGTACAGTTCATTTTTACTTTTGACCAGAAAATACTTCCATTGTTAATGTAAACTGTAGGATGCAAAAACTTGAAATATGCTACATAGAAAATATGTTCTTATGCAGCTAGTGAGAAATATATCCAAAAGTGAAATAGCGTAATTCTATCCTAATAGACCATTGAAACAATACATCGAGATGTTGTATAATAAGCATGTTCCTCTACATGTCCTACACAGCAGAAGTGTATCGAAAAAACAACAAAGTGAAGAAATTCTTGACACAAAAGCAATACCTGCATCCATATTTGCCAATTTCCCATCACTAGCAAGTTAAAAAGTGTGACCATTCCATTTGGATAATCATTAAAATTGAAGAGCAAATAGCTGATTTTGTTAAGGAAAGTCACTGGATATTAATATAGTTTAAAACATGTAATTGTGTCTAAATTTAACATACCTAATACATATAAGAAGGGTTTTCAGAAACGAAACAAAAAGGATACTCGTCTTCGGTGAGCTCCGTTGCATCTAGACTGGGATTCCCAGCATTGACGATCCCACCAAAGATCTAGAAAAAATGGTGATAATTTCCATTAGTAATATAGTCAGAACATTGATTCCACTGAATAATAATAATCCGCTATGGATTCTAGGGTTCTAGGAATTTGAAACCATTTTTCTTGAGGATAAAAAATTCATGACTACTCCGTTTGATATTGAAGCAACTTTATAGAATGTTGCATCTGAAAATTCTGGTGGGAAGGCAGACGACAATTGGAATTAAAATAGCCATATTACCTGTACACCAATTGAGCAATAGATGCATATGACACAAAATATAGTCCCAAGATATGGCATTAGACTTGGTATTAGGGTTAAGAATGTGGCAACAAAAGCTCGGTAACTTCAGACATGCATCAGAAGCCTTATCAATCTTAGCATTCTGGCCAGAAGAAGGTAGCGAATCCTGTAGACAAGAATGGGCAGCAAATGGGATATGTAAAAGCATAATTTATTTGTAACATATGTCGAAAGCATATGTTCAAGGATAAAAGAGGAGTGATGAGAGAAAAACTTTTAAATGGTGCATATAATATACAAACTTTGAAATATTTTGACCTTACCATTCTCCATTTGAGAAAAAGGAAAGTCCATCAGGAGTTGCAAAAGTTATAGTTTCTCCTATAACTACAAGAACAAATTTGATAAAAACGGATTTCAGTAGCCTATTAACAAATGAAGCATTTTCTCTTAGATAATGTAACACCCTGAGCTAAAAAAAATGTGTAAAATGGCATTCAGAGAGGCTTGAACACTTAACCCATAAGTGGTAGGCATATGGGTTAACCCATAAGCGATCTGGTCAATTAATCGGTTTGACCCTCTGAACCGACAGTATGCCTATAAAATAAAATTTTGGGCCAGCCTACTTAAAGCCCAACAACCCTTGTGTCCTAAATCCATCTGGGTTGAGCCCAAGTTTAACCCGAATTCGTTGACTAACCCGCATCCGACCCGTTCAACCCGTTCGACCCAACCCATTGATCGAGTCAACTCAGTGAATTAACTCGCCTAAGTCAGTCCAGTGAGTCAACCCGTCGAGTTAACCCAGTGAGTCAACTCGCCCGAGTCAACCAAATTGACAGCTGACGTCAGCGTTGACTTTGATAGGCGACGTCAACGTTGACTTTAAACTGAAAAGTTAAAATTTTTGAAAACTCTTATTTTATGTTTTTTGACGTCCTGAGTCTATTTTTGAAGTCGGTTTTATGAAATTTGAATCAGAAAGCCTCTGAATTTGACCTTGAACCCGAGTGAGCTTACGTGCAATTATTCAGTTTAAGTGTATTGTATTCAAGTTATGGACTAATTAAGGACTTGTTTAATTAAAGGATTTAGTGACCGCGTATTTGAGATTTGTGGGGGCGTCGAATTCGGGTCCGAGAGTAATCGAATGGAGTATCATGGATCGACCGATATAGTTCGGAATCAAGGTAATACATCACTACCTTTAATATGCTTAATGATACATATGAATTTTGGCTAATGCATGAAATTATATTTTAATGTACCATTAATTTCCGCGCAAGGCGAATGGTTTCAAGAATAGATAAATGGTTAACTGTTAAGATCTAGGCACTCGAATAAGAAATTTGAGGAACCTTAAGGATCTCTGAGTTTGGTAAGCAATTATTAAGACTTTTAACTTTCAAAATTCAGGTTATGTTAATAAAAGAGTAAATTTCGAAATTTGTGGATTAGTGATATGACGAAAATGACCATGATGCATAAAATGACGAAAATTCCCTTAGGCTTGAAAATGATATGAATTATACCTGTGACTGGATTTGAATAACGGATTCACCTGAAAGTCTCAAACTACTTGGAAAGTTCGGGTATTAAGACTTAAACTACCTTGAATATTAATACTTGATATATCTTGAGTTATGAATAAGCATCTACAGATAGAAGTCATCGAAGTTTTCTACCTATTTGAATTAACCTAAATAACAGAGCAAACTGAATTGACTAGTATGTTCATAATGTTGGTAAAGTTTGAAATAATCTCTAATATGAAACCGTGATTTCTGCTCTGATTCAAAAGTACAACTGGTTTATAAAATGAAAGCTCGATATCTGGTTTCTATCCTTTAATAAGGGATATATATATAAATCTGATTTCAAATGATTTACTATCTACTAGCTAAACTGATATTCTTCTGGGGTATTATCGGGATCATGATCTAAAGTCTTGTAGGCAGCCCTAATCAAGCTGACCTCCTGTTAGGCTATGTGCCTCCTATTAGGCTTTGCGCCTCATGTTAGGCTATGTGCCTCCTGTTAGGCTCCTACATTATTTTTGGATCTAGGGTAAGTCCTTCTGTTAGGCTTCTACGCCCTAACGGTCCTAGAGTAAGACCTTCTGAATGTAGTTTTGGGAATTTTCATATTGGTGTTCGGTTTGAGGGTATCTAGGTGATACTTTGCTCTTGTCCCTCTATCTGTTACTGTTGAAATTCTACAGTTGCCTGAAAAATACCGTCCTTTCCAAATCTGAAATTTGTAGAACACGCTAAACTCTCTGGTTCAATTCATGTAACCTAACTCCTTCCTGATTTCCCTGGACCATAGACATTTGGTTTGGTATTCGAGTATTCAAATTCAGGATGATTCTGTTACATTCATATCATATCTAGAATCTGTAGTAACCAAGTTCAACATTGTAGATTTATGTTTAGTCATATGCCTGCTTGTGCTTATAGCATGTTTGGTAGTTCTGTATTACTGAGTTTTCCCAAGCTCACTTCGTTTTACCATCGTAGGTTAAAGAAATTCGATCATGGATCTATGACTAATATCGGAGTTCCCTTGGCGTTGTAAGTGGAGTACGGCACCTGTGTACCAGTGGGCATGTAAGTCACGTTTTATTTTTATAATTGAGTCTGTAATATGTCTTCTGGATTTCAGTTTTGTGTAAACGAAATGTTGATAGGGGTTTAATAGAAATTTTATTTTACACTTTTCCATGTACTTTTAAGAGTTTTCTTCTGTTTTTACCGTGGGTCAATCCGGTGACCCTAATGTGACATCCTAAACTTAGGCGTAATGCATAGTCGGGTTTAAGAGGTTACATTTAGTGGTATCAGAGCTTAGAGCTGCATCTTTCTGGGTAGATCGGTCGATCGCCTGTTACAGGATGCTTGATAAATACATGCCCCTAGATTATAACTGTACTTACTTGGGCCAAAACTTCGAGGTCGAATCATTTCCTATAATGAGTGCATCTAACCATTCTATCCATAATGGCTTGATTTGTACTGGCAAGGAATGTCAGTAATGTTCGTCTATGATTTGGATTAACGTGATGAATTTGAATCTGGATAAAGAACATGAGATGATTAATGTATGTGAAATAAAAGATCTGATTCAGATCGAGAATAATTGTTTGACTAGGTAAGGTAACCGATGCAAGATTATATGTAAGGCCATTCAAAGATGACTAGAGCTCAATGTGTATCTCCTGATTCTGGAAGGTACTCCTTAGACCTTAGGTACTCATCTGAGCTGTAGTTACAGTTTTACGTCGTAAACTGATGGCCAACCTAATTGAGTAATTCTAATTCTGGAGGATAAACTTCTGGATTGTATGATTTACTTTCATGGTAGTTGGGAACGTTTTATATCACTGACTGAGCCTGCTTATAATAACAGTTATGAGACAGGTGTTCGCTTGGTACCATATGAAGTCTTATATGGATTTAAGTATCATATTTTGATCAGCTAGTCTAAGCGTATGATGGGATGAGTTTGGGTCTAGAGTAGGTTCGAGTGACTGAGGACTCTGCTAGATTGATTTGTAGTTGTCTGCGAGACTCGAGAAATAAGCATACTTTGATGGATAAGTCTCAATAGCATAAGGATGTAAAAGATGTTTCTGCATTCCTCCGACTCTGGTAAATTTCGAGGACGAATTTTTTTAAAGGGGGAGAGTTATAACACCCTGAACTAAAAAAAATGTGTAAAATGGCATTCAAAGAGGTTTGAACCCTTGACCCTTAAGTGGTAGGCATATGGGTTAATCGTTTGAGCCAAGGTTAAGTTTGGTTATGTGTTTCACCAGCTTCTTTTTAAATTATGTTTTAGTCATGTGATACTATAATAATAAAACCAACCCAACTCTTTGGGTGCCTTAGATCTAAAAATTAAAGGTGAAGGGTCCGGAGACTTAGAATTTTTTCCCCGACCACCATCTTTCCCACTCCGATCTCGGCCACCGATGAGCCGTGGTGGTCACCGCCAGCATCACCGGAAACATCGCATCATCCCGAGCACTCCCCAAGCTGCCACTCGCGCGTTAGCTGTCGTCATTCGAGGGAGAAAATGGTTGAAAGCCGACGAGAAATCAAAGGTTCCAGTCATGATTCTCAGTAATGGTTGCCTCGTCTGACGATCGTTCTTTGCACCGTCGATGTTCCTGTAGTTTCCGTCGAGCCTGACTAAGGCCAATGCTTCACTCGTTGAAATCGTTATCAGGCGCCGTGATGTTGTAATTGTTCTTCAACTAGGTGAGTTTGGTAAGTTTTATTCTTGAGGTTAAGTTAAATTTTTTCTTGGTTTGGTTGTTGATTTTAATATATTGAGGGTGTATAAGATTGTGGCCGCCGTTTATGGGTTTTTCTGGCCTCGGGACAGCAGAGCGTGGCAACCACGCGCCGTCGGTGACTATTTTCGGTCATCGTGGCTGTTTTCCCATTGAGCCGAGCCAGCTCACACATGAACCGAACCGGTCTGGTTAATGAATCGGTTTAACCCACTAAACCGACAGTAGGCCTATAAAATAAAATTTTGGGCCGGCCTACTTCTTAAAGACCCGCAACCCTTGGGTCCTAAATCCATCTGGGTTGAGCCCAAGTTTGACTCGAATTCGTTGACTGACCCACATCCGACCCGTCCAACCCGTTAGACCCGACCCATTGATCGAGTCAACTCAGTGAGTTAACTCGCCCGAGTCAGCCTGGTGAGTCAACTCGTCGAGTTAACTCAGTGAGTCAACTCGCCCGAGTCAACCCAATTGACAGCTGACGTCGGCGTTTACTCTGACTGCTAACGCCAGCGTTAACTTTGATAGACGACGTCATCATGACATCAGCGTTTTACTTTGATCATGACGTCAGCGTTGACTTTGACCTGAAAAGTCAAAATTTTCGAAAACTCTTATTTTATGTTTTTCGACGTCCTGAGTCCATTTTTAAAGCCGGTTTTGTGAAATTTGAACCCAAAAGCCTTCGAATTTGACCTTGAACCCGAGTGAGCTTACGTGCAATTATTCAGTTTAAGTGTATTTTATTCAAGTTATGGACTAATTAAGGACTTGTTTAATTAAAGGATTTAGTGACCGCATATTTGAGATTTGTGGGGACGTCGAATTCAGGTTCGAGAGTGATCGAATGGAGTATCATGGATCGACCGATATAGTTCGGAATCAAGGTAATACATTCATGGATCGACCGATATAGTTCGGAATCAAGGTAATACATTACTACCTTTAGTATGCTTTATGATACATGTGAATTTTGGCTAATGCATGAAATTATATTTGAATGTACCATTAATTTCTGCACAAGGCAAATGATTTCAAGAATAGATAAATGGTTAACTGTTAAGATCTAGGTACTCGAATAAGAAATTTGAGGAACCTTAAGGATCTCTGAGTTTGGTAAGCAATTATTAAGACTTTTAACTTTCAAAATTCGGGTTATGTTAATAAAAGAGTAAATTTCGAAATTTGTGTATTAGTGATATGGCGAAAATGACCATGATGCTTAAAATGTTGAAAATGCCCTTAGGCCTGAAAATGATATGGATTATACCTGTGACTGGATTTGAATAACGAATTCACTTGAAAGTCTCAAACTACTCGGAAAGTTTGGGTATTAAGACTTAAACTACCTTGAATGTTAATACTTGATATATCTTGAGTTATGAATAAGCATCTGAAGATAGAAGTCACCGGAGTTCTCTACCTATCTGAATTAACCTAAATAACATAGCAAACTGAATTGACTAGTATGCTCATAATGTTGGTAAAGTTTGAAATAATCTCTGATATGAAACCGTGATTTCTGCTCTGATTCAAAAGTACAACTGATTTATAAAATGAAAGCTCGATATCTGGTTTCTATCCTCTAAAAAGGAATATATATATATATATATATATATATGATTTCTAATAATTTACTGTCTACTAGCTAAACTAATATTCTTTTGGGGTATTATTGGGATCATGATCTGAAGTCTTGTAGGCAGCCCTGATCAAGCTGACCTCCTGTTAGGCTTTGTGCCTCCTATTAGGCTATGTGCCTCCTGTTAGGCTCCTACATCCTTTTTGGATCTAGGGTAAGTCCTTCTGTTAGGCTCCTACATCCTTTTTGGATCTAGGGTAAGTCCTTTTGTTAGGCTTCTACGCTCTAACGGGCTTAGAGTAAGACCTTCTGAATGCAGTTTTGGGAATTTTTATATTGGTGTTCGGTTGGAGGGTATCTAGGTGATACTTTGCTCTTGTCCCTCTATCTATTACTGCTGAAATTCTATAGTTGCCTGAAAAATACCGTCCTTTTCAAATCTGATATTTGTAGAACACGCTAAACTCTCTGGTTCAATTCATGTAACCTAACTCCTTCCTGATTTCCCTGGACCATAGACATTTGGTTTGGTATTCGAGTATTCAAATTCAGGATGATTCTGTTACATTCATATCATATCTAGAATCTGTAGTAACCAAGTTCAACATCGTAGATTTATGTTTAGTCATATGCCTGCTTGTGCTTATAGCATGTTTGGTAGTTCTGTATTACTGAGTTTTCCCAAGCTCACTTCGTTTCACCATCGCAGGTTAAAGAAATTCGATCATGGATCTATGACCGATATCGGAGTTCCCTTGGCATTGTAAGTGGAGTATGGTACCTGTGTACTAGTGGGCATGTAAGTCACGTTTTAGTTTTATGATTGAGTCTGTAATATGTCTTCTCGATTTTAGTTTTATGTAAACAAAATGTTAATAGGGGTTTAATAAAAATTTTATTTCACTTTTCCATATACTTTTAAGAGTTTTCTTCTGTTTTTACTGTGGGTCAATCCGGTGACCCTAGTGTTAACGCATAGCCGGGTTTAAGGGGTTACAGACAATATTAATCCAGTGCAAAACTAAAAGCTTATGCTTCAAGCTGAATGGACAATATTGCAAATGTATACATGCAGTAGTGCACATGCCATTTGATCCATCCCCAACTTGTACCCTACGTGTTTGTAAATTTATACAGCAGTTCACTTCAGTTGAGAAAATCATAATGCAGCAGCATATTCCTTAAGATATTGATCATAATAAAAGTCATTTCATATCTTCAATTTTTACAGGTTACCTAAATTGGAATACCAATGATTTAACTTGGTTAATTACCTATTATCCATGTGATAAGAAAATCAAATTGATTTTGACCATCCCTCCAATAATTAGCAAAGCCAAATGCATACACTTTCAGTGCCATTTCCAGTACATATATCCAGCCTGTCAAATGAAAAGAAGTGCATGAAGCACCATGAGAAAGTAGGCAATAACATGCCATGCCCATACATGTTGCATACAACAAAACATAACAAGTATTAAACCATGCAAATTTATGAATTTAAAATTAAGTAAATTCAGGGAGTTAATTAACAAGCTCAAAAATCTTGACATGCATTAGAAAGTACTTACCAAAGACAAACTCGACCTCTTGCCACACCTTCTGTCCAGAGTTGTTTTCAATATCAAGCTGCAGGTCAATTTATATCACGGAAATTAGTCCAACACCGTAACTCAGTTTAAATTTGGCAATATGAATTCTAGCGATCAAATAATCTGAAGCAAAAATAAGGAAAAAAGTTCACTCTTTTTAACAATCCATTCAATGATGAAACAGTGGTAAGAGAAGTGTAAGTCTTCTGTTGATTTATTAGCCAATAATGCACATGCATTTTTCTCTCATGTTTCATACTGTCAGTATCTCTACTTCCCTACCCTCCAAAGCATCAGACCTTCAGATCATTTGCATAAGCTACCTTGTATATTTACTTTTAGCTCTAAATCAGGTTTAGGTGGCAAACATGAGTCCATGTTGGAAAGAGCAAGAAACAGTGTTAAAGTTGGGAATCATATTGCTGGACTCTAGGTATGGTAGTTGTAAAGCAATGGATGGAGGGCTTCTGTGGTCATTCATATTTCATTTTGTTAGCCTGTGAATTTGAAGCATTCAGAACATTCACAGAATTGAATTGACATATTTTTCTTCACTCAGCAAACTAGAAGGGAAATTACATGTAATTTAGATGGCATAACTGGTTTGACTCCAATGTGGGAGTACTTTGTAGGGAATATAGTCTACAACTGACAGCACCAGCATCAGATAAATGCAAGTAGAAAAGGCGCGAACAAAAGCAACACACACCAGAGGCACGGTTCTACCTAGTTTCACAACTCTTAAATTTTATGCAAAAATTAGTTTCACTCCAATGTGCGAGTACGTTGTAGGAAATGTAGTCTACAACCGACAGCATCCGCATCAGATAAATGCAAGTATATTTGTTCTATCAAATCACGGAACTAGTTGCATCAAACAAGGAACTTATAAAAGAACCTTAATTGTTAAAGCAAATTATATACTATTCATCTAGATGAAATGCATTAAGAGGCATATCGTTGTCTCAATGATAACTGCAAACAGATTCAGTATGAGAATGAAGGATATTATGTATCCAAATTTGGGACCCCGAACAAAGGCTTTCAAATTTTCAGAGAAAGGTGAACGGTAGATTTGAAATCTTTCGAACAAAGATGGCTGCATACCATAAAAAGATCTTGTCATAAATATGAACATGTTTAGAGAAGGTTAATAGCAAAATGGACTTACAGTTTCCTCCTTTTGAAATCTTAGACCAATGGCGTTGCAAAGATCAGTAAATTCATCCAAGTTGATCTAAAGGTGGAAAAAGATCAAATTCAGCAATAATTACTTTAAATGGAGAATAGAGAGTAATAATGCAATGAGCAGAAAAGATATTTAAGACAGCTTGCATACAAGAAGAAATGGAAAAGAACAAATAACTATTTAAAACAATAGAATAGAATTATAGTATACAATTGCTTAATGATCTGAAAAAATATATTGAAAGCTCCTCTAAAGTTTCCCATATAATCAGCTTCCTTCATCTATGCAGAGCCATTGAGTAAAGCAAAGGAACATGTAATGAACAACACTTAAAGATTACGGCTAGTCCTTCAAGATCCTTTGATGTCCCTATTAAGTATTAACATGCATTTTCCTAGGCTCTCCAAGAAGCTACTTTAGTTTGAAAAGGAAAGTGTGAGATGCTGATGAATGAACTTATCCAGATATTATCCTTGTTGACCGCCAACCATTTTGTCAGGCTCTTTCGCTTCCAAATGAACCACTTGCACTAAACTTAAACAGCATTACCCATGTTCACGTCCTAAGATATTTCTCTTTCAATCTGTGCAGAAGGTTGCACACGTATTTATTGATGAACCCAGTCAGTAATAGAATTGTGCTTTCAGCCCGTCGCCCATTCTTATGACCTATTTTTTAAGACTTACACAAGGCTCTATCTTTTATTTGGTATAGTACATGTCCATTTTATGGTCAATGTTCGGGATTTGTGGCTCTCCCTCCCAAAAATGTCATCTCCAAGGTTCAAACCCGGATTCTCTCCCTTAGAACATTGTGCCTTGCCATTGCATCCAACCCTCACACAAGGCTATATCTATACCCTTCTAAAGGAAAAAAATCATTTATTATTAATAAAGAAGTTTTATAAACGGTTACAGACACAAACTTCGTGCCAAAAGTGGAGAATAAAAACCTCTATTTTTTTCAATAAATGGTAACCAGGCCGTGGCTGTTCTCTTTTTGTGCGACAATGAAGTTAGCATATACTGACCGATACACCAAAAGGTGGAAAATGCTTAATTTAAATCAACCAAAATGGTGAAGTAATAAGTTTACCTTGAAGTCACGACTATCATCCAGCTCATCAAATATTAACTCAAATTCTTCCCTTGATATTTTTGGCAAAGACCTGAATATGATAATTGAAGGCATACTTTAGCATGCACAATATCAGGAGATTGAATTTCTTATGGTGCAAAATGCTTTGATCCTAACTAAAATTTAGCAATGTACAAAACAGACTTAACGAGAGAGACTTGTTAATAATGCTTGAAACTATTCCCTTATTTGAGACAGTTAATACTTCCTGCATCCTTTCTACTTTCTTTTTGGCATAAAGCCAAAAAATGCCCCTATCATTTGACTGAATAGTCATTTTGGCCCCTATTCTTTTTTTTGAACCAATTTAAACCCCCAACGTTTCATTTTGGGTCAAAATGGCCCCCATGCGGATGAAAACTGTTAGTCAACTGACGATAAACAACTTGAAATGACTTCTGTATGCACTGCCATGTAGGTCGTTTCAAGTTGTTTATCGTCAGTTGACTAACATTTTTCATCCATAGAGGGATCATTTTGACCCAAAATGAAACTTGGGGGGTTAAATTTGTTCAAAAAAAGAATAGAGGCCAAAATGACTATTCAGTCAAACATTAGGGGCATTTTTTGGCATTACGCCTTTTAACATAAATTACTTCCTTTACCCCCAATAGTTGACTAACATTTTTCATCCACAGAAGGATCATTTTGACTCAAAATGAAACTTTGGAGGTTAAATTGGTTCAAAAAAGAGGCCAAAATGACTATTCAGTCAAACATTAGGGGCATTTTTTGGCATTACGCCTTTTAACATAAATTACTTCCTTTACCCCCAATAGTCAAATCTTAAATAACTTAAACCCAACAGAACCTGCGCAATTTCCACATCTTAATACCTATTAGAAACCGGAGAAATATGCATCGATGCAAGCAATAAGAAGGCATTTTACTTCTAGAAACGCATTAAATATGGTGATGTAATTAGTACCTGTAATTATTCAGTTCTTCAAACAGATGAATGCATTGCTCCTTGTTGAGGAACCCGACATTCTGCATATTGAAAATGAGACCTGATATAACATTCAGAAAACTTAACTAAAACGTCACCACATACAAAAGCCTTTTCCTGCAATGAGGGGTTTGGCTACATCGATAAAGTAGCAATTCGTGTTTTCAAATATTATGATGACCGTAAAACAAGTTAAATTAAGCTGACTAAAAGTGCATAAAAGAAATAATGAGAATCTTTTCACAAGAAAAAAACAACAGGAAAAATCACTCAAAACATAAAAAAAAAAATTGTATTACTATCTTTCAGCTGCTCATCGCGAGAACTGTCCCCATTCTATCCTTCCTTGTCTTACTTTATCCATCTATTGTCGTTCAAATTAGATGCTTAGACAACATTACACGTCTCTTTATTCATCTTATCTTTCCGATACATTTTTCTAGCAACCATATAATGTACACAAAGATAGCAGTATTCACACAGAGCAATTTAGAATTGAAAAGGGATACTCAACCAATAAGTAAACAATGTACTTACATAATCATCAATAAGGTCAAAGGCTTTACACAATATATTTCTCCTATTGCGGTCCATCTCAGAGACTTGTTTCGCAAGCTACAAGAAAATAAGATTTAAGCATATATGTTTAATCTTTTTCGATATGAAGTGACAGTCATCATTATCAATATTCAATTAATAATTGATCGTACAAGCAACAAAAAAGTAAAGCAATATTGAAGATTAAATTGCCATCTCTCTCCAGTCTTCCACTCAGAGCAAAAGTAAAGAGAAATAAACCTCGCTTTTGAAGCTGTCATATACAACAGCAAGGATCAAATTTGTGACAAAGTAAACCCCAATCAGGACATAGAGAACAAAAAAGAGGGAGTACCAACGTGAAGCCCTGTAGCCAAAAGATTGAAAGACAGCAAAAATCAAAGGGATTTTCAAAAAGAAATTAGTTGTAAAATGATCCAAGTATACAACAGATGATAAACATACTGATTTTCTTAAGAAATGCCGATTTACCTATTCTAATTCAAAGAATGCATAAATAAAGCTAAACTCCGAATGATAGGACACGGCAAAAAATAATCATCACAGAAAAAACAAACAAACGAGCAATTAACATTATATACACATAACACGATAAAACAAAAGAGTGGAACAAGCGCCATGAAAAATGTTTATAAATGTAAAAATTCGTCTCTATAAGGGGGAAAACACCATCCTACCTTTTTTTTACATCAAAGAAAAATATATCCAACCAAATATATCTTAATAGTACAGTAAATTACAAACATTGAACCAAATCACCATTTGACTCTAAACTTACTTGTAGGCAGGTATCCATACATCTGGGTTGTTGGATGTTGTGAATAAAACAAACATCTGATACAACGTGGTACCATATGAGGTAAATACCGATTTACCCTGTTCTGTATCTTCAAACATAACATATGCTACCCAACTGGCAAACAGAAGAAATAACAGCCACAGAGCCTGCGATGGAAGCAGATGAGACAATAACTAAGATTGTGCTCGGAAAAATATGAGTATATAATTATGACCAATAAATTAGACTAGATTAGAAGGCAGATACATATTGTTTAAAATTAACTACAGCAGGAATGTATACTGGTATGGTGCTAAGAGAGTGTACAAACCAAGACATTCAAGTATGTTCCAATCATTCCAGCCAAAATGATGATGCTAGTTCGTAGTTCCCTAAGTCAAACAAAGCAGGGAATATTAAATTAACAAAAGCTGAAATCATGAAGGGCAAAAAAGCACAACTTCCTTCAAATATAAATACTTCAGTAAAATCATGTAATCTTTACAATGATAACATGAATTTGCAACGACCATTGTTAAATAGGTCAATTGATATGTCAAAAAGCTAAGAAACTCTGAAAATTATTGAAGAACCAAGTTCAACCATGGGCATAACAATCTATAAATGGTCAAGTTATGTGACCCAGAGCGGAAAATATTAGCCTTTATCTTGGAGAAAATGGCACAGAAATGATAGAGGGAAAAAGAACATACTTTTCTTCCCACCGCTTTATTTTAACCTTACACTTCAAATAGAGGAAATGAAAGACTTCAAAATTCTCGTCTTTCTTATGTATCCTGTGGACCCAATTATGGAAACATATATTGGAGACAAACATCTACACAGAACCAAATGATTTCAAGTAAAGGGTGCCATCAGAGCAAGAGGAAACATCTTTTCTTTTTCCTTGTTCCTGAAAATAGGATTAACAAGGAAACACGGCCCATCCATAAACCTCCTCACAAACCAATGAAGTTAGTGATGTGTAGCACAAAAAGCACTACATAAAATTCACTATTCAAAATTTCAAATTATCCTTGAACTCTCTATTATTCGTGTAGATCCTTTGATACTCTAACCAGATCAAGTAATGAATATAACCATGGAAAAATATGTTTGGTAGTTCCAAGTTATGCGGTGCATAATTTCACAGCATGCATCTGCAAAACCACAAGCATACATTTTTGGCTTACTTAGCTCAATTCTGGACATGCACATGAACAGATAGACGGCTGTCAAACATATAAAATACAAACACATACACAAAACAATTTTACAAAAAAAGAAAGGTACAGGTTTTTTCAGTCACTACCTAATGCTTAGGATGAAAAGAATAACTCTGACATAAGGTGCAACCCTGAAAGGAAGAGAATTCATGGCCACCGGAGACAAGTAGAGAAAAAAAACTAGTAAATCTGCAACCAGAATTAAGAGGCAGACAACCTGGAAGTTGAACAAAAAATATGCAGTGTTAAGCTACATCATAAAATGGCATAAGAGCACTATGGGGATAATATCAGGGGGGAAATCAAGATAGTAAATTGTATTCATAGAACTCCATAAACAAAAGAAGCAGGTTTAGCCCATTTGAAAGACAATAATAGAAAATGGAAAAAAATACAACATGCAAAAGCCAACATCAAAGAAATAAATTCTACCCAAAGTCCATATAGTTGCAAACAGAAAATGGTAACAGGGATAAACGACGCAGAAACAATATTTTGGATTTGGGTTTTGTCGGACAGTATACACGTCTAACACAATATGGAGTATCGTCCCTGAATACACAAGTGCATTTAAGAATTCCAAAATAGGTCTAACATGGTATAAAATGTACATGGATGAGTATAGCTTTGGAATGATATTCTTGTCATTCTGTCTTCTACCTTTTATCCCTTACAGTCAACAAATTCATCCATAAAAGAATTTTATCCAAATATAGTGCGCGAAAGAGATTACAGATAGGTAGTTATCCAAAACAGAATCATATGCAAGTACCTTTAACTGATTAAGGGGGCGCTTCCAAAAGATACTGGACCCCTCATACGAAATTGGGAAAAACGTATGTATTGCTAGGACAATGAGAGTCACAACCTGCATAATAATAGAGAATTCAGAGGGTTGTTTTTGTGAATTTTAATATAAAAGAACACACATTAAATTGATAATTCCTGGAAGTCACTACTTTTTTACACCAGATAGCAAATAGCATATAGCAAACAGCAGTTTGGTGACTTAAGCATAACTCCATAGAAAATACATGATTTCAGGGTATGTAAGTCTTGCACACAACCAAGGCCAGTAAAGAAATGCATAATATAAGTACATACCCACAAAATAAAACTAACTTGCACTTATAATCATACAGTAAAAAACTCGGCAATTTTTCACTGCTTTGTCTTATTCTTTTTTCTCTCTCTTTTTAAGGCACACAATGTTTTGTTAAGCTATATCACAATCCAGAGTGATACTATGCATAAGATCGCACAAACATGACAGGCACTTGTTTTTTTAATAGACTGAAGAATTTTCCAACCATACCTCATATATAATAGACTCTGTCGCAGTCAAGTAAGGCAACTGCCCAAGAAAAAAGTAGCCCCTATCACTGCAAGAATATGAACTATTCGTCCAACACCACAAAGGCTTCTGCAAGAGTCAATCGAGTTCAGAATTAGATAATCATCCCATAAAATTTCTAGAGCACTTCTTCTCTGCCTTTCATATATATATATATATATATTTGTTCATCCTGCTTAACCGGAATGCCTTGTACCACCCAATTGAAATTTAAAGTAAATAGCAAAAAAAAAGGTCATGTGAACCTCAAAGAAGTTTAGAACAATCAATGCAAAATAATTAAGAGTCCAAATGATATCAAATTTAATGAAGATGAAGTAGAACATTGCAGCACTTCCAAAGCTGGATTTATCAAGAATTTGCTCCGGCAGACCAACACCATCCTCAGCCTGTAAAATCATGCCAACCAAATAAGTTATCTTTTTTCAATTATTTGGATAAAACGATAAACATGTAATTTAGTCAGTGCTTGTAATGTTAAGTTAAAGAGTACTTATTTCAGATACCGTTTCAAGTGTAACTAGAAAGTTGAAATGGCACAAGGATAAATATGTACAGATACGAAGAACAAATTAATACAATCCGAACATACAATTTAACAAAAAACTAATAATAAGAGACTCGATGATTTTGAATGCTAAATCAAAATGCCAATCTTCCAGTAAGTGATGAATTGATACAATGATACCTATTGTACTGTTGCAATTGATTACAAATTGAAAAAATAGAAATCTAAGATAAATAAATTACATCAGAAACTAATACTATTCTGTACTGATAATAATTTAGATAGATACACTAAAAATTTCTGTACGCTATGAATAAATAAATAATTTTCCAAGAAATCATCCTAAGCTAAATCCATAGGACACGAAACGTAATAAAAAATTAAAAACAGAAAGAAAAAAAAAACCGTTAAAGGAAGGATAATCAATCATTTGCAAACAAACTTGAGAAAAACGAAGATCTTTCAAAAATAAAATATAACAGAAATCTCTAAACGGAAGATAGAAGGTGACCAGATCGACGAGGGCAGCTGCCCGCTGGTAAGGAGAGCCGTAAGTAATAGCTTCAGAGCGACGATACAAACGATCTCGTCTTCCACCGCCATTACTAGTTTCTCCGAACAGCAGAGGCTTGTCCATTTCTTCTTTTTTATTACTTTTTCAGGGTTTTTTTGGAGGCCGTCGATAACGATAATAAACACAGTGAGAGTCGCGCGAAAAGTTTGGATTATGAACAGAGAGTTTGGATCTCTTCTATTTTGACTTTGAGCTGGAGTCATAAATAATGCTGTCAGCTACAAGAGAGAACGTGGGCTTCGGGGATACGCTGGTGCAGGGCATTTGGATATTTGATTTCTGTTCGTTAACTCGACGGATCAGAGCTGCAGACATTAGAGATCCATTAATTGGTCGTTGATAAAAACAATTATGTTGTCTCATTTCGAATACTTAATAGTATAAAAATTGCAGACATTAGACTCTCACTTTTAACTATTTTTATATTTGAAGCATTAATAAGAAAAAAATAATTCGAGGATCTTGTACGGATTCGAGTCCTGACAAAGAAATATAATACCTCTTTATTTAATAATCCAAAATTTTGGTTAGTGACTAAAATGAAATAAATGAAAGTTTGGTAACTAAAGTAAAAACTTAAGAAAAGTTTGAACACTAAAATGGTAATTTTCTAAAATTTAATTTTTATCTCATAAATAGAATTAAAGTTTCAGAAATTTTCGATTAATCAGAGTCTGGAAAAAAGAATAACAAATACTCTCTCAACAATATATCAAAAATACAAAAGCTATACCGGCTATCAACAACACTACACAATCAGTTCCTCCGGAAATCTGGGAAAAGTTTTAAAAGAACGTAGAATTGAAGTTCCCCAGCAAAATTAGTGGGAGCAAATAAAGTGGAAAGCTTAATTACAATAAGAGCAAACAATTCCGATGAAGATGGCCGTTGTGAACACTATATTATAATGGCGACCATCGTCTCCCTCAGAGTTCAGAATCGAACAAACGGCATGGCAGCTGCATCTTCTCTCTCATTCAAGAATCTACCAAATCAACTCTGGTTCAAATAGTCTCGGGATGAATACCAACCTGCGAAATATAATGCCGAGAAAATATGAGCAATCCATGACATCGCTTCAAGTGTTCACTGTTTGGTTAAGATGTTCCAAGAAAATCAACAGAAGCATTTAGAAATCCGAAGGAATGGCCTAGTGTGCCGCAGGCTCGCATTTTCTATAAACGCTCCCCTACATCTAACTTCTAAGCCACCGCCAATTCGATCAGCAATGGCCCAAGAAACTTGGAAGACAGACAATGACATACTAATCAAGCCTTGAAAGGACTCCTCCAATGATCAACAATTTGTCTGATTCTAGCCTTTTCTACGGCTTGGTATTCAAATCAGATACTAAGGTACTTATCCTATATTCTACAATACGGGAAATTCTTTAGTTTGAAATGAACTTAAAACACAGCTAGGAGAGCTTCACCAAGTACAATTGTATAATTGCTGCAATAGCTGCTTTTAACTGTGATAATAGAAAGTATAAACTTCTATGGTAAGCAGACAATAGACAGGACATGTTACGAAATGCGATTTTATGTATGTTTCCAGTTATACTGAACTGACAATGTGATTTTGTCCGACAACGCATGGCCATGAACAATGATTAAACAAAACATGAATATTTCCAATAGATAGTAAAATAGGGTTGGGAAAAGGAGGAAAAAAAGGAGAGAAATTGAAAACTGATCCAAACTGTGGTGTTTGGATGGTTTTGTATTGTAAAAATAAACATTTTACATTTACGTTGGTGAAAATAACTTAAAAATACTACTATATAAGAATTCTTGATTTTTTTATTTACTTGAAAATTCAAAAAAATAGAAATAATTATGTAAAAGGCTTTAAAATTTTACCAAATAATGTCCAAAAGCCATAAAACAAAACCCATCTTGTCAAAACAGTCCAAAATTAATATGGAAAAATTGAAAACCGAATAGAGCCGAATTATCATGGACAATTCGAAAAATCCAAAACACTCAATGGAACTGAACCAAACTCAGCCCTAATAGTTAAGTAGCAAAAGGCTTTAAAATTTTACCTTCATGGCAAGAATCCATAAACCCCCATCCTCCAATTTCTATCAGCCAATAATATATAACCATTATCTGCAGCCTGCTACATAACAGGTCAAATTCAAAACAAAATTCAACTAACAGAGCTTAGGATGCAGCATGAACCAACCTAACCACAACTTATTCCAAGAAATGAAGCTAAGAAGATGAATAGGAATCCCTAAAACCAAACATAGAAAGGAAAAAGAAAAGGATGGCATATGCAATAGCAAAAGCATAAAAAAAACATCATGGTCAACAAACAGGATCAACGAGCCTATAAGGAAAAAAGAATAAAACCAATAGAATCTAATATCATTATGATGCAGAAAATTAGCACCAAAGCAAAAAGAGACAATTGAAAGGAATTCAGAGTTTTAAAGACGGATATGAACAAGGAAGCCACAAATATGAACTAAAAGAGAAGCCACGTCTCTCACTTGGGAAATAAACAATAAGAAGCTTCAGAAAGAAAAACCAAAGCCTAAGCCTAACCAAACAGCATCATGCAAAAGTATGTCTCTACTCACAAGTCATATAACCCCTTAGCATTTAACAACTAAATAAATAAATAATCAAGCACTGGAGTAATTTTACTATATCTCTGGGCAAAAGAAACCCTAAAAGAGACAATTGCTGGTAAATTACCTCAAAATACTAGTCGCTAGATTTTTTCCCAGTAACAATCTGGAAAATCCGTAGGCCCCTGCTAAATGCTTCATTAAATAAGATCCTTGTCTGCATTGACTGAAATCCAGGCATCCAAGACAAAAATGCAAGCGGGACCATAACAAGAACTCCAAACAGTATATCATATAGCCGAGCTACAGAAACCACAGAATCCCAAAGCCGGGTAGACTGCAGAAATGGTCGAAGTACTTGAGCGATTGACAAAAGTCCCCAGCCAGTGGGAATAAAAGCCAATAAACTGGTGAAAATGTCAACAAATCTGAAGGATGTAAACTCAAGCAGCGCAATAATAACAAGTATTCCAAGAATGATGACCAGGAACTGAACCATCCGAAAATATATATGTTCCTTAGCCGCGTATTTGTCCCGAGCATATGAGATTACCAGATAAATTCCAAATGCCACGAAAATGTAGATCCAAGACAGCAAGTAAACAGCAATACTGGTACTATGAGCAGCAATACCCAATTGGTATACAATCCCATACTGGAAAAAGAAAAATCGGAGGTCTAATATTATCTCCAGTAGCTTTCCCCAGAGGCCAGTTGTCTTTAGATGATCCTGCTCCTCATACCACCACCTCTCCCAGCTTTGTTCAGCCTTTGCAAACACACCACCTTGGTACCAAATCCAGTTCATAAATTCATCAAAGTCATAAACAGTCTTTAACCAATCAAAACCAGAAGGATTGAATACAAAAGGGGCCATAAGCCACGATAGAACCAGAAACCAACTTGAGATAGTCAAAGCTATGTAAACAAATGTGTCCTTAGCTACAGGGCTGTGAGATGCATAAACAGTAAGTATGAGACCAAGCTCAATAGCCTTTATAAAATGGCTACGTGCATACAGTCTATAATTTTCTGCAAAACTCTTGTGCTGAACAACAAAACCACGACCAGTTGCACGATACTTTGCACCACCATGAAGGACAGTCCGTCCAAAGTAGTGAGTACGGGTTCCCATGGAGAATGTGTAGAAAACAGATGAAAGCTGAAGTTGCATTGTCAAGAAATCCCAGATAGCTTGAAGGAATCCATGCTCAAGGGAATTCTCCACTATCATTGGAAGAGCAGTGAAAAGACCAAGTTGGATGATCAACTGTTGATTTAAGATGGCACCAAGTGCTCTATTGTTGTCACTGTTGCTAGCCAGAGCAGAATTTTCAACACCACTAAGAGCCAGATAAAGTCTGCCCCACAGAAAAGCATATACAGTAAGAATGACCATCATTGTATTGAAAAAGAATCCCACAGTAGTATAAAAGAATGACAACATCCTGAAGAAGTCCAGTCTATGACCCAGCCGATAGACATCTCTACTGAGAACTTGCTCACCATTCCCACTGGCAACCTTGGCTTCAAACATAGATATTTGATTCAACCCAACATCCCTTCCTTTGCCAACCTGGATGTATTCATGATGTGTGACATTGCCTCCTCGCAAAGTACAATTAAAACCAGCAAAAATGTCCTCACTTATATTAATTACTCTGGAAGCTTTACTTATCCCACCCCGAGTCAAAAACCAAAACCTGTCAAAGACATCTGGATGGCCATAATGCATACGAATTTTCAAAGGATTTGCCAAGACACGCTGTCCCAAAGTGACAAAACTTGTTTCTTGAGCTGACATAAACCAAGCAAGCGATGAAACAGAACCAGTAAAAATGTGTTCCCTGACTCCTAAGATAGTCGGCTTTCGTATACCATAGGAGCGCCTGTATTCCTCCAAGAGATTGCGCATTTTCAATGCCTCCTCGAAATAGTTGTCTTGGTTCATGTCAATAGTTTGAACAGCATCACCACGGGTGAAGATTAGGGCATGGTTTTGATTTTCTGGCTTGCCCTCTCCAAGCTTCAATGGACCAGGCAATTTGACACGATAGATCTCCACCTCCTTCTCTAATTGCTGATCATACTTCACGAGAACAGAGAAATACTCCTTCTCATCCCTCCCGGTTGAAACTTCATCAACATAGGCAACTCGAAGAGCTTCATGCTGTTTCATCAGGTACAGGATTTCCTCAGCATGCGGATCCTTTTTGGCCTTCTGAGCCCCATAAATCTGGCAAGCAACCACATATGTGTATTTCATCAAACAAGTGCCTTGCTCATGGCCCTTGAATAGCAGACCCATAGAACTACTTGCTCTGCTTAAACTCCTAGGAGACCTCTCAGAGTTGAAACTATCCAAACCACCATCTCTCCGCATAGAACCAAGTTCTCGTGCCCCTTCTCTAATATCCATCTCTGATGCAGAATCAAGGAAAGCCAGCATCTTCAGAGCTCTATAATAGTACATCATTCCTCTTACAGTGCGTGAAAGTGTCTGGCCTCTATAAGATGCCCAAGACCTCAGATCTCTCATCTTGGTTGTCCATATCTCATCATCCTTTACCATTCCCTCCCGCCGCATTCTTTCCATGAAATTTTTCCACTCATCGTCATATATGGTCTGCAAGTAATAAAGGATAGAAATCCCGTCTTCATTCTCAGTTCGGAGCTGTTCTCTGCTATATAGCACTTCTTCATTGTAGTAAGGGGTGAGGACACTAAAAGCCATCATCTTCTCTACTTGGGGAGCATGAGGCACATTCATAAATAGTGAATTGCTAAAGAATGCAATTCTTCGCCTAGCCTCAAGATTAACCGGAATATTCTGCATAGAATCCCTGGAGGTAAGAATTGTATGCAAGCGCCTAACTTGCCGATAGAACTTATCGTCACTGGGATCAGGCAACTTAACAGCATTTTCAAACAACAACCCGGCCATGGCAGAAGGGTCACGAGGAGCCAATCCATCCTCCCTCAGCTGTTCAATGTTCCTTTTGTCTTTGATAAAATCACGGACAGCAATCTCGTAAAGGGCCTGCAAAGTATTAACCACCTGATTCACATCCTTCTTGGGCTTAATCAAAATATCAACAAGTTTTATCAACTTCATATGAAGCTGGGGTAGTGCAGTCATTTTGAATGTCTTGGTGAACTTCTCGATCTCAACAGAATGATCAATTTCTTGGAACAAAACAGCGAGGATCGAATGCTCTTCAGACTGGACATTGAGAATTGCAAGCATCATGTGCTTGATACTGTCATAGGCTTCAATCACAGCACAACGCCTATACTCATTCTTGCATATTTTATACCAAAGCCACTTATCAGGAGCATCAACCAACTCTTTGGCCTGGCTGAGAGCAAGCAACAGCTCGTTACATAGCAAAAAACATGGCCAGCGAATAACCCTAACATTCCAAGAATTCGGAGACAGCTCTAGCAGCTCAACTTCACGATCAGAGATGATATCTTCTTCCCTGAAAATGGTAATTATCTCATTCCATATCAGAGCAAACTTGTGAGCCTCAACCTGATTTGATTCAAGCTTCCTGAAAGGACGCCCAAGCCCATATCTCAGCTTCAACCGGTGGATGGCGTCATTAAACTTGCTCCTAAATGTTCCTCTGGCATTCAATAACTGCTCTTCAGGCATTAGATTGAACTGAATTGCGCTGGCAAAGAACTGAAACCTGAGCTTCAACTGTTGAATGTTCCTAATCTCACCTAAGTGCTGGAATAACCCCACTCCTGCTCCCACAAACGAGGAATAGATTGAATACCAAATCTGAATATCCATCAAGTAAATGAAGACTACAGGCAACCACAACAAACCAACAGCGAATCTGTTACTTCGACCAAAAAACTCGTGCCACTCATAATCAACCCTAATATTCAACATTAGTTTGGATGGCCTAACCATTGGTTTGATCTGTAAGAAATAACTAAATGCACATTTCGTAGCTAACACCAGTGCCCAGAACAGAGTATACTTAACATTATCAACTAGCCCTTCTCTCAATCCCCGACCAACAAAACTCTTACTCTGGAACCACCAAAACAACAGGTCAAAGATCTTCCAATTCCTCTGCTCAATGAAGTTCCTAATCCAAGGAATCACAAATAAAGCCAATGCCAATAACTCAGGTAACACATAAACAAAGGCTATTTGTAAAAAGAGGCGCACCCTCCTATCAGCCTCAGCAGTCCATCTTCTACCATGGTTATTCTGCCAGATCCTTGCATAACAAACTGCAAAAATCACGATCCATGCCGCAGAAACCACCACCTTTAACACCATCCTAATGCCAAGACCCAACGTTTCTCTGCTCACGCGGCTATACTGCATCCCTGCATCTAATAAAGCCTGCAAAAACCTCATCGCACTCCAAGTAATAAACAGTGTCAAAATCTTAACCCGACAATTTCTAATTGACAATGCTTGCCACGGATAGTCCCTCTCTTCCCAAGCCACAATAATTGCGGCCTGAAGAAACAAAAACAACATCACCCAAAGCCTATCAAAACTCCTGTAAAGATTCCAAAACGACCTTTGCTCAACAAACCCAGTTTTCCCAATATGCTTACTCTTGTTGGAAGTAACAAAAAAATTACTGCCCACATCAATTGGCCACTTGAGTTTCTGGAAACATCGCTTACTCCAAAAATACTCATTCAAATCATCATAATTCCTCCACGCAGTATGCGGAGCCGTTCCGTTCTTGCTGCTCTCAACTTCAGCCCTTACAGTCTCGTATATGGGTTTCACCACACAGTTCAAAAACGCGTTTTCTCCGGATAACGACGGCATAACAGGTTGGCCAGTGTTCTCATCGATGTAATCTTCGAGAATCTTATTCAACTCCATGGCCATGTGGTGGAAGATGTAGCAGATGCATTCGGGCATAAAGCGAAGATTGGCAGATTCGCCCCATATCAACAAATAAAGTCCCACATAAAGTAACTCGCGCCGTTGATCAGAGCTAGAGCGGCTGCTGTCAGAGATCCATATGTTGGATTTCTTGCCTAAGTAAGAGCACCAACCATTGTAGTTCTTAAGAAGCTTACGGCGGAATCGACGGAGGACGCTAGCGTCGAGGGTGTCGATGTTGTCCGGCGGAGGAGTCAACCGCATCTGAGCGTTGGCCAAGTGGAGCACAAGGTGTTCCCTCTGGTTCCTGACGTTGGCGTGCTGGAAACCGAAGAAGAGAGCAAGCCAGTCCAGGAGGTCCATGGAAGGTTGCCATTGAGCATAAGGAGGCTTCCGTAGATCTCCGACGGCGCGTAGAGCTGCAGCGGCGGCGCGTACTTCAGGGAAACGGAGGGAAGGATGGTCAGCGAGTAGGTTGTGGACGGGGATTATGTTGTAGGGTTCATCTTCCGCCGGCGGCGATCGTGGTGGACCCGACTGAGTGCCGGGGCGGTAACGGAGAGACATCGCATTAAACCGAAAAAAATTGAAATGAGAGAATTTGAACTTTGAAGGAAGTGGCAGCCGATTTGGATTTTTATTTTTATTTATGGGAAAAGGAAAAGAAAATGTGGGATTGGGCGGTTTATTACGCGTTTAACTTTTTTAATTTTAATATTATTCTTTTATTATAATTATTTATTGTTTTACTTTTGGTGGTTAATGTCTTTAAGCTTTAACCCTTAGTGTTTTTCTTTTCTTTTTTCCCTCTCCCCAAGTTTCGATATTTCTTTTTGGAGGGTAATGGGATTTTGATTTTCTTATTAGGTTTTGAATAGAAAATCGTACCTATGATTATGAATTGTGAAATTAATCATTTTATTTAATTTTATCATTTTAGTAATATGTTTTAAATTCAAACCTTTATTTTCAAATTAAATTTAAACCTTAACTCAAATAATTGTGATTAAATTTATTTAATCAAAATGTATTTGAATCTCGACATGAGAATGTAATACTTCTTTATTCAATTAAGCTAATGATTAAGAATGTACATATTATCTCATCTTATATGAGTTTAAATCTCGACGTGAGAATGTAATACATTTTTATTTAATAAAAAAGTGTTATAATTCATTTATTTTGTGTAATTTGTAGATTTTTTAATTTTAATTATTTTTTATTCTTTAATTCAATATCTTAGATTAAAATTGATGTTTTAAAAGTTTAAAAATATACGTATATTAAATTTTAAAATATAAAGATCAAATCTACATTTTATAAGTAATATAAATAATAATAACATATTTTTTGTATAAATTTTTATATAACTACTTATATTCAACTTGTTGGTTAAATAATATAAATTAAATATTATAGAGTTTATTATGGGACGATTTTCACAACCAAATTTTTTTCGTCCGTAATATGAAAATCTAAATTTTTGTTATTGCTTAATGGATTTTATATGATTTTTCCTTACCTATTATACATAATAATAATCTGATTTATTCTATACAATTTGACCGATAAAATTGTTATTTTCTAATACTATAAAAAAAACATTCAATCTCTATGTGATGTATTTATTTGTCTCAATTTTACAATGCAACACGCATGCTTAATGATATTTATTTATTCTTAAACAATAAAAAACAAATATAAAATACAAATTTGTTTAATAGAATAAGATGTTAGATTCTTTAAATAATGTTTAAATTTTAAATTTTAACATTGTGAAAGAATAAAATAGATTAAAATTTTGCCACTGACAAGTTATAGTATATGGTCTGAATTAATCGATAAATAAATCATAAAATAAAAATTATAAAAAAAAGTACTTTTAGAAGAAAAAATAATACAAGTAATTTTGAGGCCATGAATGTTTTTCAAAAAACATCTTTGAGTTTTTAAAAAACTGAAATATTTAATTTTTTACTTTTCAAAAAAATATTTTTAAACAAAATTATTTATTTATCTTCATTTAAGTTACTAATTATTTTATATTCTCAAGATTAATATCTAAAATAAATAGTTTATCTACTTAAGATTATTTTTTTACAACAATTTCGAACACTCAAATTTTAATTAAACCAGTTAGAAACACTTCTCTAAAACACATACCAGCTGACCTTGACTCCATATTTACACTCATGGAACATTGTAAATTAGACAATTCAATAAATTTATTTATTCATGTACCATATATTTAGGGTTATATTTTGATACACAAGCTGTGTAAAAAATACACAACTCTTTTATAAAATTTAAAATTTAAATCTCAAACTCTAGCACTGTAAACCTAAACTCTAAATTTTAATCATAAACCTTAAATTCTATACCGTATATTCTATACACTAAATCCCTAAACTCTAACCTAAAATTTTATTCTAATATTCAAATACAAACTCATGTATCAAAAAAATTTCATCCATTTATACGAGTAGATATTTATTTGGTGAAACAAGTGGTAAAGTCAAACTCCTCTTTTAATGGGGGAAAAAGGGGAAATGGAAATTTTCAATTTTGAAGGGAGGGAGATGGAGCGGTGCGCTTTTATAGGGTTTGCATTATTTAGTTTTAACCGAATTAATCGATAAAATTGAATTTTTTCAGTTAATTCGGTCGATTAATTTTAAGTAAGTTCGGTTAACGGTAATTTTTTTTGAGAAATTTGGTTATCGGTTAATTCGGTTCGAAATCGGTTAATTAACCAAATTAACTGAAATTATTATATATTAAATATTATATATATTACATATCTTTATTTTTTGTCATTGAACTTTTAAAAAGTATAAAATGATCATTAAATTTTTTGATATATTATAAAATGTTCATTAAACTTTTATCAAATTAGTATAAAATAAAAGTTTAATGACTAAAAATGTCATTTTAGCATAATTTAGTGATCAATTGTGTAATTTATCCAAAATTTTATAACAAATTTTGGTTAATTCGAAAATTGACCGAATTAACCGAAATAATTCCGGTTTTGTTAATTCGGTTAAGGCTAATTCGGTCCGATTAACGGTTAAAATTTTGAAAATTTTGATTAATTCAATTATGGTTAATTAGATTCGGCCACCGTTCGAATTAACCGACCCTACGCTTTCATATGACGTAGGCACGTGGAGATCCGGCAATAAAGGGCGGCTATATCATTTGACCCCCGCCACCACCCTGATGTTATTTTTAAATCACTTATTATCATTTAAAAAATGTTTACGCAGTATAAAAAGAATTAGGTCTAATGTCAACACTCAACATACACTATTCTTTCGGTGAAAAAATTCGAATTTAAATAATATAAATGATATTATTGAGAGGAATAACGATAAAAAACAAATACGAACTTTAAAATAGATATATACTATATCGAAAAAATGTTTTTGCAGTGGCAAAATCCATCTTATATAAAATAAACTTTCTAATTATTGTTGTAACAATATAATCTTGTTTAAATATACAATTATATTTTTTAATTTTTTTAAATAAGCTAATAAATCTACCATTTTATAAAAAAAATAAAATAATGAGTTTTAAATTGAATCCTCCGTAACTTGTACGTTCCTCTTTAAAAAAATTCATCAACATGTTAATTTGAAAATGACTAATAATTATATTAGTTTCAACCCACGACTACTTGTAATTTTTTTTCATTGACTAATTGTAATTATTTATAATGTGTACATTAATGATGATCCACGTACATTCATAAAGTAAAACTCAAACGCTGTGTATAGATAAATGACAAAGGTAAATATTATTTATTAATTTTTCTCTTTTGTTATTCATCTGTAATATAAACAATCAAAATCATTAAAATGTTTTCAAATTTAAGAATATAATTTTGTTAATGTAATTTCGTGTGTGTTAAATTTGCTTGTTTAATTTTATTTGATTTAAACGTTCGATCAGAATATATGGAAAAAAAAAACTTTGATATATCGATCGTGTAAACATTAATTTACACAAGTTTTTTAGGTTTATGGGTTTAGTTTAGGGTTTAAACTTTATGAGTTCAAGTTTTAGTGTTTATAATTTAGGGTTTTAGGTTTAATTTTAGGGTTAGGGTTAAGAATTTAGGATTTGTGTTTTATAATGCGAATATGCAAGCTTTTGTAAAATAATTTTTACACAATCTGTGTATTAAAATTTTACCATATATATATATATATATATATATATATATATATATATTGTGAGACAAAGTCATGATTTCATTTGAAGCATGGGGGATTTTAAATGTGTGCAATAAGTGCGATCGCACATGATCTCAATAAAGAAGTGTCCTAAAATGAGTCAAACCAAATGTTTATAACGGAAAAGTAAATAATTAGTTATGAACTAGTGATAAAGCATATGAGAAAGTTAAACCTATCAAGATGCTCATATTTGTTTCCTCATATTCCTTTAGGTCATAGGTTCTAGACTCATTAAGAGCGCTTCCTTTCTCTAGAGTCTCTCCCCCTCCTCTGTAATTAGGATTATGATTAGAATTAAAATTTGTAAAAAAACATTATATATTTTTAACTTAATGTCTCATTTTAATAAACTATATAGAACACTAAAACTTTAAACAGACTTAGTTTAAAGATGAAAAAATATAACTTTTTTAAAAGTAATAGTGAATTTATAACTATTTCATAAATTTCTCTAGTTTATTATATAAAATTAAAAGTAAAAAAATGAGATTAGGGTCACAGCCCATCCCGGTGTTGTTATAATTTTGGACCTTTTATTAACTTTACAATTTCATATTTCTTGCATTTGAAATTATATAAAAAAATAAAGTCGTAATAATCCAAGTTTGACGGCTTCCTCTAGACTATTCCGGGGAGTTCCCACGTGGCACAGAGATTGTACGCGCTAAATTCATTTATAACTTTAAGCAATTGCCAAATGGAAACTAATTTTAAAAATAATGCAGTAAATATAAGTTTTAGATAGATTATATCATGAGTAAATGCATTTATTTTTTATTTTTTATCTCAATGTTTTACCAAGTAAATTTTCATTTATATTTACTATGAATTAAATTTAAAAAATAATTTTTACCAAGTAGAGATCCACTTAGTAAAAAAAATTAGATAAAAAAATTAATAAAATAAATACATTTAATTGGTTGGTCCCATAAATAACGTGGAGAAAAAGACCCATAATATAATTTCTTAAGTTTTACATGTAAAAGAATCTAAATCATAATCTTCATAATTATATCAGGATGGATCGAGAGAATGTGTACAAAATATTATATTTGTAAATAAATGACGGGAATTAATTTTATTTATTAAGAAATTATTAAAAAATCAAAATTCGGGTCCGGCACTAAATTAAAAATTTCCTGAAATTAAAAATAATTTTATCATAAAATTCGGTTCATAATGCTCCTATTTTTTTAAACAAAAAACATTTATTATTTTATTTTATTTAAAACGTTCTTCATTTTAAGTCAATGAATTGCTCCAGATTTATAACAAAATTGAGACTTTGCTTGACAGCATTATGAACCGAAAATCCGATCATTATTTTGTTTAGTAAAACGAAGCAGCATGTGGTAGAGAAGGGGGTTCCACTTCCAGGTAGGATTAGCACGTGAAGGTCCATGCCGCATTCAATTCGACCCATGATTGGATCACATTTCTTTAATGGGGGGGGGGGGAACACCTGAAGAGTTGACTTGGTTCATTTTTTTTGACAACTTACTCGGTTCATTTTCATTCGTTTACTTTTGTTATTGTGAATTTTTATCAAATGAAATAGGTTGGTTGGGTGGGTGGGTGGGATAGGGCTGGATCGAGAGGGACTTAAAAGAATAGGTCTTTCGTCTCTTTAAATTTTAAAATTTATATATAATTTTGTTCGCTTTTAAATTTGTATAAATTCGTGCTAAAATTTTTATTAATTTATTCTTTTAACATATAATTTTGCGTGCCCTACCGAACAGCACATCAGTTAATTAATTAAGATCCAAATAACACTTGGATTCCAATCACCACAAATTGTGTTCATTATGAAGGGGTAATCATTTCAATAAAGGAGAGTATAATAATAGGAGAAAAGTGATTACCAGAGGCTTAAACAAACCATCACCACCATCGACAACAGACCGAGAATCAAATATTAGGAGGGTTGAAAATTTATTAAATCTTAAAATTTAAAAATTACGAGGGATAAATATCTAATCTAACTAATATTTAAATTAAAAAATCTCAAATAATATTATACTATAAATATTTAGGAATGGACAACAACCCTCTCAATTAGGGCCGTAAATGAGACGACACAGATCACGAGCTACTTGAGCCCAACTTGGTCAAAGCTCGACTCGATTGGACTCGACTCAAGCTCGAGTTCTTAACGAACCGAGCCAAGCTTCTTGATACTCGACTCGAAAAGCTGGCGAGCTACTCGAAAATATAATATACTATTTTTTATTTTTTATAATTTAAAATATAAATTTCTAAACTTAGAACCCTAAAATATAAACCCTAAATATAAGTCTTAAACCCTAAAATCTAAACCCAACAACCTAAACCTCTAAACCTTAAAATTAACAAGCTTAAGTTTACACAACTTGTGTATCAAAACTTTTTCTTGATAGGGCTTTAAATGAGACGTAACAAATGGTGAGTTATTCGAGTCCGATACGGTCAAAGATCGGTCAACACTTGACTCGATTGGGCTCGAATCAAGCTCAAACTCGACTCGAGTTCTTAACGAGCCGAGTCGAGCTCAGATTTCTCATGCTCGTTAAAAATTACTCAAGCTCAAATTCAACTCGAAATCTTAACGAGTCGAGTCGAGCTCAACACTGTTTGGCTCGTTTACACCCCTACTCTCAATTAATACATAGCTTTGTCACTCTCAACAAAGATCTCATGTTCAAATAATTGGATCCTTTATTTAGTTTTGCCCCAAACTACAAACCGAAAACCAACTGAATAATTTTTAAAAATTAACTTAAAATTGAACTTTTCGATTTGGTTAATCAAACTTTCAGTTTGATTTTTTTTAAACTCAAATTTTAGATTCAATTTCATTTTTCAGACATCGTACACAACCATACATTTTACCAACACTATAAATACAGGTTTTAGAATAAATATTGTAAGTCTCCAGCTATATACGTAATCCGTTATAGTCTAGGTGGTTAATATACTCGGCTTTCTGGCTTAGACCGGGTTGAGCCCCGGTAACAGAAACGTTTATTTTCGTTTCGTGTAGGGTTAATTATGTTCCAGTCCCTGCACTCTTTAAAATTTAAAATTTGATATCTCTGCTTTTATTTTAGAAATTTAATACCCCTACGGCTCTACCTTCTGATTTTAAAATTAAAGTAAGCTAACGACGAATATTCAAATTTAACAATAATGCATTACTAATACTACCGATTTTCTTTTAACTTTTAAATAAAATAAATAAAAAAGGTTAAATTTAAAATTAAATATAGGCTTAAGGGTATCATAAGCCCTTAATTTTTTTTAAAAATTAAGCTCCTAATTTTTTTTTGCACCCAATTAAGTTCTTATACTCTAAAATTTCATCAATTCACCCATTTGACCAATGTTGACCGATAAATTTAACAAATTTTTAGACCAATTGGTGTAACGTGTCGTGTTATAGTGTTATCACTTGACATTTTCATTTTTTTATTTAAAAATTCTACAAAAGTTCTAAAAAACTTATAAAGATTATAAAAATATTTTTCTAAAAAATATGTAAATGTCACATGACAGTAATATCTCAAGAAAAAAATCGTCAAAATTAGATGGTCAAAATCAGTCAAATGACTTAATTGATTAAATTTATTGGTTTGAGGGCTTAATTGGGTGTAAAAATGTTTAGGAGCTTAATTGATTTTTTCCAAAAGTTCAAGGGCTTAAAGCACCCTTAAGCCTTAAATATAAAACGATTGATGTGTTGTTTGATATAAAAATTAAGGCTTACCAACAACCAGTTAGTTTAGTAGGATGAAACACTAGATGTTCTAAATAGAGCTAATTAGGTTGAAAAAATTACCCTCATAATAGGCCAATACCCATTCTGAAGTTGTCAACCAATTGATTGAATATCGGTGGTTAAATAAAAAAAATAAGTGTTAAATTTAAATTATAAATCTGTTTATTTTTTTAAAAAAAATAAATATTAGATATAATTAAATTATTAAGACAATATAACTAAAAGAAACAAATAAAATGAAGTGTAAAAAATATCAACATTAAGTTTGGAGAACTGTTGAACAACTCAACCATTTCTACGAAGGCTCAAGTTTGGAGAAAGTCTTTAATAGTTTTAATTACCAAAATTCAACACACCATCACCACAAACATTTAAGATAAACACGGCTATCGCATAAGAGAATAAACTCAAATTAAACCCAAGTAAAGCAACACTTCGCAGTAGAAGTTTCATTAGGAGGTAGCATACAAATATTCATATACCTCCAACGATATAAACGAGAAACACGATCCTTTATTCGAATAAGATTCAAGGCCAACTCAAGTATGCAATGTCCTTTACCATCCTCCTCTCTGAGAACCGCCGGAGGAGTGCGCATTTAATCTATCAAGCACAGCATTGAAATCCGGTGGCTGGCCACTCTCCTCCATCCTCTGAATCACACTGGTGACGTGATCACCTCTGAAACCCATGCTCACCAACTTTTCAATCATCTCACTGTAGGGATGGTTGCGAGCTAACTGTGAATGGTTGGTGTTCCTAACCATAACATTAGGGCCACCACCAGGCTGAGTCTGAAGAGAGACATTTGATGGGGGATAGCCACCCTGTGAGAAGTTGGGCTGTTGGGAAGGGTCATGTGTTCTACTCCCTTCACTATCATACATCATGTACGCATTTCCCAGAGGAAAGGGAGGATTGGAGCCAGGTCCCGTGTACCTATCAGTCGGTTGTGCACCAAAAGTGCCCTTGACTTGCTGAGGAGGTTGCTGGGGAGCTGTTCTTCCAGGCACTCCGTACCCATAAGGAATGGTATCAGCACGGTTAGACACAGGTTGAGGAAGTCCAGAATATGGAATTTGCATGGGCATGCTGTTTGGTAACGCCTCTGGTTGAGATGGGTTTGTTGATTGAGTTGGAGGGTAGGGAGGGTAAGCTGGTGTTGATGGGGGTCTCATCTGTGGTTGCATAGAGGACTGCTGCTGTGGTGGCACTTGCTGTGACAATTGTTGAGGCCATTGCTGCTGATACTGAGGGAATGATTGAACCTGATTAACTTGGGGCTGAGCAGGCTGTGGTGGCATCCTAGACACGTCTTGTATCTGAGGAGGTTGGTATTGAGGATCAGAAGTCAAATATTGACTCTGAGGGTGCTGAGTTTGTGCCGGGGCTTGTGCAGGGCCAGGGGGTGGAGCTGCAGCTGGAGCTTGGGGGTTGGATACTTGATTTGAAGGCATGTAGTAGGTTTGTTGAGTCGAATTCTGAGGTGGAGCTTGAGAGTGAGGCACCACAGGCTGTTGTTGTGATGCTACTTGATGAGGCAGGGCAAGAGCTAATTGCTGGTTTTGCATCTCAGATGTCTGGTCAGTCTTTTTGGAATCGGGGGCAGGTGTTGATACTCTCTCCTCGGTAGATTGTGAATGACTGGAAGAAGAATCCTTCTGTGCAAGTTGTAATTTAGCCAACTCCTCCTGAGTCTCAGCAAGCTCCTGCTTATCTCTTAGGATCTGCACAGACCTGCGGACCTACAATGTGCATTGAACACTCGAGAAGTAAATATCTTAAATGAAATGGAATTCAACACATCCATGATATTTAACTGAGTTGATTGCAAGAGCTTCGAAAACATGCAGATCCATGTGAATGAACCTACCACGAGCCTAAAATCCATATTGTCCCAAAATGCCTTTTTAAGAAGCAAAATTTGATGTCAACAACAAATAAACTAAAATTTATAAAGTATCATAACAGCTGGGACTCAACACTGTTCTTTTTGGCTATCACCATCCTATTGCCATACTTCTAATTCATGATTTCTCTAATTTAGATGATACATTGGTACTTTCGTAAGCAAAAGATAAACACAAGTTTACTTCAAATCAAAATAAGGAAGCATTCTCACAGCTACAAAGTGGGAAAAAGCACACCCAATTGTCAGGGATGAGTGAATAGATGTTGTGTGTCGTAGAGTCAACTAACTGATGAAGCTACCTTATCTGAAAACATAGGATATCATTCTAGGGGTACTTACCTCTTGTAAATGTTTCTCAATAGATTTAAGCTTTGTATCTGCATCTCCATTCCCACGAACTAAATCAGCTCGCATTTCTCCAATTGATCTATCAAGATTGTAGCAATACAACTCCAATTGTGACAGTCGGGAACTTATTCCTTCAAGAAAGCGCATGAGGTTGTCTGTGTATCTTTTCATGGTTTTTTCTACAGTAGCATTCACATCTGAGTAAGAGTCTTCCGGCTGGCTGTATCCACTAGGTGGAAATACTGATCGGGCCACTCTTCCTTTGTGAAACTCCTGCAAAGTAGGTATTACAGCAAGATTTATTATTTACTCTTGAAGCAAAAGGCACCGGTACGCCACCAGTTTGGTAAAACAATGGGAAAAACGGAAACGGGAAAAAGTGTCACTGGGTTTTCCCCATAATAGATTGAAATGCAACGAACCCCAACGACAATAAGTCTCGGTTATTGTACAATATCATAAAGGAATTCATCAGAGGATCAATCCAATATTATAAAAACTTTTGGGGGCCTAAATTTCAACTCGTGGAACTTCAATGGAACTGCATGTTACGTTTTCTTGGTCACCGCTTACATAGGGAACAATAAACACAAATGCTTGAGATCTGAGTACTTATTTCACGGTAAAATAAAAGATAGCTTGGTACTGGTTCAAATATGTTCTCCCAAACTTAAAAATACTACAAATATACCAAATGAAAAACATGGCACAACTTGTAAAATACCAACTGCGAAACAATTTCTTCATTTTATAAAAATGATGTCAGCATTCAGAATTATGTAAAAGCTTATCATCCCCATGAGATTCTTAATCAATGGCAAAACGACAAGGTTTCTAAAAACAAACGAAAAACCCAAAAACAATTCCAAAAATGAAACGGGGAAAAATAGCCTAGTGTCAACATTCAGTTTTATACACTCAAATCTTCCTGTAAAGTTACAATTATTTTAAATAAAAGGGGAAAGTTCTAACCCTTACTAAATTAAGCTCAGACAGACGATCAACTATATCGAATTAAAGAGAAAAAAAATCCAAAATTTGCCACAAAACAATGCTAATTTACATTGGTAATCATATCTAACCATACCAACCTCTCGATTAACCCCAAAACATATCAAATTCTACCCCAACAAATAAAAAGAAAAACCCTAGAAATAAAATTCCAGTTATACCTTATTGGAGCTGTTGGGTTCGGCGTGGTTACCATTAGACGATTCCTGGTTCCCGTAGTCCTCGTAGGAGCAAAGAATATCATCGGACCCAAAATCGTACCCTTTCGAACCACCCGAGTTTCCCCACCCCGATGATCCAGAAGCCATTTCCTCAAAAAACAGACTATATCACAGATCCAAACAGTATAATTGCTTTTTCTGGCTCTTTATTTCTATTTCCAGAAGAGATAACAAAAAACAAAATTTTTAAAAGAACGAAAAGAGACTTGTTTTCGCTTTGACGAGCTTGTCTGCAAGGAAAGGAATTTCCTTTTATTTTTCAAAACTCCGTAAATGGAGAAAAGGTTTTTGGGTTTGTTGGAATTAGAAAAGGATGAATGATGATCTGACTATTTTCTTCTTTAGCCCTCCATTTTGTTTTTATTTTCATTTTGTTCATGTTATCTTTTTGTATTTTTTCGTATGAAGGGCCCTTTATTCTAATTTATTTTGTTTCTATCCTCATTTTAAATTTGCTATTTGTCTCGACCCCCCTCTCTCATGCTCCAATCATACACAAAATGTTTATTGAGGGAATTATTAAATTCACTTTACTTTATAATGGTTTTGTTTCCATTCTCATTTCAAATGTCATTTTATTTTGTCTTTATTTTTGTTTGCTTATTGTGTAGTGTTTTATTAGGTTAATTGGATAATTAGGATATTTGAGCTTTTGAGATAATCATTAGCCATTTACAATGGTTTCAGATAGAATTGAATATTAAAGGATTAAACTCTTTTTTCTAGGTTTATCTTATTCTTCAATTATCCAGTTATATGACTCATTCCAAAATTTGAATAAGGTAGTTTGTTAATTGCAACCAAATAGAAAGTATTAACTTTCATTTTTTTGTGAAAAGTTATTTTTAAAAGAAATTGTCTTGAATTCTTATTTTTCGGCGAAATTATTTTCGGCGACGACTTTTATACTGTCAACTCTTTTTTAATATTTGCGTTGATTGTATATAAATAAAGTTCTTCTCTTTTTATGAATAATCGTTTATTCTTTTTTGTTGTTGTTTTCTTTTTGTTTTGTTTTGCCAGAGTCATTCTACATCTGCTTGTATGGCAAGTTGTCTGTATCTGTGATACTATTTTTTGTTACTATGACAATTTCGCGTTCAGATAACAAGAATTATCGAACGTTTCTGGTCAAAGTATATCGTTGTTGAATTTCATTTAGAAAGCTGCTAAAAGTTTTTCTGCAAAGTGATGGGTTTTTCTTCTCATGTATTTCACACCCTTTTAAATTTACTGTATTTATTTTTCACATTAGATTTTCAGTGGTTGTGGTGTGATCTTTTTGTAATCCTTTTCATTTTGAATTAAATCTAGTATTCTTTCTTATTAAAAAAATAGAAAGTATTAAATTCAATTATCCTTTTTCTAGGATTAAACTTATGCATTTTATCTCTTGGATTTTGTCTCTCTTTTTTTTAAGATTTTCAAATTTTTTCTCAATTAAATTAAAAAATAAAACAAACCCAAGTTTTAATGAGATTTTTTTGGGTTTGTTTTATTTTTTAATTTAATTGAAATTTTTCACTTTTATCTTAAAGTGTTTACTTTTTATCAATATATTTTTATCTAAACTAATTTTAAAATTTTCATTTTTTAATGATTTGTTTAGATATCTTAGAATTAGGATCAATGTATTCTGGAATTAGATTATTTTATTTAAAAAAAGTTATAGTTTAATATACGTTAAAAGGACAAAAATAAAATTTTCGTTATAGTTTACGGGTCAAACTAAATATTAATTTTTTATTAATGTGTATATCATCAATTTAATTGGAGTTAACAATAGAACAACTATTTTTATCAATAATTTTAGTGACTAATTAAGTTTCTTGTAATTACTTCAAAGAATTGCCATGACTTTTGCTGTACAAGGGTGTTTATTCTCTTGCCAATTCCTCCAAACATTAATAAATAAAGCACTGAAATGCTAAAAATCTTAGTTGTGTGTAAAAAATTTCTAAAGGCAAAGTGGCCTAAGACGAAATTAAAGAAAGAGTGAAAAAGGGTCCGTGTCTTTAAAATTTTCGGTCTAATGTTAATTTAAATTTTTATAAATTTAAATATCATATAAATTAAGTAATATTCTATAAATTTTAAATTTTCGATTAAATATTATTTTATCCTAAATACTCAACAGTTGCAAAAGTTTTAAATATTTCATTTCAACAAATTGGGCTTTGCCAAATTAAGTCACGATATGCCCAAGTAAAAAAGTAGTCATATGGGCTTTATAATGACCCAATTTGTACAACTTGCAATGGGGATTTTTTTGAACAAGTTACGATGTGGAATTGATAAGCTTACGCATCGTTTGAGTTCTCGATTAAAAAAATATTCATTTTAAAAATATATATAAACAAATACTATATTGTAATCACCTTAAGACTATTAAAAAAACTAACAAGAGTTCTCGATTAAAAAAACGATGTTCATTTTAAGAAATTCGAATTTGAGTAGTTTTGTCTATAAGATGTGTATGTCTCATCAAAGTATTAGGAAAAATATGAACATATATTATATTGTAATCACCATAAGACTACGAAAAAAAACATAAATAACAACAATAAGTGAAGAAACTACGTATGTGACAAATTGTGCAAATAAATTCCGACTATTTTTTATGTTCATTTTGAAGTTAAAAATTAAAAAATGTTGAGATCTATTAATTGATCTAATGGTTGTGAATACTCATTCACTTTATTTTTTGTGTAGGTTTAAATTTAACATTTATCTTGAAAATATTATTGTAACACTATTTAATAAAAAAATAAAATAGGTCAGATAAAAGTTTGAACATGAATATACATAATAAAATAATACTTATGAGTGACATGGGTCTCATAAATAGATGGTAAATGGTAGCTCTCCAGAATCCATTCTAAGTGATGTGTGTAATTTAGTATTCAATTTTTGTCCAGTTAGGCACTTAAATTTATGTTTAAAGTTAAATTTAGTACCTAAAATTTATTTTATCCAATTAGATATTTGACTTTACTTTCGGGTCAAGTTGGTACGTATACTTTTTTTTTGTCTAAATTGGTACCTACAATAAGTTACTTATTTGAACAAATTTGAATAATGAAGTCAAATTTAAGTATCAATTTAAATCTAAAAGTCAAATTCTGATACTTAATTAGACAAAAAAAAATGTAAGTACTAAAATACATATTATAATCAAATTTAAATATAAGAAAAATAACTATGGCGTTCATATTAGAAAATTGGTAATGTTTCTCACATCAGGCTCAGCATTCTTAAACCCATAAGAAGCCGACTCAAAAGCTATCTTTGCTTTACCGGACAACGTCGTCGTTTTCCTCCTTCTTCATTGTGGTATATGATGTACGGAGAAGACAATAATTTCGCTTCAGCTTTCCACTCACGTAATGAAGGCTTGATTTGTTCGGATAAAATATACAAGAAAAAAATATGTTAGTATGAATAAAAAATCCCTTCAAGCTTGTTTTAATTTTTTTATATTTATTAGCTGGATCGATCGAATATTGAAAAAACTCATGTACATTTGAAGAAACTCTAGAGGGAAACAAGAAAAGGCAGCATTTCTAATGATTGCTTGTGTTTGGGTTTGGATTGGTTGTGATTTGTGTGTCTGTTCAGACAACCCAACAGACATGAATCCCCACATGCTGCTGCTGCAATTGGTCCCATCATATGCAATGTTAGGCAAAGGAAGCACATCATAAATTCATAATGTTAGTACAATAATGCAACTCTGTCGATACAAATACTTACAATCTATGCCTCACAAAAATAATTGAAGATGAAGATCATGATTTACAACATTTGATTCTAATAATTAAACTCGAGATACGATTAAATAATAACAAGTTACTTACCATTTAAATCAACTCCATTAATAAATATATTTAAACTAGTTGATATCCTATTAACATGCAATGTCAACTCAGTCAAATATTTTATGATAAATATAAATAAGGTAATGGGAAATGTTAAGGTGAGACACCTTAGGGTAGGCTAAAATACGGCTCTACATAAATTCTTATTAAAATAGTAAGAATTTATGTATGATTGAGTAATAATTTAGGTAGAACTAAAATTCTTACTAATTGGATAAGAATTTGTGTAACTATATAAATTCTTATCAACTTGGTAAGAATTTGTATAGATTTTGCATTATGTAAAAATTTATATAACTACACAGATTCTTATATTATAATCTAAATTATTATCAATTGAATAATAATTTATATAAATATATTTTATTTTAGTGTACCTTAAATGTCTCACCCTAAAATTAACTTTTAAGTAATAATTTTTAAAAACTTTGAAGAATCGAAGGACAAAGAGATAATTGAAGCGAAAATATTCGAAATTACCGTTAGCCAATCGTGAACTACCCTCCTACCATATATAAATGACGTCAAACGCACAATTTTCTGCCACAAAATTTCTTTTCGCCTTTTATTTTTCTTTGTTTTATTTCCCGTCCAAGAAAATAGCGTTCTTCTTTGCGCTTCTCACGAGGCATTTGCATCAGATTGCTTATCCTCAACCATGAAGATAGCAGGCCTCTTTGCTGCTTCCATGGCTGCCGCCTCAGTTTCCGCCGCTCTCGTCTCTGCCTCTTCTTCTTCGTCGTCGTTTTCTTCCTCTCTTACTTGTAACTCCAATTTTCAGTTTTCTAGCGAGGTAAATATCGTTTTACTTTACTCTTTGTTTAGATAAAAAAAACTGGGTTTCTCTTCTCTTTTTCCGAAAAGGAAAAATTATCCCTCGAGTTTTGCCATGTTTGATTGCCAAGAAAATAATGACTAAGGATTTATGATTTTAATTTCGCTCGCAATTTTCTTGGCGTGATTTCGATTGAACGTTTGAGCATTCTGGTTTTCTATCTTCCCCTGTCTCATGAAATCTTCAAATATAACTTTTACATGGTGATTTTGATTTTAGTTCTTTGGAGATTAAACCGTTCTTTTTTCCCTTTTAATTTATTAATTTTCGAATCGAAGATTGACGATTGAACTTGTTTTTAAATATTTTTGCAGAAGGAGAAAGGGCAAGAAAATTCTGCTACCAAGAAATCAACCTTGATCGAGAAATTCGCACCCAGGTTCGATGGCTTACGGTTCATTGAGACTCTGATCACTGCTCATAGATAAAATCGCCATCACCACAAGCTTCAATTTTTACCTTATTTGAAAACTTGTTTCTTTTTAATTGTTTTCACCTTTTTGGCCTGCTGTAGATGGTTAAGAAGAAGAGAGTGTGAAGGTATCAGAAGTCTTTGATTCAAATTCAAAACTGTAACGCACTATTTTGACTTTAACAAAACGGTGTCGTTTTGTTATGTTTTAGTTTTTATTAAAGTGTTGTCGTTTTGTTTTTTTGGATAAAATCCCCCAACTCTGTAGGTTTTGAGGTTATCGAATGAAATAGACTGTCTTCTTCTTCTCTAAAATTCTGCTTCTTCCTTATCCTTATTTTGATCTATTTCTTTCTCTACTGAAAATTCTTGTTAGTTCGATTTGTTGTGTTACAAAGGTATCAGAGCCATCGGTCCCGGTCATGGATGAAGGTTACGGGTCGTTCTGCGATAAGCTAAAATCTTTGTTCGACAAATATTTTGCGAATCGAACCCTTTTGGTTACAATCCACCAGGCGATTTTTCCTATTACTCAAGAAGTGTTGCATCGGGTTTTTTTCACCTTATGGGTCAGTGAAGAAAATTGTTCCGTTTCAAAAGTCAGTGGGCGTTCGATTCCTGATCCAATATCAAGGTTATGAGACTGTCGCGGCTAGCCGTTCTCTTCAGAGCCGTTACATTTACGACGGTTGCTGTCAGCTTGACATTCAGTTTTGGGATAACCCAGGGGTAATTGATTTTAAGCTTGAATCTCGAGTGGAAGACTCAGGTGAACTGAAAGTGTTTGGTGAAATGCTATCTCAAGATGAGGAGGTTCAAGATGAGGAGGTAATTACTTCTATGGGTATAGAGGAGTTGTCTAACGTTCCGCTTGATTCGTTAAAGGATGAAGTCTCAGTAATGGCTTTTGATGAACCGAGTCAGGATCCTACTGGTTTGGATGACCCTCAGGGAGTTGCAGCGTCGATGATGTGCTTTGATCAGTCTTTGACGATGGGTATTAACTCACCTATGGATGCTATTGGAGCTCCACTGGTTCTGTGTACTGGTTCTAATTTGGGTTCAGTATGGACATTGGAGTTATATGCTGGAGAATCAGTTCACGAAGAGGAGCAGTCTGCAGCAAAGATCATCTTTGAGCGTGTTGAGGGTGATGAATCAAAGGAGTTTCGACTGCTATTCAGGGTAAATGCAGATCATTTTCGACTGGATGAAAAAACAAGTAACCAAGTAACATCAAGTCTCTGACTCAATTGATGTCTATAGATATTTACTCGAAGAGATTGTTGTATGTCAATAAACATGTCGAGTTCAATGATCCTTACGTATTTCGATTGATGTTAATGGGAATGAGTAGGCTTCACTGTAATACGAGTTTAAGTGGCAAAGATGTCACATTAAGTGTGGGAAACACTAATCTAAGAATATTTATGTCAAAAAGGAAGGTTTATATCAAACCACTTACTGAGCAGGTACTGTGAATTTCGCAACTTACAAGCTGCCATCTTCTTGTATAATGTTATGGTGATGAAGAAAGACGTGTCCTATACCAGTTGGATTATTGGGTATTTAGTTATCGAGAGTGGTTTGGCTCAGTTGTATTTGAGGTGTGGGACTTTAGAGGAAGAAGAAAAACAGCTTTTGCAAGTTATTTCAAATGTAAAGGGTGCTTACTCTCATGTTCAAGTGGTCAGTCGCTTGTATCTTCCTAGTGAATCTCGAGTAGACTCTACATTTCACGTTCCTCAACTCAGAAAACATATTGATGCAACGTGTGTTCCGTTTGGCTCGATGGAGGTGATAACGGAGGAAACCAACAACACAAAAGCTTCAAGGATCTTGGCAAGAAGGATGGTTGAACGAATTTTAATCTTAGTTTGGGTTCTAAAGAGCGATGTGGTAGGGATGTGAAATTGAGAGAAGTGAATCAACATGCTGATTGGATTATTCTGATGTCCATTGGAAATCACAAGACTTCATCGCTGTCATATGGACAAGAAGTTGTAGACAAGGATTCAATGGGGCAGTTGAATGAAGTTGTTGAGTTCATACTACAAAGAATTTTACATAGCCAACTAAAGACTACAATGATTGCTTAGGTTTCTGAGATGGTTCTTGCAGTTCACGTGTTAATAAATTGGGTTTTTGTATACAAGTTGGGAGTTGGGATTGCCATTGCCTATGATCTTTTTTGGTGCTTGTCTGTTTTAGGACTCTCAGTTTTTGCTATTGGTGGTGGTTATCCACTTCCTTGGACTGGCTTCTCTACTGTGGGCTTTGGAATTTTTTTAAACTATCTTTGGCTTCTGGTATCACGCTCTTCTTGGAGAACTATTATCACAAAACACTAATTATAGTGAGATGGACTCGGCATGTTAATTACGTTCAAAGTTCTACACTTAAATCTTTTGAGGACAAAGATTTTTCTTTATGCAGGGGATATTGAAACGGTTTTGAGACTGGTAATTAATTTGGTTGAAACCGTTTGCTACCATGTTTTGAAGGCTTCTTATGATTTAGACAGAAGAGTAGAGCCGACAGTTTACATTTATGATCAAGTGTCAAAAATGCTAATCGATGATCATGGAAGATTCATACAAAGCAGAAACAAATTCATGGGAAACTCCATTAAATGCAAGAACAAAGGACACATTCTAGTTCTGCATATCGGAGATTCTAAGGGTGATCCTTTGCTCGTACTATCTCATGCCTCGATTATCTTGGAAAGTGTGAAACTAGATGTCATTATTATAGCAGAAAATTCAGTTGGACTGAAGACTTTAGCAAAGTTAGGATCAAGGATCAAAATTCCAATTATTTCTCTCTTTGCAGCCAATCCATCTCTGCCTTTCTCCAAATATCCTTATTTGCTTCAAACTGGTGCTACCCTTGTTGAATTATTTGGTTGGAGAAGTGTTATCATCATGTCCGAAGCCCTTTTAGCTAGAATGAAGAAATCATCAATGTTTCTGCTGGACATAGGTTGGTTTAATGTGGTTTGCTGAGCATTTATTTTTTGGAACGAAGTTGGGACATGATTGAATGGTTTCTGCTGGACATAGGTTGGTTAATGTGGTTGGAGAGTCACATTGTTCCGTACAAACCAGCTCAAAGTTTTCAATTTGGATCAGCTTTTCTGTTCTTCTAAGGTGAACAAATTAGAGATGATTTTGATCCCGGAAGTATTAAACTTGCCAACATCGACATAGAAACTGTGTTGTTGGTTGATCCTTGGTTTTTTACCATTGTCGACAATGAGGAGCTATTGCTGGTTCATACTTCATTTTCGATCAAGGCTAAGAGAGCATGGGGACACGTTTGGTCTAATCATAGGAAAAAGGTCATATTCGAATCCTTGAGGACAATGATTCATTCGAGCAGGGAGTATTGTAACGCACTATTTTGACTTTAACAAAACGGTGTCGTTTTGTTATGTTTTAGTTTTTATTAAAGTGTTGTCGTTGTGCTTTTTGGGATAAAATCCCCCAACTCTGTAGGTTTTGAGGTTATCGAATGAAATAGACTGTCTTCTTCTTCTCTAAAATTCTGCTTCTTCTTATCCTTATTCTGAAAGGTGAGTATTTGATCGAGTCGAGTTAAAAAATTTCGAATTAGTCGAATTGACGAGTCTTACTTTATAATTAAAATTTTATTTAAATTTTTTTGAGTCAGATTTTTAAAATCTGGTTTCCCATTTCAAAAACCTTGAAAGGAATTAAAACATAATGGTACAAACTTGATCCAATACCACAAGTTGCAGAAATATGGTTAAATGTTGCTGTTGTTTAACATTGACCATCCTTTTTAATACGGTTCAACGTTTAAATTGGACTTATGGCCATGAATCAAGAGAATAAAGAAGAAGAAAAAATACTAAGCAAGAACATTTGGTCGATTGGTTGAGTTTCTCATTCTTGTTCTCTCCAATTTTCTTAGTGGGTTTAGAACCTACTAAGAACACTTCCCTTCCTTCCATTAGAGTCCCACTTCCCTTTCCCTCTAAGTAGGATTAAGATTAGATTTAGGATTTGTCAAAAAAAAAAAACTAATATGTGCTAAACTCGGATCAAATCATTAAACCGATTGAATTGTAAATGAACCGAACGTTCAGCGAACTGTTTGTTTATTTATTAAACGAACGAACGTGAACAAGATTTTATGTTCATTTAATTAAATGAACGAACACGAACTAAGTGTTCATTCGTGATCATTAGGTAATTTGTTCGTTTATGTTCGCTCATTTATGCTCGTTTGTTTATATTTATTTAAATTTATTCACATATGTCCATTTATGTTTATTATTTTTTATAATAAAAGTATTATATTTAAAAAATTAAAAACATATGAAAAAAAAGTTAAACAATACTCAATGTATGAGACTTCTTAAGAAAAAATTAAACAATTCTCAATGTTTGTTTGTGTTCGTTTGCATTCGTTTACCATTTTAGCGAACGAACACGAACAATAAATTATGTTTGTTTAGTTGCTCGTGTTCGTTCAATTATTTGGTTAAAATTAAACGAACGAACATAAACATACCCTTGTTCGATTCGTTTACAGGCATAGAACAAACCGATTCCTCACCCTTAGAAAAACATAATTTTAGTCGCAGATTAAGAGAAACTAAAAAGTCTTTTTTTGATGGAAAACTTTTTTAACATGCTTAATACGGTCTCAAAATAATACATACACTCTATAAATAGAATCGACTGAATTCAGATTTTTAAGAAAAAGCATCTTTTTTTTTGCCATTAAAATCATTTTTGAATTATTTGATCAAAAATTAAAAAAAATGGGAGACAAGAAATACATATATGTACGCAAAGGGATTATATAGAATCATACACTTGCAATTAAACCCTCGCTCAAAAATATCAGAAGAACATCACCCGACAAACCAGACCTTTAAAACAACCATATATACTCGTAAACAACAAACGATAACATCCACATTTGCTATTAAAACAAAGAAAGCAAGTGACACAATGTGAGCAGGAGCAACGCTGGATGAGCAAAAGTTATATGTGTGATGCTATGTAAGTGTATAAGGTTCATGTATGAGCCGTGTGCGTGATCATACATTCATAATGTCATGTGTTTAGGCGGTTATGGTAGCGCCAATGCTAAATTGCCATGATATCATTCATGTTGCATTGCTTTATTTATGATTTGTATGAAGCATTGTTGAGTGGCGGTGTATCCACTAAGCTACTTAGCTCAGCGTTCGAAATCGTTGTTTCCGTTCGCAGGTAGTAGGTTCTCGTGAAGCGTTAAGGAGCACCATCAATGTTGGATTTCAGCATTGACTCTAGCGGTTGAATACAAATACTAGATGTAATGGGCTATGTATTTCGTAGGACCCTATATATAATTTGTAACTCTTATTTTGTATTAAATTGGTCAAGTCGAATATTTTAATGGTTGTAAATGGAGCTCGTTAAATACTATTTTAACCATCTAGATTTAACTATATTTTAATGTATGAACTTATGTTTTTATTGGACCTATTATATTTGTAACTCTTATGTTTTTATTGGACCTATATTTTAATGGTTGTATTAAATTTGTAACTCTTATGTTTTTATTGGTCAAGTCGAATATTTTAATGGTTGTAAATGTGACATCCGAGTCAAGGGTGTTACAATAACAATCCTTAAATTCTAAACTCATAAACTTTAAACCTAAACTGAGTCTTTAAACACTAAATTTAAGGCGATTGTAAAAACGTTTAATTTCAATTGCCAATGCATGATATATTTTCCCTATATATATAGATATCATATATATAGTTATAAAAAATTATTTAATTGGAACAATTAGTACGATAATGTTAAAAATATTTACAATTAAAATTGAATAAAAATTCAAACAATTATAATACTTATCTTTAAGTATATTAAAAAAATATTTAACTCAACTTGATCAAATACTCACTTTTAAACGTATTCGTGCTTCGATTGCAATACTTTATCATGATTATAATTTTTAATTTTCTTGATTTTATTTTCAGCCCTAATTATTGTGCTTCGATTTTCTCGATTTAACATTTAAAAGTCTGAACGTTAAGCATTTGTCGGGGAGGCTAAGGCGTCGATGAGTGGGGCCCCTTGGCTTGTTAGTATCGTACCCATCTGTTGGGTAGACTCGACCTCGGTAGTTTAAAATAAATAAATAGCAGAGGCATGGCAAGCCAACCGCCACTCTTATCCAATTGGCTGATCATTTTACACAACGTCAACGTCAACGTCAACATCAACGTCTACCCTTGCATTCTCACTCTTTGCTTTCCTTTTCAATCAGAAATTAACTTCAAATCAAGCGCTTAGACTTTAAAATTTTGGACTTCGATTTAACGTTTTGTAGTGAACACCGAAAATCATAATTATCTTTTGTCTAATTCTCTTGTTATAAAAGTTTTCGTTAAGAGATAAAAAAGATTATAAATGTACAATTTGATTAATGATTCTTTCATTGTGCATCGCAATAACTTTATACTGTAATTATATACAGGGCGGATCTAGGAATTTAAATTTGGTAGTTCATTCACAGATAATAAATACAATCGTATGCAAAATAAGATTCGATTGAATAAGTCATCAAAATTATTTAGGATGTTCACAACTGACATGACAAAAGACTATTCAATCACGCACACACACACATATATATATATATAAGAGGTCCACTATGATTTAGTTACTAACTCTCTTTAATAAAACACATGTACATAGGAATTCACATTAGTCTATACAATTTTTTTTTCCAAAACATCATTTTTACAACTAATGCTCTGAGCACAACATTTTACATTACTTGTAAGTAACTGAAACCATCCAAAATGACTTCCCACACTTTTATATGAATGGTTACTAATCTCTATCACCAAATCTTTAACAACTTCACTTTTTTAATGAAAATACACAGATTTGCTAAGAATTTAAAAAATTTGTTAAATAATAAAAATCTAGTAACTTAAGAAGTTTAATTATTAATTTATTTTAAAATAAAAGGAAAACAATGAAGTCATTCAAAAAATATATAAAATTATTAAGAAAACTATAAAATAATAAGAAAATCTTAACTTTTGTAAAAAAAATACGGGTAGCAATAACTAAAACCGAAGGTTTTCATAAATAATTTTAAATAGATTTCAATGAATTTAATTTTAATGTAGATACTAATTATAGATCTAACATTAAAAATAATTATAAATATATTTACATATATAAATTTATGTACTAGATTAATTAATGATTTTAAAAGAAGCACTCTAGTGTTAACGAGGGTATACATGCGATTTGGAGAAGAAAATGACTAAATTGATTTATTTTTTAAGTATTAAGGGTTAGATTTATTGAATTATTTTGAATTAGGATTAAATTGGCATAATATATAAGTTTTGAGAACTAAAACTATCACTATACCAAATCTTGTTAGATGTTCGTTTGTATTTTAACAGAGGAGTGGTCCGAGCGTAACTAAACTTTAATTAAGTGATTTAATTGTAACTTTTAATAACTGAATGACTCAATTGTAATTTTATTAATAATTAAGTGACCTTTGACGTAGTTTATCCAATTTTTTATGGTAGATCAAGTGACCTACCTTGACCTATGGTACATACGCCCTGATTATATACATATATTGATTATAATTTTAAATTTATGACTTTTTTTTGTAGTAAAACATTGTAACTGAATCTTTACATTACTTAGTTTTTTTGAGTTGTACTCATAATTTTAGAGTTTAGTCTTAACTAATTTAGAACATACAGCTTTAGTGGGGAATCTCTCAGCAGAAATTTTTTACCTATACAAGATATTAAATTCGAGATCAATTTAAACGATATCAAACAACTTACCACTTACGTTAGTTAATTTTTTCTTTTTACCATGAAGCCAAAAGCGAAAAACCTGGTCTGCACCTAACCCAATTAATTAAACATTGAAAATAGTTATCATCATAACAGCGTAAATCACGTCACTTGGCACCATTTAATTAGAAGGCATCAAACACATCGTTAATTTACACGAACTTTTTATGTGCACAACCGAATGAAAAATGATAAGGTCGGGTCGGTCCATCGGTCTCCGACGTAAAATTAGAATACAGCTTTCCTTTAGACACTTTAGACACAATTTATTGGACAATATTTTTTTTTACTTTTTTACTCTTATATATATTTTAGAAATTAATTTATTTATCAATTTATTCACCACTTTCAAATATTTATATCTTGCCTCTCAAACCCTGAATCATAGCTTCGTCTTTGTATTGGACCCTTTCTCAGTGATGAAAAAATAATTATTCCTTAACTGACTCGAGCTTAAATAGTGTAGTATGTAAGTGTGTATGATTAGTTATAATATGTATTATATCTAAAATACTCTTAACTAAATCAGCTAAAGAGTTAGATTACTCATTCAACCAAATATATTACTAGCTAGTATAAAGCCCATTTACTACGTTTCATAAAATTGGATTAAATTTTTTAAATATATATATATATATATATAGTGATTAAATTCTTAAATATAAGTAAAATTTATATTGAATTGTTTAAAAAGTATGCATGGAAAACTGAAATATGATCAGATTCAAACAATTAAAACTTTTATTTATTGGAAAATAAACATACAGAAATATACGAAATATATTAAAATTTTCGTAAATCGCAATATTAACGTGTAAAAATCATATTAATTTATAGTATATTACACATGAAAATTAATGAAACACAATACGGTCATTTAATTGTTTTTTTTTAATAATTTAAGCAAAGGAAGGCGATGGTCCCTACCCTACTTGCTACTTGCTTAGCCCGTGGTTAAAATAATTCAGTTTATGTAGACTTCAAAAGTTCATATATTGATGTTGTGATGTTGTTTTTCATTATTCATGTTTTTAATAATATTTACGTTTTTATATTATTTCTTAATTTATTTAATATTTTGCACGGTTTATAATACTAACTCGCTTTTAATTTTATTTTAAAAAATTAAATATTACACTTATCATATATCCTTTAGATGGGATGGACCGCGAGGGTGATAGAAGGATAGTCGTACTTTACAAATTTTAAATTTTAATAAATTTTAGAATATTTTTATATTTTATATAAACGATATAATTTTATACTCTTAAAATTTTAAATTTTTATATAATTTTATTAAGTATAAAAAAATTGTACAAAGCATAAAATCTACGCCTGTCCTTGTTCTTGAGGCATTGTACTCAAAACCAACAGTAAACTCAAAATGAAAGTATGAGTTGACAAGGGGTAAAATATCAAATTTAGTCCCTTTGAAATTTTAAAATTTAAGCTTAGACTATGACAGTTTAAAAAATAATAATTAAATTTTATTTTGACCCTTTAAAAAATTATAATATATTTTTGTCCCTAAAAACTTCCTGGCTCCATCTCTGAGTAAACTATATATTAGAATCTCGACTAGTTTTAATAGTGTTGATATAATTATTAGATAGAGAGGTATTACATACATTCTCAAGACAAATGCCGAGATTCGAACCATACAAAATAAGACAATATAAACATCTTTAGTCACTAGGCCAATTAGTATATCTCAGTTGACTTAATTATTGAATTGGTTATACAAGTTTATGCTTGTAAGATTAATCCTACTATGTATTGATTATAATCGTTAATATAACCAAAAGTTATAGCTTAAAAAAATCAACTCAAAATGAATTTACACTATTCAGCATCGATCTCTATCCCTTATCTGCTTCCATTTCATTTTCTCATTTCTCATTAATAAAAGCTTAAGCAAGTACAAGACGAGAAAGGGGAATGTAAAGACAAATTCTATTCGGATAACTTTTTATTATTATTATTATTATTATTATTATTATTATTATTATTATGTTTTCAATTGGAATTTTTAAATGAGACTTGGTTAGGTATTAACTTTGTTTTCCACTGAAATTTGAGTTTTTTTGAACTTTGGCATTAATTTTAAACGTTGGATAATAACGGTTTAATTCAAAAATGAAACATTGTATTTTTATGGTTTCTAATATTTGTTGTTATGGACATATCAGATATTTTTTTTGCTCGGCTAACATATCGGATATTGTTCCTTTATTGATACAATTTTTGTATTGATTTTATTTTAAATTGGTGTTTAATTTATCCTAAAATTTTTATAGGCAACATTTTAAAAATCTAATCAGAAAGTTTTAACTTTCTTCGGTATATATCGTTGTTATTATTATATGTAAGTTGAAGTGAGAAAAAATCTAAATAATTTAGACATTAAACAGAAAAAACGTATAACATTGTGACAGAAAGTTACATTTAAAGTTTGATCTAGTTCTTGTGTCCGACTGTTCTTCATTCTAAGGTTGTTTGTTTATAATCTCGTCAATACTAGTCCCTGAAATTTTGTCCACGTTAATCTTTATTTTTTAAAAAATATTTTTATTGATTAAAAATAATAAAGGTAACCAATAATCAGTTGGTCTAATAGGATGAGGCACTATATTTTTTAAACAATGTCAATAATTCGAAACTTGATGTCATGAATTGAACAAATAGAATTGAAAGGATCATAACATAATTAATCTCTACAATGTCCGATTCAAATTAATTAATGAATAATACATACTACCCTTCAAAACCTTGCCATAGTTTCTTGCTTCAATTTATCGTTGAGAACAACCATTCCATAGTCAACCTTGGAGGGTGCTAAAGTTGTCTCTTCTAGTTATATACAACCTTTGTAAACTTCACCAACCCCTGGTTTAACGTGAAATAATTTAACATGACTCGAACTCAATCTGATCCGACCTAAAATTTATTGAATGCCTGATTTTACATCTTATTAATTACGGTCTTCAATTTTGTAAAAAATTAATAGTTTTAAGTTTGGTGTTTACAAGTTCTGTCTATTAGGAGTTTTTCTCCACTATTTCATCGTACGTGAAAATTTATTTTTATAGTTATTAACGTTGTCGATTGTTGAATATTCTACGTTGTTACTACTGCTTTTTAATGTACATCTTCTCAAATAAAAATCAGAGGTCAGACTAAAAAGGACATATTTGTAGGTTTGTAGGACTCTCGAAAGAAAATATCTATAGACTGAGATAATTTGTAGGTTTGCAGGACTCTCGAATGAAAATATCTGCAGACTAAGATATTTTAATTAGTCAATACATTTATTTATTAGTCAAAGTAAGTTACTTTTATTTAAATTTTAATTTAAAAACAATTTTGTTTGTAAGGTATGTGCTATCAAAGATCAAACTAAAAAGAAGATATTTGTAGGTTTGTAGAATTCTCGAATGAAAATATCTATAGACTAAGATATTTTAATTAGTCAATATATTTATTTATTAATTTAACAACAATTTCAGAAATTAGATGGTTGGATTAACCTGAATCGTGAACTTTGTATTCATCTTTAGACTATTTAAAAAAAGAATATTCAATATTTAAACATACTTTTTTTAACAATAGCATCTGAATTTTATTAATCATTATGAATGATAATACAATACAATGCATCAAAGAGAGAAAAATGGACAAGTCCATTAAGATCTCTTACAATGGTGCAAAGAAAAGCAGGCAATTTTATCGATATTAGCATACCAAAATCCAAAAACCTTTATGAATCTCCCTTTCTCTATTCAAACGAGAGGCGAAAAAGGAGTGGTGAGCGAACCAAGCTATCAGGCAGATTGCTCCGCTACCCAGGTCTGATTACATCGGCAACCAATCATCAACCGAGTAGGGATCCATCTTTCTATCACCACCAATAAAACCATAATTAGATATTAGAGTCGTGGAGATCTTTGTACGAGCACCAACCGACTTCTAAGGTATGCTAAAATCATTCCACAATGACAGATGAAACGAACCACAAAAAAGTAAAGAAAAATATGTCACAAAGACAGAGGAAACACATGCCACAAAGACAGATATTCTTATTAAAATATATAAAAAAGAAAAATAATAGATCTGATGGTCGACAACCAATACTAAGAGTGGTTGTTGACCACCAACCAAAAGAAGAAAAGCAAAGTTGCAGGCGACAGAGATTTGAGAGAGAGAGGCTAAGTTAAAAAAATTTAACCTCATATATTATACAAGCATCAATGTCAATCGAGCTAAATCAATTCGTAAGTCCATATTTTTGACAAATCCAAAATCTAATCCTAATCATACCTAGAGGGGACAGAGACTCTAAGAAAAGGAAGGGGAATGCTCCTAGTGGGTCTCGAACCCATAACCTATAAGAATATGAATGAACAAATATGAGCAGCTTGACCAACCTTCCAAATATGCTTGCTCTATGCAAGTCCATATTTAATTGTTCTTTATAAATTTTAAGAGTATGATGCATATTATATTAACCATAATGTTTGTCCGCTTTGCAGTATGTCATGTTTGACAATTAGCGGATAGCGGATTATATTAGCTGTTAGTTGATAGCTGATTGCATTAGCTGATTTGACTACCAGATTGTAATAGCTGATTGTATAAAAGTGTTTGGTAAAATTAACTGATAGGTGTTTGATTATTTGAACAAACAAAATGACATATAAGGACATGATTATATTCGATACTTGTTTGAATTGCTTATTAGTTATCAATATTTTGTATCTATTAATGTTAATTAGATTATGAAAAATAATTCTTTTAATATAACATTAGTAAACATATTTGAAGGATCTATATATTAATTTATTATCTATATAATTATTTTTAATACAATTTAATTAATTATTAAATAAAAATAAAAATATAAATGTGTGAGAATAAAAAGAAAAAAATATTAGTTTACAAATGTCACAATGTAAATACGCGAGGGTAGAGAATTAAAAAAGAAAATATTAAATTTAAGTTATTTGAAGATTTTTGATAATTGTTAAGGGTAAAAATGTATTTATAACTATTATGTCAAAACTTCTAATTTCAAAAAGCCCATATTAGCAGTTTTTTTCAAAATTATAAGTTTCACCCTAATCCGTTATTTACCAAACATCTAAATTAGCGGATTTGACCGGTCAAACCTCTAATTTTAACTCGAACCTCTGTTTACCAAACATGGCCATAATTTTATACTTTTATTATTAAATATTAGCATAAATAAAATTCTCTATTTTTTATTTTGTATTCAAAACATATCTCTTTTTTTTCTCCGGTAGACGTAGAAATTTGTCCAATTTTCCATGGATTCTTTTTCTAAAAATTAACAAGTTGTGCTTGGTAATCGTATTAATTTTTTCTTTAGTGCAAAATTTTCAATAAAAAGTGTTGAATTGATAGGTTGATATATAATGTAATGTTGAAAAATATTAAGTTAACTTTAAATAAATATATATATATATATATATATGAAATATGTTTGACTAAAAAAAGATATTCAATATATTTTGTTTCTCAAGGTGTCCACTCGAGCGAATAGTAATTAATACACAGTGACACATATACATGCCCCCGGAGGGAGCTATTGCACACTCATTTTGAGAAAAAAAAATAGTTTGGTGTTATTTAAAAATAATAATTTAGTGTGTAGAGAAAATAAAAAGAAAATTTATACATCCATTTGAGAAAAAAATATTTTAGACATTTTTTTAGACAATTGCATATGAATTTTATTAAACATCATCAAATATATTACAAATGCATGGCATCAAAAAGAGAGAGAAAAAAGAAGACTAATATACTAAAAATCTCATACAAAGATGCAAAGAAAAACAAACATTTCTATGGAGATTAACATATCATCAAAACCCATAAGCTTTCCTGAATCTCCATGTCTATAGTCAAACGAGGCACGCTTTACGGAACAAAAAATAAGTGGTGAGCGAACCAAACTATCGGGCTACACAGTTTTGATTATATAGACTAACAAACCATTAAACGAGTGGGGATTCATTTTTTCTATGATCACCGATATAATCAAATCAGAAAGCTAGAGCCGTGATGATCTCTATACGAGCACCAAACGACCGCTAAGGTATGCTGATTGTGCCAAACGATAAATGAAATAAACTATAAAAGCCAATAAAAAACATTTCACAAAGACATAAAAATACGTGCCATAAGATTATAGTTTCTTATTAGAATTAAAAAAATTATGAGAGAGCAATAAATCTAATATAAATCTGCATCAAATAATAAACCTAATATTTATATCTATAATATTTGATTATACAAAAATAAATTAAATAATCTCAAATATATAATTTTTATTTTAGATATCACTACCATAAAATAATAAAATTATTTACTTTCTTGTTAATAATATTTGTTACAATGATTATACATAAATACTTTTATAAATATTATAAGCAAAATACACGTAGATGTCAACTTGACATATTATTATTAATTTATATATAATATTTGACCACATGCAAAACGAGATATAGTAAATCAAAAAAAAAAAAAAGAGAGGATAATAATTAATTATAAAGAAAGAGTGCCACGTAAGAAAGGGGAATCCTTTACTATATATATATATAATGCAGAGCCGAATTGATTCCCGGAAAATCTCTCGTTTTCTCTCTTGCTTTCATTTACCCTGTAAGCCTTTGTTCTTTCTTTTTGTTATATATATCTTCTGGCTTTCGGTTTCTTTGAAAGAGGAGTTTTACCAGATTCTCCATTCAGGAAAAAGAAAGCTCTGTATTTGATCAAATTACACGTAAAAGAGACTTGTCAACTGATTGGTATTGGGCTGGATTTTGTTTTCAAGTTTGGATTCTGGGATTTATACAGTGCCTCTCTGTTTTCAACTTTCTGGTTCTTTCAACCTTCATTTTGTGGGTTCTTTTTCTCTCTTTTGTTATGAGATTTTGTAGTGTTTTAAGTTTGATTATAGTTTTAAAACTGTTCTCTGAGAGTTTTGCTTGGCTTCTCTTTTCTTGTAGAATTTGAAAATTTCAACATTTTTGGCCGAACTTGGACTGTTGGGGTTTTGAAAATTGAGCGTTTCTGAATTTAAGTTTCTTTGAAATCTTCACCCGGTTCAAAAAGTAGCTAAAAAAAGCTGAATCTGGGTTGGGGTGTTTATCTTTTTCTCTCATGTTGGGACCATGTAAAGCTCTGTTGTACTAGCTTCTTCACAAAGAAAAAAATTTAGAAAAAAATGTGTAGGGTCTGGTGCCCCACAGTTGGAGGATAAGTATTCATGATTTCTTGCAAGTTTAAAGGGGTTGTTGAGCACAAAAAGATTTGTTAACATTTGTTGAATTGAATAGCAAAGATGCCTTCATGAATCATGCATAATCTTATGCTTTAGTGTTTTGCTTGAGGAGGAAGCATGGAACTTATAATTATTATCCGTCAAACTTTTGGTGTTTCAATTAAGATTTTCTTGATTCTGATCTGGTATTTGTTTTACAGATTTTGGCAACAGATGGCCACTGAACGGTACTTTGAAGATGCTAATGGCCCTTTAAGTGGAGAGGGTAAAGATTCCTTGGAGAAGTGGGAGAATTCACCGAGTTCCGAAGACGGTCCCTCAGCCGGTTTCGACTGCAACATCTGCCTCGACTCGGTGCAGGATCCGGTGGTTACTCTATGCGGTCACCTGTATTGTTGGCCTTGCATTTACAAATGGCTTTGTTTTCAGACCATCTCCACTGAAAACCTGGAACAGAAACACCAGCATTGTCCGGTTTGCAAAGCTGAAGTTTCACATGCCACACTGATTCCGCTTTACGGAAGGGGCGTAACGACTAATGCATCAACTCGCAATACTCCGAAGAGACCTCTTGGTCCGTCTTGTGATCTTGGCGGGATAAGGTCACTTAATACTACCGAGAGTCTACAGTTTCGGCAGCCATTCGATCACCATGGTTATTCATACCAACCACAAATGTACTACACTCAACAGGGCGGTTATCCTGATTCATCGATGCTTAGTCCTGGTGGCACGGCGATAAGTGTACCAGATCTGGTGACCCGAATGCTCGGTGAGATGGTATACTCAAGAGTATTCGGGAACACGATGACAGATTTATATACAAATCCGAACTCATACAATCTTGAAGGGAGCACTAGTCGTAGAATCAGAAGGCAATTGATGCAAGCCGATAAGTCGCTGAGCAGAATAAGTTTTTTCCTCAGCTACTGCATATTCTTCTGCCTTCTTTTGTTCTGAGTTTTAGTCCTCTGCTTTCGTCGGAAAAATTATACCCGTGTAGGAGACCAAAAGTATACAAATTTGAGCCGTATGTACTAATAATACAGTATGCGATGTTGCCATCTCCTGTGCTGCTTATAGCATTTATACTATTGGAAGTTATGTTTCAAGCTTAAAAATCAATCATCTCGTGAAGTTTTGGGCTATTGGATATAGCTTAAACTTGGATATGTGTAATATTTTAATACAGTTGTTAATATATATATATATATATATACATTTGCTAAATGCTAATGGTATAGGTTGCATTTGTTGACTACTGAGAAACTACCAAGAAAGAGAGGTCCATTGTTCGTTTCTGGTTTTATATATCTAGTTTAATCAAATTTAACTTCTAAAACGAGATGAAATAAAATTCTGTTTTCTAAATTTATTCCAGGTGGGTCCCATGCTCGATCTTATCGTGCTTCCTTGGTTTGATCAAAGTTCAGTTCAATCTAAAATACGATTATAAAAGTTCACTTCGATCCATTTTATTTGTAAATAAATAATCTAAAGCTGTACCTATTTGGTTAAATTGTAATATGTATATAGTTTTACATAAATTTAAGTAAATATATCGTTTAAATATAGGGTTTAAATTTGATATATAGGCTTTGTAAAATAAATTTTACACAATGCTGCATATTTCTACTATAAATCAAAATTAAACCCTAAACTAAACCCTAAGCTTAAATTCTAAACCTATAACCCAAACTCCTAAACTCTAAACCCTAAACTAAACCCATATTCCCTAAAACTAAAAGGTCTGTGTATACACATACTGTGTATTAAAATTTTTCTCTTAAATATAAGAAAATATAGTATAAAAGAATAATACTGTTAGTCATTAGATACATGAGAAAAGGAGTACAATTTAGTCTTCAGTTGATTCAGATAACCTAAATTCAAACAACTTAATTTATACGTGTGCGTGAGTTTTATTAAGTTTGAAATTGAATATTGTACTTTTTATACTATCAGAATAATAATGGCGAGATAAAAAAATAATCACAAACACAGAAAAAAAGTACACTGTAAAAAACTCAAAAGAAAAAAAATACAGATAGATAGGGAGAGATTTCACTATTTCAAAAAATAAAGAATATAATAGATGATTTCAACCCAATTCTATGCAAATCGAGTTTCTTACTCTTCAACGTATACTCAATGAATAAAGTAGAGTTTTACACGGATTGATAAGTTCCGTACCACAAAAGAGTTATTCGGGCCGCACCCATTTTTGTTATTTTTTTATAAATATTCGAGCCAATTCTTAAAAAAAATTAAGTTATAACTCTAACAATATTAGAAAATAATTGTTTTTAAAAAATATAGTTTTTCATGATAGAAGAAAGAATAGACTTGCAAGGACGGAGGGTTGTTGAGGACCAAAGGGGCCCGACCCCTGCTGCAAAATATAGTTTCCACTAGGATTTGGAATCCTTATGTATATGGACCCATGTTGTAATCTATTATAACCTTAGGAGTAGGAAAATTCAACATCATGTGTGTGTATATATGAGAAAAATTTTGATACATAAGCTGTGTAAACTTTATTTATACATACCTTTTAGTTTTAAGAGTTAGGGTTTTAATTTAGGGTTTAAAGTTTAGTGGTTTAGGTTGTAGAGTTTAGAATTTAAGGTTAGTCTTTAGAATTTAGTGTATAAAGTTTAGTTTTTTAGGGTTAGGGTTAGAAATTTAGGATTCTTTCAGCAAAATTAAACATCTATGGAGAGTTGAGTAAGGTAAGCAAATAAATAATATTATAATAATTATTTTTTTTAATTTGAGTTATTTGATCTTATATTTTAATTTTAGTATTAGTTTAGTCAATCTAACTATTGTTTAAGTTGAATTAAGAAAAAAAATCATAAATCTAATTCTTAAAGTATTAGAGAATTATTGTTAAGTTGAATGTTGATTTTTAAATTTAATTTTTTTATGGTAATGTACTAATCTATTACGCTCTCTTAATAATTTATAATTTCAATCTTATCTATATATAGAATATAATTTTGTAAATTTTATTCATGTGAAGAATATAATTAGTCTTTTAAAATAAATATTTAAAAATTAGTGTTATATTCATACAATAATAGGTTATATAAATACATCTTGCTATGGGGCTAATATTTATAAAAATTAGTCTTTTAACTTGATCTTTTAGTATATTTATTTTTATCATTTATTTATTGCATTGCATATTTACTGTTATTACATTTTTTTTCAGTATATTTTTATTAGGGGACAGAAAATACAATCCGATTTCCTTGCTTATAAAAAAAATCCTAACACTTACTATTAAGTATTATGAATGATAACTAAATGAAATCTACTCAGAAACCATAGATAGTATAAAACAAATGCAGGAAAATAAAGCCAAACAGAAAATATAACTAAGATAATAGTATCCAAAATAATAAGACATTCAAACAACACCGAAGATCAACTCATAAGATGCTAGACAAGTTTTTTTTTAAAAAGAAAAACACCAAAAGTAACAAAAAATATATATATATATCCTTCAAAATTTAAAGAAAATCCCCAAAAACTGAAGCTACAATAAAGGGGAAAAACGAATAAACAAGGAGTGGGTATCGGAATATAGATGGAGATACTAAGAACTCATCAGCCTCTGATGTGCTTGACTCTGTTCCAGCCTTTCTTACACGACTCTCCCACGATCTTCACGCCCTTCTTGAAGAAAACCTTGAGCTCCTTGGCTCTCTCTTTTACTTGCTGCTCGAAACCCGCCATTGAACCAGAGCTTTAAAAGGAAGAAAAATATTTAAAGAAATCTCGAATTTTGCTTGATGCGTTTGTGTAGACGACGACTGCCTGTAAACGAGAAAGAAAACTCCCAGGGTTGTTTTTAAGCAGGGGATGGGAGCTTAGGCCTAGTAGGATTCAATGCATCAACAGACACGTGGCGGAGATCTGATGGGTGATGAATACGTTGAGTGCGGGATAAGCGTGGAAATGAAAAAGATACGTTGGATTTTTTGGTTGGGTTTTTCCGTTTTGGATGGTCCCATTTACTCCACAACTTTAAATTTTTTGTTGAAAAAAAGAGAAAGCGGTTAGCAGAAGTGACAGGATATTTTCAATTTGGAAGTAAAAATATATGTTTTATTTTATTTTAAATCACACTTTTATAAATTCGATTTAAAAATAAATAAATTAAATTTTAGTTATAAAATAAGAATTCGAATAATTTAAAAATTTTAATAGTTAATAAATTAGTTTAAGGTTCGAGTCGAATCTTATAACTTTGACTGACATATGTATATTACATATGAAGAAATATATATGAATATCATATATTGTTATAGAAAGCCATTCAAATTAGAACCAATTGCTACCATAGCATTCTAAAATCTACAATTAAATTTGAACATACACTCAACTTGACTCGGCTAGAAAAAATTCAAATAAAGATTGAGTTATAAGATATGACTCGTAAATTTAACTAACACAAATTTTTTGACTTGACTTGATCGAATGCTGACTAAATTTTTTTAAATAGTATTAAGGTGATTACAATATAATATCTGTTCATATATATTCACATATTTTAACTCTTTGATAATATACACACCTTACAGATAAAATAATTCGAACTTAAATTATATATATCATTCTCTTTTTTTACTTGAACCCTTTATTGGGTTAAAATATAATTTATCTATAATATTAAACAAAGACAACAACCAAATTAAAATAAAAATATTAATTAATAAAATGAGAAGTGTTTAAAAATCAGTAAGAAGCTTATGTCGGCATTGAAAACCAAAGGGTCCCATTCCCCTTGACATAACTGGTTGGCTAACTGGCTTTGTCTTTATACAGCACAGCACAGCACTAAAACAAAACTACGAGTACACAAATCAAAGGCGCCCCAAATGGTTTAAAATTTGCTTACTAAAAGATATGAATAATATCAAGTATCAACGACCAAGTTTGTATAGTGAAATGAGATATTATATCTCTTAAATAAGATTATGTTTGAATTTTAATGTTGTAAATGATAATCGACTTATCCTCACAATAAACTTTTACAGCATCAAACTGGATTAATCAACTGAATCGAATACCGATAATTCTAAAAAAATAGATTAATAATCCTAATAAAATAAAACTTTGGCACAACAGCTCATTTGCATTAAAAAGTGATTCACCAGCTGGACTTAGCTAAAAGGCTTCAAATTCTTAATCGTAGGCAGATGAAGTTTGGGATTAATTTTAGGGTAAATTACACCATTAATCACCAAATTATTGTATTGTTTTTATTTTGGTCACCGAATTAAATATTTTGGTAAACCAGTCACTGAAATTTCTTTCTTATTTTGGTCTTTGGTCGTTAAAATATTGATAGTGATGATGTCATGGATCTTTCTTAAATTAGTAGGGTTGGTTAATATAGATTTGAAGAATTTGTGTTAATGAAATTGCTAAAGTAAAGCTAATCCAATATATTAATTTATAGGGACCATAGTCATTTTTGGAATACTCAGTAGGTTGGACCTTCAACAATTGAGGCAAATGAAGGGGGACCAAAGAAAGAGAAAGGGATATTTCCATGGAAACAAACACTAGTAGTCTCTGTCATCCTCACAATAACCAAAACCCTTCATCCTTCATGTGAAAGCTAAATCGGTGCCACCTTTTTCTAATCATGGGTATTGGCCAATTGGTTGGGACTGCTTGTGGACCTACTTTGGCGGGGGGGCGGGGTAAAGACAGGCTGTTTTTAGGGGATTCTAATGTGAGGCATGATTGAGCGGGGTACGGTGTGACACGAACTGAAAATATTATAAGACACAAAATTTAAAATTTAAAATGTTACACTTTTTTATAGTATTTTAGGTTGGTAGTTAAGTTTCGACACTTATCTTCGAGTATCGATACATATCACTTCTGATAATATTTTAAGTTTTGTAAGTATCAAAACCCGTCTTTAAGTATCGATATTTTCGTAAGGCACTAACAAAAAATGTTATAAAAAATATAAAATTTTTAATTTTAAGTTTTGTGTTTTGTAACATCTTCGATTGGTGCCGTACTACAAACCTGCCCATCTTGTTCTCTTCTCCTTTGCTAATTCTGTATCAGTACTTGAGCATGGTCCATGGTATATTCCAAACAAGCTAATTATTTTAAATAAAGGGTAAAATACATTAGATGTTATTTAGTTATAGATTTAATAATATTCAATTCACTCTTTTTCTAACCATAATAATTGAGTCTCTTAAATATAAATTTAAGAATAAATTCTTCTAAAAGTAACAATTAAGATAAATTCTTCTAAAAGTAACAATTAAGTCACTCAATTATAAGTTTAAGAACAAATATGTCACTCAATTAAAACTTCGTAACAAATAAGTCCCTATCATGAAAATTAAAACAAGGGATTGGTTTAATTACAAATTTAGTCCTTGAAACTTATGCATTCTATTAATTTGATCATAATTCAAAATAATTCAATAAATTTAACCCATCATATTTAAAAATTGCGGCATTGCACCATCTTGACACACCCTCCGACCACCTATCACACTTTATCCTATTGTCCATTAGTTAGATAATAAATAGATGTGATAGCTCGACAGACACTATCACTTCAACTGACAGACTAATGGAATATACTCATTATAACCTTAACGTCTCTTGCTAGTAGAGACAATTATTTCACTAATGGAATTTTTAAATATAAAGGCTTAAATTTATTGAATTATTTCGAAATAGGATCAAACTAATAAAATGCATAAGTTTTGGGGACTAAAATTGTTATTATACCAAGCCCTTATTTCAATTTTAATGAGAGAGTGACTTATTTGATACAAAATTTTAATTGAGTGATACGTTTATTTCTAAACCTATAATTGAATGATTTAATTGTTACTTTTAGAAAAATAGTGTTATGTTTGCTACTAAACCTATAACTAATTGACATGTGGTGTTATTTAACCAAACCTAGTTGGGTTTTTGAGATGACAATGATGCCAATCTGGGTTCACCTTCATCGGGTACCCTTAGAACTTTACTCTAAAAGAGGTTTGTTTCGTAAGTCTATATATTGCATCAACACTGTGCCAAATGTCCGCTGCTAGGAAATAAGTAGTTAATAGCAAGGTGATCAAAACTCGACTTAAAAAATTAAAATTTTTGACTCGATTTGTTTTTTGTTTTAATTTGACTTGAAATTTTATAAACTTGATTCTATTCGAAAAAATTTCAAATAAAATTTGAGTTGTAAAATAAAAATTCGAATAACTTAAATTTTTAACTTGAAGATAACATTCTGGAATATTGGGCTGCTAGTATTAACTGTGGTGTTGATGTCTTACCAACAAAATACCTTGGTTTACCTATCGGCTATCCTCGTAATTCGCCGGCTTTATGGCAGCCTATTATTGACAAAGTCCAGGTTTGGCTTAACGGATGGAAAGGGAAGTTGCTGTCCTTTGGTGGCCGTTTGAATCATATAAAATCAGTTCTAACTTGCTTGCCTGTTTATTTTGTCTTTTTTTTTAGATGCCAGTGTCGATTTCAGCCAAACTTAACAAAATGACCGCTAGGTTCCTATGGGGTCCCTCTTCTACCCGCTCTATTCACTGGGTAAAATGGCAAGATATTTGCAGGCCTAAAGAGTTTGAAAGGCTCTATTTTTTCGACTTTAAACTGCGAAATCATTCTTTATTGAATAAATGGGTTTGGAGGTACGGCCTTGAGCCTAATAGTTTGTGGAGACGTGTCATTGATGCCAAGGTTGGAGCAGATTCGGAGAGCTTACTGCCTATAACTTCCAGTAGCAACAATATTTCATGGATATGAATCAAGACCAAACGATCACTTCACAAAGAATCTGCGTTATAAGCTAGGAGATGGCAGATCAATTAATTTTTGGGAAGATCTATGGGCCGGCAGTAGCTCGCTTAAAATTGCGTTTCCTCGAGTATTTGCTTTGGCGACGCAAAAGGTAAGGAAGGTTGCTGACTTTGGCATTAAAGTAAATGATAATTGGGATTGGAACATTGTACATCGTAGAAGGTTATTCGATTGGGAGATTGGTTTGTGGGAGAGTTTCCTAAATTCCATTAAAGATGCTTCCAGAAATACAACATCCAAAGATTGTGTCAGATGATCCGGGTCTGCATTGGGGTCTTATCATCCAAAGCTTTTATGCGAATCAGCCTCGTTTGAGGGATCCCAATCCGACAAGTTGTGGAAGTAGATTTAGTCTAACCTAGCTCCTCCTAAAGTGGAATTTTTCCTATGGAGGGCCGTGCTAGGAAGGATTTTTACTGATCTGAACTTAATAAAAGAGGGATCTGTCCAAATGACCAGATTAATTGTGTGTTTTGTGCTCAGGAACCGGAATCTACTGATCACTTATTGTGCCATTGTCTTGTTTCTTGGAAAATTTGGCAGGCTTGGTGTAAGGTATGGAACGTGCATATAGTTATCTTGAGTTTTCTGAAATCTCTTACAACGGTATGAGAAAATTTACCGGTTAAACCATCGCTGAAACCTCTTTGGCATCTAACTTTTTTGAGCATAGTTTGGAAAATCTGGCTACAACGTAAAGAAGTCATCTTTAACAACAAACCTTGCATTCTGATCGCCTAATCGACTTGGCCTTCCTACGGATCGGTCACTGGTATAAAAACAAATGGCCTGACTCTATAGCATCGGTTAATGCCTTTGTCTGGTGCCCTGCAGCGGCGTCTCTTCAGCCGAGGCCTAATCGTAGGCCTATTTTAGGCTCGTGGTCCGCCCCTGATGCTGGCTGCCTGAAGTTTAATATAGATGCAACGGTAAAAGGGAGTTTGGAGAGGCGGGTATCGGTGGGATTCTCTGAGATCATTGTAGAAAAGCTTTGATTCGGTTTTCCAAATCAATTGGCATGTCAGAGCCTTCTGGAGCCGAACTGGTTGCCATACATGAAGCTTGTCAGGTTTTTTCTTCTTCTCGCTGGTTTAATAGGAATAAACTGTCCATTGAATCGGATAGTCTTCTAGCTGTGAGTTGGACTAAAAATCCTCGCTGTTCACACCCTTGTTTTGCTCAATTGGCCATGAAGTGTCATCAGTTCTGCTTGAATGATGACTGGAAAATCTGTTTGGAATATAAAGAACGTAACTGTGTAGCCCATCATTTAGCTCAGGAGGGTATAGGGAGAACTATTGATCTGTTGGAGATTTATGACTGAAAAGTGTTGCTGTTTCTGGATAGTTGGCATAGGCATGTGTTGGGGTGCCGCTTGTGTGTGGAAGACTCTGAATTTTCTGCAGTGCTGAGTTAGGAAGCGAGGGCAGTGGACTGCCTTTCTCTCTTGCTGCTTGCTTATAACCAAGTGGGAAAGTAGAGAAGGGTGCTAATGGTTAATTCTCGTAGTGTTGAATTGTGTAAGCCCAGGGATGTTATTAGCTTGGCTGAGTTTGATCCTAATTTGTGCAGGTTAGTGTTAAAATGAGATGCTCGGATATATTTTGTACATGACGCCGATACAGTGCACTCTTTTTCCAGCATTAGGTGCTAGGGAGATTTTTTAACGAGGCTATATTAGCTTCTCATTCCGTATGATTTATCAATAATATCATACTCCTACTTCCCCTTTAAAAAAAATACTCTAAATAAAAAAACGTAACTTATTCAATTTAGAGACCTCAATCAACTGTTGTAATTCGATGTTTACCGAACAATCAAAATAGTAGATTTGAATATTGAATCCTCTTCCGTATTTGAGTTCCACAGAAAACTTAACCCTGATATGAACAATGATCATTTTATATATGATTATCCAGAAAAAGAAGAAGCATGCACTAGAAAAAGCTTCCCTCCAGTTTCAAAAACAAATTAGAACAAAAGAAAGAATGTCTACCGATGATGTTGCAGACTTGAAATCCCATTCAATGTCTCCCAGTTAGCTCTTATTCTCAATCTCCACTGCGAACAGCTAACCGAAACTTAAAAAAAAAAAAACAACAAACCGAGAAATTAAGGTTTTGCATCACTTGGAAGCATCGGGATTGTCTTTAACTTTGCTATCAGCCTCAGCCGGAGCTGAAGTCTCTGGTTTTGGTTTTTCAGTGCCATCATTAGCCTCCGCAGCCGCCGCAGCAGGTTTACTTTCTCCAGAAGAGGCTGCTGTTGTCGAAACTTTGCCGTTCTTGGCGTCCCTCTCTTCCTTTCCATCTTTACTTTTTTTCCCATCTTTTTCATCTTTGGGTGGAGCCGGAGGCATCATGTGAGGCGGAGGATTCTGTTTGAGCTTCACGAAAATTTGCCTTATTCTCGAAAGATCAGCAGGCTTCCCCGGCTTTGGACCCTGAATCACGAAAGCCGACGGTGTCTTATCAGGGTCTTTCCTTCCTCTCTTCTTCTCGATATTCGCCACCTCTCGAGGAATGATCTCTGAGATTGCTTTCCAGTAATGGAGGTGAGCTTCTTTGTGGAACTTCTCTTGATTAGCCAAGTAAAGCTGCATCAACAATATACAAATAATAGATTCACTGCAGCCGCGTACAGAAGCAACGAAAATTAATGATCATAATGCTAGTTTCTTCAACCTTCTCTCTTTCTCTGTTGTTAGCCTTATTGGTTTCACAATTCTGATTCCTTTTCTCGTAGAAAGATCGTTTGTATTCATCGGCATCGGCGATTATCTGATCACGCCTCTCTCTTTCTCTCTTCTCCTTTTCCTCGAGATGAATGGCGTTTAAGCTGTGAATGGAAACGGATTTAAAACAATCAACGGAATGAGAAATTCCGGTAAAGGAAGCGAAGTAGAACGAAACAAACCGGCGCCATTCGCGTCGTGCGAAGCCTTCCTCTTGCATCTGATCAGGCGGAGGCAACATGGGCCGCCCTTCGGAGACGAAAATACCATCGTCATCGTCATCATTAGCATCGTGACCATGACCACGACTACCACCGCCACCAGGAATAACACTACCATCCATCGCAGACTCTCCGAAAGGCGTCACGAATTCAGCATTGGGGGCCGACATCCCGAAGCCATAAATGTCCGGGGAAGGCGGCTCGTTATGATTGTCAATGTTATTATTGATGTTGTTGTTGCTAGTGGCAATGTAACCGAGGTTTTGACTGTAACTGCGAGTGTGATTGTGAGCAATGTGAGTAGAAGTATCGATGGTGAGATCATCGGAAGCGTAAGCTTGTGGTGGCGAGAAAGAGGAGGAATCATAGGCTCTCATGTAGATGGCATCATCGTCGAAATGGCGAGACGAGGAGTTAATGTTCTCTACTCCATCGTTGTTCATCGTGTCGAACGACTCCATTGATGATCAAATGGAAGATCCTAAAAACTTTGGTTACGTTGAAAGTCTTGTGTGGCAGTGTGAGCGTTTCAGGTTTATGCTATTTTTGCTCGGAATACATCGTTATATTCGGATCCAGAGAGGGAACAGGGAGTTCGTTGGCTTGGCTGATATCAACAAATATATTACGTATTATGAAATTAAGTAATTATAATTTAGTCATTTATTATAAAGTTACAGTGAAACAATATTTCTTCGAATATGGACCTTAAAAGACTTGAGTGATATTTTTTTTTGAATGAACACCTTGGCAGTCCAAGTGCGCATGCTTTGTGTAGATGTTCATGCCATTGCAATTCCAAGCTGCCCTTTCCCCAGTAAGGCTTAAGGTGAACAGAGAGTCATTCCAATTGTGCTCACATAAAGCAAGGGCTTCCTCCCAATTCTATCAACAAGAAATGTTGCAATCAATATAAAGGCAGTCTTTGTGACAACGACGGCCACGGTTGCAGCGAGAAGTTTCGAGTTATTCTCGGTCCTGGCATCCTTGAAGATTGTGGGGGCTATAGTATACAGTTGCATATATTCTAGTGATTTGTTGGAAGCACTGGATTCCGAAGCCGGCGATCAGCATTCGACGAAGTGAAGGTGAAGGGCTTAGTAGTTCGTGCCACAAGGCTCTCTCTTCATTCTTCTCTCCGTTAGATCGACTCGGTTCTGCATGACCAACCACCTCGCTGATTCAGGGATAAAGAAAAGTGTGAATCCAATGAAGAGTGAAGGTATTCCAACAGCCAGCATTGCCCTCATGCTTATATGTACTGAAAGACCACAAAATGCGTAGTTGGAGACATAACCAGGCAAAATTCCTAGATGTATGCAAATCTCAGGGAAGGAGGTAAGATATCCTGTATCGCAAGTTGGCAATATCTCCGCAATATAGACCGGAGCAATCATGACTCCGAAGCTTTTTCCGACCCCAGCCAAAACTCATCCGATCATTAGTACTTTGAACGAAGATGCAAGTGTCATTGTAGCTGCACCAATTTGAAACACACAGCAGCAAAGGCCATTGTCCACTTTCTACAAACCAGCTAGTTGACAATGAATTTTGTTCTGAACAATCATAGCAGATTACTTTTGCAGGCAATAAAATTTAAGATTTTGAGCCAAAATGGTGAATTTTAAGCATTTCAAGGAGCTCAATAGGCACAAAGATGACAATCAGTCATTCAGTCCAGTTGAAGTTTCTCATTTGCAGTTATCTGGTTCTACATAAAATAAGATGAATGAACATTATAATGCTAAATTCCAAGGATTTGCAGTTATCTGGTACTTAATGAGAGCCAAACAAAAGAAAAATGGTAAGACAAAGATATTTGCGGTGAGCGTGGCTGACGCTCCCCCAACTGAGCCATCCCCGCAACTGCTAAGTATTATTTAAAATATTTCACTTCTGCTCTGTATTCATTGCTAAATCCCGGTTAGATTTTTATTTATAGACATCCAAAATCATCGTTAAGAGCTGAGCTTGGATGGTTATTATTAACATGTTCACATTAAAACATTATATTTAACGATTTAAGTTGGGTTGAAAATTGAAAATTGAAAATTTTAAATCTATTCATATTTATATAAATAGTCTAAATTTATCGACGTGATAATTACAAAATCATATTGTAAATGAATCGTCCATCAATCATTTTGAACACTTATTTTTTTTATTAAATAGAGATTACATTCTCATACCGAGATTCAAACCCATACAAGATGAGACAATATAAACATTTTTAGCCCTAGGCCAATAAGTGAATCTCATTTTGAACACTTATTAATTGGTAAGTGCTTAAGATTTTTTTTTTCAAGTTTAGGTATCATTTTGAAACATAAAAAAGATTAAATACTGATTTTAAAATAATTACCAATTTCAAACACCAATTTATATAAAGGTCAATATTGTTTGATATTTATAAGTTAAATTGTTGTTTAACGAATTTAAAATATATAAAGAATTTAATTAAATTGAAGATTTGAATAAAAAATGTGAATGTTAAAATGATTGAGTACAATTTCTAAACTATTTTTATTAATATCTTTTAAGGGAATTTTATTAATATTTAAACATTAAATAATAAGTAGTTTTTTTTTTGTGGTGAAGAAAGGGTATTATTACAGGCCTCATTAAAAATTTCTCTAACCTAAATGAAGAAAAAAAGTACCAATGACAATACATACAAATTAAATATTATAACATACCATTACAAGCAGCTTAACAGACCCATTCCACTACCAAGATGGGTTCAAAAAGACAGACTACCGTGTATAAGCAGTTACCATGCCATCAACAACTCCTACAAAGCCATCATCCCGATCCGATATCTGCTTGCAGCAGGTCTATTACCGAGCCATGAGGCATAATAAAACGTATAACCTCAAACCCCTCCAACTGAGTCAAATGGGACATTGCATCCGCCACCTTATTAGCTGTTCGACGAACATATTGCACCATGCATCTCCAATCACGGCGTAGCAACTCCTTTATATGAAGTAAATCATGTGTCCAGTCATAACATCTGAGCAATGGATCAACCAAATTGCCTACATACTATCTATCTCAAGAATTATCTGTCGATAACCCAAATCCCATGCACATACTAAACCAATATACTCTCCCCATAACTCCGCCTCAATCACCGAGCAAATACCAATAAATTTAGTAAACCCCATACACCAGTGACCCTCCTCTCACCGAATCACTCCCCCACATGAACTATGACCCGATGCTGGATGATGCCCCCCATCAGTATTAATCTTTACCCACCCGGCCTGAGGCGGTGACCAACTACCCGACACCACATCCACAGTACCATACTCACCGAAGCGACTAGCCTGGCTAGCCAGCGCACTGATAGATCTATCCGTAAGCCACCTACTACGTTTTAAGATGGAACGAGAATCATCTAACGGAGTATCACAAACAACTAAGTTACGGTAAATCCACAAATTCCAAACGATAGATCCAAAATGAAGGTCCCAATCACCATGAGTCCCCCCAAAATACGCCGGGTTAGCAAGATTAACTCGAATCCATTCCTTAAAATCTATAGTCAAAAATTCAGTGAACCGGTCCCTGCGAACCAAACCGTTCCAAACCGTTCCAAGTGCTCACCGCCATAGTACATACGCAAAACATGATTTATATCCTCTACCTGGGCATGGTAAATGACGCAACCAGCATCGCTCTCAAAATGACGTCTTGTACGCTCCGAATTGGTCATAAGCCCTCCATGGCAGGCTAACCACATGAATACCTTGATACGTTACAACCCTAGAAACCGGTGAATCATTTTTCAGACACCCTCCCTCTCCAAACTGTCTTCCCCAACTCGGATACCATATGCCGACTTAACTGAAAACTGACGATCCTTACTCCCCGACCATCCAACAGTATCCCCATCGGGACCCGTGCTGGTCATCTCTTTGCTGCAATATGTAACAAAATATTTTCAGGCAGAAATTGTTGGAACAAAGGCCATTTCCAACGTCCTTCCCCATCACACATATCAGCCACCCGGCACCGAGTCATGCCAATTGCCCCAGCTGCTATTGTATGATTGATTAGAGGTCCATAATCATCAAGCCAACTATCAAACCAGAAATCAATATTTCGGCCACTTTCAATATTCCACACCATATGTTTCCTCACATCATTCCAAACCATGGACACCTCTTTCCATAGGCTCGAACAATTATTCCGCCTAATCGCCAAAGGCACACCACCCTCACATTTATACCTTGCTCGAAGGAAACGTACCCACAATGCTTCTCGCTTAGAGACCAACTGAAAGGCAATATTCACAATAAAAGCATTATTCTGCTCATGCACATTACGAAATCCGAGTCCACCATATATCGCGGGTTTACAAACATCCTCCCAACGTACCATTTGTATCCCTCCTTTTCTCCGCCGATATGCCCCACACAAATTGACGAAACAAGCGTTCCAACTTATTACAAATACATTTCGGAAGAACCACCGTCTGTATAGCGTAAGTTGGAATAGCTGCTAACACAGACTTAGCCAACGTAATACGCCCTGCCAGCGAGAGAGACTTCGCAGCCTATCCACTCAATCTATCATGAACCATCTCAACCAGGTACTGATATGTTCCTGCCGTGATACGACTATGCAGCAGAGGGACACCAAGGTATTTACCCAAATCTGAAACCTCACGAAAACCCAGTGATGCACTAATTTGTTCTTTTAACTCCAATTCAACATTTGCAGAGAAATAGATTGTAGTTTTTGGTACACTAACTTTCAACCCAGAAACCTCACAAAATCTCCCTAACACTGATCGAATAACCTCCACATGCTCAATAAAAGCTTCTGCAAATAGCAACATGTTATAGGCGAAAAACAAACGGGAGATCCCCCGGGCTTTTCCTTACCGTGCGGAACGGTTTCCAACTACCTTCATTCTGCGCGACCTGTATGGCTTGTGTTAAACGTTCCATGCAAAGTACAAACAAATACGGCGACAAAGGATCTCCTTGTCGAATACCGCGTAAAGGAGTAAATGAGTTTATTTTATCCCCATTCCATAAAATCTGTGTGGACACGGACGAAACACATTGCATAATTAAATGACGCATAGCTACCGGTATCCCAAGATCCAATAACGTATCATCAATAAACTCTCATTCAAGGCGATCATACGCCTTTTCCATATCAACTTTTATCACCATCCATCCTTGTTTCCCAGTCTTACGTTTCATAAAATGAATCACATCTTGCGCGATGATGATATTATCCGTAATCTATCTTCCAGGCACAGAACTTGTCTGGTTTTCAGATATCCAAGTCGGAAGCAAAGGCTTGAGGCATTTTACAATAACCTTAGTAATCGTTTTATACACCACCGTGCATAAACTGATAGGACGAAATTGACTGAGCAGCTCCGGCCTCGGTACCTTAGGAATTAAGACGAGTAAGGTTTGATTTAAATTAGTAGTCCACCGCCCCTCCTCAAATACTTCCCGAATGTAGTTATACATAGATGCACCGACGATTGCCCAATTCCTCTGATAAAATCCTGCCTGATTCCCATCAGTACCAGGTGCCTTGAACGGAGCCATAGCAAAAACCGCCTCCCGTATCTCATCATTTGATAGAGTTCTCACCAACCCATTCAAACAATCCGGATCAACATTAGGAAAAAGCCCCATAGAATGATAACCATACACATCACCCCCTGAACTAGAAAAGAGCTCACCAAAGAAATTAATAGCCGCTTCTATGAGCTCTTCCGGATCCGAGCACCATTCCTCACCATCAATTTTGAGCGCAGCAATTCTATTAGCACGTCGACGTGTCATAACGAAAGCATGGTAAAATTTCGTATTGCGGTCTCCTTCTGTAATCCATTTCGAGCAAGAATTCTGACGCCACAAACTTTTTTCATATTCTAATACAGTTTTTAATTCAGCCGCAAGACCTACCAATCGCTCAGAATGCCGATCTTGTAAAGCTCTGTCAATCCTGCGAATCCGAGCGACCAACTGCCTTTTACGTCTTCCAATATGCCCAAACACCTCCGAATTCCATACCAAAACCTTCAAAGAAAACACTCCTAAATTACCTCTAAAATCACGGTCAGGTCTCTACACATCCTGAAGAAATTCTCTGAACTGTGGATGCTCCTGCCAAGCTGCAATAAACCGAAAAGGCCGATTAGACCCTCTAGTCTCTGAACTTTTTGGAACCAGAAGAATAGGCCGATGATCTGATCTGAGACGGTCCAGATGCAGAACATACAAATCAGGACAATGATTAACCCATTGTGAATTCACCAAGAAACGATCAAGCCGTTGGTAAAAATCTCCCCTATTCCAGGTGAAATTCGGCCCCTGATATCCCAAATCCACCATACCCGAACGGAACATAAACTCTCCAAAGTCTCCGTTAACTCCCGTACCATGGCCCGAACCACCACGCCTCTCCTCAGGATGACCAATAACATTGAGATCTCCTCCCAAGATCCAAGGAACTGCATCGCCTGGATTTAACTCAAGAAACTGATCCCATAAATGTTTACGATAGGAAGCTTTTGGACTAGCATAGACCACAGTAAAATATAACCATCCATTAAAGTCTACAGACCAAACTCGTCCATTGATGAACTGATTCGAGATATGCATCACCTCCACTTTAACTGACTCATCCCACAACAGCCAAATCCCGCCACTAAAACCATGAGCCTCTATACGAAACGATCTCGAAAACCCTAGTTGAGAAATGACTCTATCGGCTCTCCTACCACTAATACGAGGCTCAAAAATTGCAACCATCTGAGGTTGAAACTCGCGCACACACGTCCTTACATGCCTACGGAACGTAACACTCGCCGCTCCCTGGCAATTCCAACACATGAAACTAATCATTAAATAAAATTAAAAAAAACACACCATACCTTACTGGATCATATCCAGTCCAACTTCGGCATTACCACCACCTGCACCATTCGCATCCTTGACGCTAGCAGATCTACTATGATCTCTAACCACACCCCCAGATCCATAAGAGTACTCGGGTCTCCGATAACATTTGACACCGTATGAACCCACTCTTGAAGCACCTGCCGCGAGCTATTATCGGTGAAAACTGGTTTACTGCCCTTGCCCCCACGTCTAATATTTTCTTTAAACTGTTTAGTCACCACTCCAGAAGCCTTAGCTAGCTTTACACCGCCTGACATCTTATCCCCGTGTCCTTTTTCCACAAGAGATACCGCTGCATGATTACGATCCGATGGACCAGCTGCACTCGGAATCACTCTAACTTGCTGCCCCTCAACCAAATGAAGAACTCTTATTTCATCCATATTACTCTTGGCATTCTTCTTTTTCCTATCCGGATTAGACATCATGTAGGCTGCATTACGTTCCACAGTAGTTTGTTCCGTCACATTGGTCCCTTGGTTCAGCGTCGTCTTTCCTCTATCAGCATGACTCACTGATTTCTGCCCTACCTGTTCATTATCAATTTCAACTACCTGATCCACATCACCAGCCTCCTCACTACTCTGTAGTACTGCAAACCGTAAAGCTGAAGCCTCATTTCGTTTTCTTCCCATGATGCTACGAGTCTTCAATTCTTCTCTCTGATTCCGACGACGTTTCTCCACAACCATCCACGGCCCGAATAAGTCAGAACCTGTCGCATTCCGAGAAGGAGTAGGCTCAGCGATAGGAGCTTCCGTCCGATTCGACACCCCCTCAGTCATAGCCTCCTTTGATCCTCGACAATCTTCTTTGGCATGCCCATAAGTACCACATTCAAAACAAATTTGACTCAGCCCCTCATACTCTAACTTCTGAAAAAAATTATCAATCCCTATGCAAGGTAGTAATGGCTTGTTCAAGTCTACCATCACAGCAATTCTTGCAAACTTCCCTCGCTCTCCAACTTGCGTACTGTAGTCGACCTTAACTACTCTACCAATAACCATAGCAATAAGCCGAAACAATGCTTTGGTGTAATAACGATACGGTAATCCGGGGAGGTGAACCCACACAATCACCTGTGAAGGATACTTTTCAGGTTGAACAGTTAAATAGCTACCGTAGATAGTCCAAGGCCCTTGAGTGAGAACCTTTGTATAATCCGCCTTAGTATCAAACTTCACTAAAAAATATTGATTATCAATATCGATCAATTGTATCTCACCAACAGGACGCCAAAGGGCATTAATACGCGATAGCAACGTTTTGTAGCCAATAGATCTCCCTAACAATCGGACAATGATAACATGGCGCATACAATTATCGATCTGCTCGTGAACCCTCTCGGAAAAACGTATAGTTGGGTAAGACCCTGTCCTATCCACACGTATAGTTGGACCCGTTTCAGTCACCATCCGCAGACTCTCCCTCAACAAAATCTCCAGTCATCCCATCACCAATACCCCCATGATCATCGGTTATAAGAATAAAATTATTATTTTTTTGATTAATTTACTTAATGAGTTTCTTTTATATGTCAAATGTCGTTATTCACTACTATAATTTTATTTAATTTTTCTTCAGAAAAATCTCAGTATATAATTTATTAAAAAGCACGTTATGGGTCGATGTTTACTATATAAAATCAAATAAATACATACAAGATTTGATACATGGGATTATAAGTGCCATGTAAGTTATGGAGTAATATTCTCCGAATGCAATTTCTAACTGACAAAAAGTCAAAAAAATAGCACATATTCTTTTTTAGTGCAAACAACCACCTAACGTTTTATTTTTGTACGATTTTCACCCTCGTTGGATAAAAACCACGTGTATGAAAATACTGATACCACGTGTCATCATCAAAGAAATAAAATTTGAGACTTGAAACTACTAAGAATTGAACTTAGGCCTGGTGGTCGAAAGCCGGAAGGCATAACATCTAACCACTAAATTGAGCTACTAACTTGCTAATATTTTACCAGATATTTTATTTATTACATCTAAATAAAACAAATCCAATCCCTTTTCATTTCGGTTAACACATTTAGAATATGTAATCTCCTCCTCTGCATATCTGCTAATCCAGTGAGATGTGTCATTTGGGATAATCAAATGAACCCACCAGATAATCGTATTTAAAATTAGTAAAGGCAGTTATGTATACTCTATGTGCATGCCGCCCCGGTCTGATGAAGGCACCAGGCTGCTCTGAAGATCCGTCGTCACTTTCGTGGCTTGTTGATGCAAAGACAGAAAGAGAAAGAGCTGGGAAATTGAGCTTGATGAGGTAGTGCATTAAAATAGAAGCTATTATTCTGTAAATTGTTCAAATAGTGACCATGGGACCAAAATATTGCAGGCTATAAGTGATCAAACCACTAAAGATGCATGTAAAAGAATTCAGGATGCTTGGTGCATAAAAATGAACGATTCATCTTAGAATTCAAGAAGAAAATGTTTGCCATAAAAGGTCTCACCAGAGAGAGAAGCTTGCTGGTTACTTTCTTGTTAAAATACATCTCAGTATCACATGATACAAGTGTGTGTATTTATCACCTATTTTGCTGTCATCTTTTCTACTTGAAGTTTTAAACACTCTTTTTTACATAATGAACCAATCTTACAGTGCATATTTTTCGAAAGAACTTGAGTATATTTTACATTCCAGGTTTTATAATGCTTCCAAATTTCTAATATTGTCCAAAATACACACAGTATGAAAAAAAACAATGAGTTTAATTATCCTAAAGTTAAATGAAAATGGAAATGGACCTAGATTATAGATTCTAAAAGTGTTAACAGGAATGAAAATGGAGTTTAAATTGTAGGGTTCAGTGTGGGATTAAATTTATTTTGTTTGGATATGATAAATAAAATGTCTGGTAAGATATTAACAACTTAGTAGCTTAGCTTGTGGTTAGGTGTTATACCTTTCAACCACCAAGCATGGGTTTGATTCCTAGCAATTTAAAATCTTAAGTTTTACTGTATTTCTTTTCATTTGGCTTTGAATCAACCAAATGATGATAAATATAAAAATAATTATTTTTTAAAAAAAGGATGACGCCACATTAGCATCTCTATACATATACTCATGTCACGTCATCAAAGGGAATTGACCGTTAATTGATTGATGGTTTTCATTCAACGAAGATGAAAATTGCACAAAAATAAAATATTTGGTGGTTGTTTGTACAAAAAAAATAATAGGTGTTAAAGTGATCAAAATGTCAGATGTTAGGGGCTATTTAATTTTATGCCTTTATAATTCCACCATTTTGTATTCACCGACAAACCTTTCGTAAATTGTGTACTTAAACTTAATAGTTTCAACATTTGCTTTGATGATAAATAAGATATATTTTATTGCTAATAATAAGATATATGTTATTGTTAAAATTATTTTCCATAATTTTCTCAAAATAAAATGTTCAATATCACAATTAAACCATTACATATTGACATTGTGGTATTAATGTTACTATCTTCAAGAGGATATCAATGGAGGAGAAACCATTACAATTGGTTGTACTAATGTCACTATCTTCAAGAGATGATCAATGGAGGAAAGATACAAACTGACATTAGCCGTTATACTAGATAGGCTTAAATAAAAAATAGGCGCACAATTATATTATTTTTGAACTTTAGGTGTCTAAAGTATTTTTTTGTAAAAATAAGTGCTCAAAGTTTTAACAATTATAATTTTAGGTGCCTGACCGTTAAGGGGTATTAAAAAATTGTCAACCAATCAATGCTTGACACGTGACACTAATTTTTTTTTTAAATTTTTTTAAGGAAAAACCAGAATTTTAATTTTTTCATAAAATCCCAAAATGTTGCAACTTTTACAAAATAGTCTCCAAATCGACGTTCGACTAGCACGTCGGCGTTTCCAGCGATGCCATGTTGGGGAAATGATTGCCTAAGTCCGGTGACCACATGGGTGTGCTCAGGCGCGGCGGAAGCGGCGGCGATTTGGGGTTTGTGTTTGGGAAATTTTAGGGATTTAGGGATCGTTTTATAACAATTGCAAAATTTTAGGATTTTATGAAAAATTGAAAAATTAATAAAAAATTGCTTTAAATTTTAATTTTGAAAAAGATAAAATAAACATGCCACGTGTCAAGCATTGATTGGTTAACAATTTTTAACACATTTTAACAGTCATACACCTAAAATTGTAACATTGTAAACTTTAGGCACCTAAAATTATAACTGTTGAAACTTTAAGCACTTATTTTTACAAAATAATACTTTAAGCACCTAAAATTCAAAAGAAATATACTTTGAGAACCTATTTTTCATTTAAGCCTGCTAGATAATGCAAAAAACTATCAGAGATACACGAAGCACTTATTATCATCAATTTTTGTCAACGACATTGGCGAAACTTTGTGATAGAGTTTGGAAGATTAATTTAAAACTTTAAAAGGTAGAGGTTTAGATTAAAATATTTCTAAATTTTAGGGTTCAATTTACATTTTTTTCAAAAAAAATAAAGTCTAACTAAAATTTTAAAATTTTGAGAGGCTTAATAAGATGTTTTAGAAATTAGTTTTAATTAAGAACATTAAAAAAATTAAACTTAATTTAAATTTTTTTAAAAAAATTGTGGGGACCACAAGCCTCCTTTATCTTCATCCCCTGGTCAACGACCAACTTTGATTAATCTCTTTGATATCACTCCTCATTAATGATACACTAAACACATTCTTAATTATTTTATCATCTTCATAATTTTCTATCTCGACAAATAATTTCCGATCGAGTTAATTTGAATCTGTCTCATATAAAAGCAATTTAAAGGATAATTAGTTCAGAATTAAATCATAATTTTATATAGAAATAATATTGATTTAATAAAAATATTAATTTGTTCTAATCTTAAGTTGATAATTATCATGTATAAATTTATCCAAGTCATAAATTTGTTCTTCATTCAATAAGTAAAATGGTGCAATTGTACCGTGTAAGGTTTATAATTATATTATACAAATATTTTAGCATAGAATTATTTAAATTTAACATAAATAAAAACAAGTACGACAATTAATTGAAACATGAAATTATTTTTTGAATATCAATAATTATTTAATATACAAAATAATGGCCGCAATGGACACAAGAGACTAAGCCCTGATGTATTTAACCCGAAACGAATACAATTGAGAGAAAGCCCAATTTAAGAGAGCACAAGAAGAAGTTAGAAGTAAAAAAAACAAAATGATTTGCGGTGAGTGTGAATCGAACACGCGACCTTCAGATCTTCAGTCTGACGCTCTCCCAACTGAGCTATCCCCGCAACTTTTTTGCTTTCAAAATTTAACTTTATTTATACGTTTTAATAATTCTTCTCTACTGAAGGATATCATAGTTGAACGCTGGTGGATTTTTATTTATATCCAATGGAGATGAGATTGGATGATATTAATAAATTTAATATGTGCTTTTCATCACTATTATTGACTTTCCAAGTGAATTTTACGCTCATATCATATGTGCTTGTCATGCCAGGGCTTTGCAACTAGCAGGAGAAGTAAACTGGTTGATCCTACGGTGGTGGTGCTGCTGGTTCATAAGGATTGAGGAGACTAATCGAACTTGCATCATTGAAGCCAATCAGTTTTCGAATAGTAAGTGTTTATTAGGACTGGTCTTCTTCTTCTTCTTCTTCTTCTTGACCACAACATCATATTCCTCGATTGTTGAATCCAATCCAGCAGTGAATTAATCTAAAAGAGTTCAATGTGCAGTGACAGACTTGATCCAAACCATATTGCTCCAACAGTATCGCATCGAACAAAGGGGTTTTCGGTTTTCTCAAGAGGACTAGTTGTGTCAACATTAATATTTCTTGCACTAAGCAAGTAAATCTTTCAGAGGAATATAATAGCAGGGAAGCTTCAGTAGCATAGTTATCATCCGTAAAGCCTTCGGTTGATGGAATGTGCCAAGAAAGAATAGACTTGAGTAGTTTGTTAATAAAAAAGAGTTTATTAGACCATATATCCTTAAAATATGATCTCATTTTAAATTGGTTCCTAAACTTGTGAATGTTTCAATTCCATCACAAATTTTTGAAAGTTCCAGTTCCATCCCCAAACTATGGCTCACATTTTAAACTAGTCCCAAAACTTTTGAACATTTCAATTTCGTTATCAAATTAACGTTTACACCATATTATTACACAATACACATCAATATTTACATTATAGTTAACAATTTTGTAACTGTTTTATTAACATGGGACATGATTAATATATATTGATAATTTGGGGATGAAAGTAAAACATCCAAAATTTTGAAGGACCAAATTAGAATGAGGGTTATAATTTAATAATTGAATTGAAATATTTAAAAATATGAGTACTAATTTAAAATGAATCAAATAAAATTGAAATACTTAAAACTCTTAAAAAGGGGTAAACTACATCAGTGGTCACCGAACTATGGTTTCTTTCATATTTTGGTCACCGAACTATTTTTTTGGCAAAAACATCACTAACGTTATGTTTCCTTCCTATTTTGGTCATTGACTGTTAAAAACTTAACGGTTTTGCTGGCGTAGAATTTTATTTTATTTTTTAATTTTCCATGTCATTTATTCTCTTTCCTCGTAAGCAATATATGTTATTTTATAATATTTTTATTCAAACTAACAGGATGGTGACACGTGCCACTGCCTATTAGTGGAATAAAAGGAATAAAAAATCAAGCCCTTTATGCAGCCAGAGAAATTCGACTAATAGGTAGTTACAGTGTCACCATCTTATTAGGCAGTTACACGTGTCACCATCTATCTGGCTGCATAAGGGGCTTGATTTTTCATTCCTTTTATTCCACTAATAGGCAGTGATACGTGTCACCATCATATAAGTTTGAATAAAAATATTATAAAATAACATATATTGCTTACGAGGAGAGAGAAGAAATGACATGAAAAATTTAAAAAATAAAATAAAATTCCTAACCGCCGGTGATCAAAATAGGAAGGAAACATAACGTTAGTGATGTTTTTGCCAAAAAAATAATTCGGTGACCAAAATAGGAAGAAAACATAACATTAGTAATGTTTTTGTCAAAAAAAATAGTTCGGTGACCAAAATAGAAAAGAAACTATAGTTCGGTGACTACTAGTGTAGTTTACCACCAACAATTTAATCGGTCGGCCTATTGAGCCATTCAAAGTCCAAACAAAAGCCTAATAGCATTAAGGCCCGCCTTTTGGGTTCGTATATATTACACGGTAAGCTGTCTGAGTCGAGGGAAAGAGCCGATTAGAAATCGAAGGAAAATGGTGTTCATCGCAGCCCCAAATTCCAAAACTGTTTCCCTAACTCTAAACCCTAAAACCACCACTCTCCTTTCCCTTCAACAATCCATTCAACACCACACCCAAATCCCAATTTCTCATCAACGCCTCCTCCTCTCCCCGAATTCCCGTTATTCCATTCCGGATCCCCCGAATCCCGATTCCGTCCTCCTCTCCGAGCTCCGAATCACCCATTACACCACCTTATTCCTCCATGTTCCCCTCCGTGGAGGCACCCAACCTTCTGCTGGCGGTGCTGCCGTACCAAAGCCGCGCCTAGACTTTCTCAACTCCAAACCTCCCCCTAACTATGTTGCTGGTTTGGGTCGTGGTGCGACTGGATTCACTACCCGGTCTGATATCGGTCCGGCCCGTGCTGCTCCTGACTTACCTGATCCGTCTGCTACTACTATTGGTGGGGCTGCAGCGCCATCTGGGGTTGGCCGTGGCCGTGGCCGTGGGAAGCCGGGTGAGGAGGAAGAAGATGATGAAGGGGAGGATAAGGGTTATGATGAGAATCAGAAATTCGATGAATTTGAAGGGAACGATGTGGGTCTTTTTGCCTCTGCGGAGTATGATGAAGATGATAAAGAAGCTGACGCTGTTTGGGAAGCCATCGATAAGAGGATGGATTCGAGGAGAAAAGATCGAAGGGAGGCGAGACTGAAAGAAGAAATTGAGAAATACCGAGCGTCAAACCCCAAAATTACCGAGCAGTTTGCGGATTTGAAGAGAAAGTTGCATACTTTGTCGGCTGAGGAGTGGGAGAGTATCCCAGAAATTGGGGATTATTCATTGAGGAATAAGAAAAGAAGGTTCGAGAGTTTCGTGCCGGTCCCAGATACTCTTTTGGAGAAGGCGAGGCAGGAGCAAGAGCATGTTACAGCTTTGGATCCGAAGAGCAGAGCTGCGGGTGGGACGGAAACCCCGTGGTCGCAAACACCTGTGACAGATTTAACTGCTGTTGGTGAAGGGAGAGGTACTGTATTGTCTTTGAAGTTAGATAGATTATCAGATTCTGTTTCAGGTTTAACTGTTGTGGATCCAAAAGGGTATTTGACTGATTTGAAAAGTATGAAGATTACTAGTGATGCTGAGATTTCGGATATTAAAAAGGCCAGGTTGTTGTTGAAGAGTGTTACACAGACAAATCCAAAACATCCACCTGGTTGGATTGCGGCTGCAAGGTTGGAGGAAGTGGCTGGGAAGATCCAGACTGCTAGGCAGTTGATTCAGAAAGGGTGTGAAGAGTGTCCCAAGAACGAAGATGTTTGGTTGGAAGCTTGTAGGCTTGCAAGCCCGGATGAGGCCAAGGCTGTGATTGCTAAGGGGGTGAAAGCAATTCCCAATTCAGTGAAGTTGTGGCTGCAAGCTGCTAAATTAGAACATGATGATGTGAATAAGAGCAGGGTTTTGAGAAGGGGTTTGGAGCACATACCTGATTCAGTAAGATTATGGAAGGCGGTTGTGGAGCTCGCAAATGAGAAGGATGCAGCGACCTTGCTTGAAAGGGCTGTGGAGTGCTGTCCTTTACATGTGGAGTTGTGGTTGGCGCTTGCCAGGTTGAAGGATTATGATAAAGCTAAGAAAGTGCTTAATAGGGCAAGGGAAAAGTTGCCTAAGGAGCCTGCTATATGGATTACGGCTGCAAAGTTGGAGGAGGCTAATGGGAACATTCCTATGGTGGGAAAGATTATTGAGAGGTGTATAAGAGCATTACAAAGAGAAGGATTTGTTATTGATAGGGAGGCTTGGATGAAGGAGGCTGAGGCTGCTGAGAGAGCTGGGTCTGTTGCCACGTGCCAGGCAATTATTCGAAATACAATTGGGATTGGAGTGGAGGAAGAGGATAGGAAGAGAACTTGGGTGGCTGATGCCGAGGAATGCAAGAAGCGGGGTTCAATCGAGACTGCTAGAGCTATCTATGCCCATGCGCTTACCGTGTTCTTGACAAAGAAGAGTATTTGGTTGAAAGCAGCTCAGCTGGAGAAGAGCCATGGGACTAGGGAATCGCTTGATGCTCTTCTTCGTAAAGCAGTTACATATCGACCGCAGGCTGAGGTTCTTTGGCTTATGGGTGCCAAAGAGAAATGGCTAGCTGGGGATGTTCCTGCTGCTCGAGCTATCCTTCAAGAAGCATATGCTGCCATACCAAATTCAGAGGAGATATGGCTTGCAGCATTTAAGCTCGAGTTTGAAAACCATGAGCCTGAGAGAGCAAGAATACTTCTTGCCAAGGCTCGGGAGAGAGGAGGCACAGAGAGAGTATGGATGAAATCAGCCATTGTGGAGAGAGAATTGGGGAACACTGAAGAAGAGAGGAGGTTGCTTGATGAAGGATTGAAGCAATTCCCATCATTCTTTAAACTGTGGTTGATGCTTGGGCAGCTTGAGGAACGGCTTGGTAACTTAGAAAAGGCCAAGGGAGTCTATGAATCAGGTTTAAAGCACTGCGCAAGTTGTATACCACTATGGGTTTCTCTTGCCACTCTTGAAGAGAAAATGAATGGGATATCGAAGGCTCGAGCTGTCCTCACCCTGGCAAGGAAGAAGAACCCACAACAACCTGAACTCTGGCTTGCTGCCATACGAGCCGAGGCAAGACATGGCTACAAGAAGGAATCAGATATCTTAATGGCAAAGGCATTGCAGGAGTGTCCAAATAGTGGTTTATTGTGGGCAGCATCTATTGAGATGGTTCCAAGGCCGCAGCGTAAAACCAAGAGCATGGATGCCCTCAAGAAATGTGATCATGATCCCCATGTCATTGCCGCGGTGGCCAAGTTATTTTGGCATGATAGGAAGGTGGATAAAGCTAGGACTTGGCTCAATAGGGCTGTGACTCTTGCTCCAGATATTGGGGATTTCTGGGCATTGTACTACAAATTTGAACTTCAGCATGGTGGTGAAGAGAACCAGAAAGATGTGATGAAAAGGTGTGTTGCCGTAGAACCAAAGCACGGTGAGAAATGGCAAGCTATTTCAAAGGCTGTGGAGAGCTCTCACCAGCCTACTGAGGCCATTTTAAAGAAAGTAGTAGTTGCATTGGGTAAGGAAGAGAGTGCTGCAGAAAACAATGGAAAACAACAGTAAACACTAATTTCTTTCAAGGTTATAGCTTCTAGTAGTTGCTCTTGTACTTAGTGTATTGCCTGGGTCTCTCACTTGAATGAAAATTTGATTTTTCAATGATCTAGGACAGCCGAATCACTTCTCAAGCATGTTTTCTTTGGTTTTGGTTATGTAGGGTGAAAATTATGTTATACTTTAGCATGAATGCTAGCGTATTGAATCAGTTCTGAAGCGTGTTTTCTTTTGTTTTTGGACATGTACTGTGAAAATAATGTTCTATCATGATGCTTTTTCATGTTTACTGGTGTATTGCCTCTATCATTTTGTCCAGACTCCAGAGATATAACCAAAGAAACTGTTAATATTGTGGTTGGAGCTATCATGCATGTCGGCAATAATTTTATAGCTCACTGTTAACATGAAAACCATAAAATGGGTGGAGACAGAAAGATTTGCCTGTTACCTGAGTGGCAACCAGAGGAGAATCCAACTTCAGTTTTGAAATGGGATGAGAATGAAACGTCGAAAAGACTTGTCTCTTTAGGACAAGACGAGCATTGGCTTTGGGCTATCAATGTCTGTATTCTTCAATGAGATATTTCAAGTTTTGGATAGGTTTTGCTTGTTTTTCTTACATCTTTCATTGGTTTGGGTATTGCCCTTTGAGATCTTCCAGAAACAGTTCCTTTTCTGGCCATTGTCTTTTACTTGTATGACTTTTTTTTCTTTTTCTTTTGGATTTGTACAATTCTCTTATGCTTAGAATTCACGTCATGCCCTTTAACATTCATGGAATGCATTCAATTCAACAAAAATGTAGAGAATCGGGCATTGATTCCATCTGAGCAGAAAAAAGAAAGCAGGAGATGGATGGACCAAACATGGATTATAGCTACATCTGTAACATTACATAAAAACACAAGTTCTTAAAACCAGCACAGGAAGCTTGCTAATTAACTTCAAATCACATTATCTAGTGATATGTTGGATGGATAATACCAGGCCCACAACACATACTGCAGTAACAACAAGCTGAAAAGGCATGTAAAATACGAAACCTCTTAGAATCATTTGAAAGAAACAGCGGAGATGAAGCCTAGAGGATAAGAAAGCTACTAAAGGAATCAGAGGTTGGATAGGTGAAAAATCTGCAAGCAGAGAGGGATTAAATGATGCGTAAGGGGAGAAAAGCTTAGAGGAACTCAGAGACTGGTTTTCAGAAAAATCTGAAACCTGTGCAGTGTTCCTCGGCCTGTAAGGATATTCATATACCCCTAAAAAGCTAGACTCTATTCATCTTTCCAGAAGAAAGGAGGAGAAGAAGAAGATGATGAAGCAGAGCTATGTTGTTGTTGTTGCTGCTGCTGCTGCTGCTGGGTTTGATTGGTGAAAGGGAGATTTGCGGGCAAAAGAAGATTGTTTGTGGTATCTAAATCATCCCACACGGGACTAGCAGGACCCTAACCTGTTGGAATTGTATTGAACCAAGCTTCTGCCATATCACCCCACACCAATTCCTGAGAACCCGAACAACCCTCCGCTGTCATCTGCACCTCATCATTGGCTGTCGCCTTGCCAGACACCATCATCGAATCGGTGTCTGGATTGTCTCCATGAGGCAGTGGCTGAATCATTTCCATTTTCGGTTCCTGTTCTTGCTCTGATCTTTCATGAGTTTCTGGTGAGGAAACTGCTGAGATTGGGGCAGTGGAGGATGTATCTTTTTCCTTGAGGAAAAGCTCAGGGAAATTGAGCTTTGCATTCTCTCCTCTCAACTTGAACGCCTCGCGATCGTAGGCTAAGGCCGCTTCTTCGGCTGTATCGAACGTGCCAAGCCAAAGGCGAGTCCTGTTACGAGGAAGGCGAATTTCGGCTACCCATTTGCCCCAATGCCTCTGCCTCACGCCTCGGTAGAGCTTAGTGGTATGTATAGGCTGCTGCTGCTGCACTTGCGGCGGCCTATACATTTGTCTACTGTCCTGCCCCAATCTCGTCATCATCCTCCCTCTCGGACTCAAATTCAGTGCATTGCTCCAATATAGCAGAAGCTGCTGCTGCTGAGACGATACCGATGTTTCTGCAGCATAAAATGGCCGATAAACAAAGCCTTGCTGATGCTGATTTTGCTGCGACGAGCCGAACACCGGCATACGAGATGGAGCATTTCCATAATGTTGAGGAAAGTAAATTGGCTGGTGAGATGCATCGAAAGAGAAAGGAAAAACCAGTCTAGAAGATGGCAAAGAAGAAGAAGAAGAAGGTGAACTAGTCGAAACAGGGGAGGAGGAAGAGAACAGAGACGAGCGATGAGCGAAAGAAGCAGCGGATTGAATCGGGTCGTGACGTTCAGGGCTACATATCTTCTTTGAGAGGTCTTTGTGAAATGGAAGCTTCATCAAAAACTGGATTCCATTGCCGACTCTCGAACCCAGAATCAAGTTCCTTTCCTTTCTCAGTCTGTGTTTCATCAACCACACCCTGTTGGATTTGCCACTGTTCTTCGTTTCAGCCATTGAATCAATTAATCACTGCCTGGCTCTCTCCCCTTATATAAACAAAACACCGTTTAATCCAAAGGAAATAAGTATGATAATGGAAATACTCTGACTCAAAATGTATATGGCAAGCGGAAAAATGAAGTCTTTAGAATTTCGGAGCCTTTAATGTTGATTTCGACTTTGCACTATACATTTTTTTTGTGTTTATTTAGTTTTTTTTAAAGATAAATTTTGGGTATTTAGTCTCCTTTTTCTTATAACTTCTATATTTTTCTACGGGAGACCGTGTATTTATTTTATAAATTTATTCAATAGTGTTGTGAGTTATTAAGGTTTGAGTCCTAAATTTTTAGTGTTAACTTAGAATAACCTTCCGCAGTTAACTTTGCCAACTTCAGACTGAGTCCTATATTTCACCATCCTCGGCCGAGCTGTATTATGTAGACTGTAGTTGGCTAGAACCGACTAAAGGTATGGACTCGGCCTTTGCTTGGTTAATTAAATTAGCAAAACCTTAGTCCTCTACCGAGGGGCATAAACCCAACACATTGGCCACTTTCATGACGATGACAGCTTCATTTCACCTCCCCCAGAGCTCGACACCGGGCATTGGCCAACTTCCGACCACATTAAATGTCGTCTCGCTCACACTGAACTTAATAGCTTTTCCATTACTACAAAATGCATTAAGAACAAAAAGAAACCCCCTCTCCCTTAATACAAAATGTTTATTAGTTTCGTTAGTCAATGGCTAATGAAAATAAAGAGTTCAATTAGTTGGGTTAAGGTAGATTTTTTCCCCAACTTGCATTGTTTTTGGATAAATCCAAATTCTATCCATAAAAAAAGGTTGTAATCTGCTCTATTGAATATAGTTTTACTCACATTGTTATTGGTACAATATACAATATGACATAAGATCGAGTATACTTAAGCGCTCAATATCTTCCGTTTTATTAGTAAGGAGGAGTCTGAGTAGTATAGACATTGTACACAGAATATTAAAAAATAGGGGTGTTTAAAATTTTGGTTAACCGAATTAACCGACCGAACCGAATTTTTTTACGGTTAATCGGTCGGTTGATTTTAGGTTCGATCGGTTAACGGTTAATGATTTTTTCAAACTTTAATTATCGGTTAATTCGGTTCGAAATCGGTTAATTAAGCGAATTACCCAAATTTTTTTTTATATTTTATATATATTTATTTTTGGTCACTAAACTTTTAAAAATTACAAAATGGTCATTAAACTTTATCAAATTAGCACAAAATGATCATTAAATTTTTAAAAAATAATCATTAAAATTTTCAATATTTATCAATAATTTATAATGTGCAATAAATCAATGATCATTTTGTAAAAATTCGATAAGTTTAATGGTTGTTTTATAACTTTTGAAAGTTCAGTAACTAAAAAGATTGTTTTAACATAGTTTAGTGACCATTTGTGTAATTTACCTAAAATTTTATAACAAATTTCGGTTAACCGAATTAACCAAACTTTTTCAGTTCGGTTAAAAAATTTTGAAAAAAAATCGTTTAATAAAATTTTAGAAATTCGGTTTGGTCGGTTAACCGAACCGATCGTTTGAACACCCCTATTAAAAAACAGTAATCTATTACATTGTACATCATATCTCTCTCTCTATAACCAGAGGCGGCCCCCTCCCAAATTTAAAAAATTATAATTTAGACTCTTAAAATTTTTAAAATTTTTAATTTGGCCTCTTCAAATTTTAGAAGTTCATATTAAGTTTGAAATTTTTTGAATGTTCTTAATTAAACCCCTCTTATAATATTTAAAAGTTCTCATTAAGGCACAAAATTGACTATCAACAAAATCACTCATATTAATTTTTTTGGAAAGAAACGGACTTCGTTAAAAACTCCTTTAATCTTAAATAAGAAAAAAGAGTACCCAAAATTATTAATTTCACAAATATTCACGACATTACCAGGAACTACTCTGCTCAACCTTACACGAGGAAGAAACAAACTGTTACAGGAAAAACTAGCGAACAACCTCGCCTAAACATAAAATGCCCACTAATCTTGTTCCCAAATAAAATGAGTTACCCTCTGTACTCCCTCCTTTGATAGATCATGTGCAACGCAGTTCAATTCTCTGTAAGCAAAAGTAATTTCCATACCATAGGTGGAGAAGAAGGCCCTGCATTGCTCAACTAACTCAGCGGAAACGGGGCATAAAGACAAAACGAACACCATTACATCTTAATATTACGAAATTAACACCTAAAATTCTATATTTTCTAGACTAGCACTATTACAGTAAACTTGCCGTAAAAACACGACGAGTTGAAATAAAATATTATTTTTTAACGGTAAGTTCCAAAAAATTTCAAAAAAATCGTGTTTTAACTTAATTAATCGCATTAACGATGATTAGCAAATCTTAATTGGAACTCGCCGTGTATTCAAGAACGAAAATGAAAAAAATTAAACTCGGCTAGCATGCACGGTAAGTTTAAATTAGAATGTGTTAATCATTCGATAATGCGATTAATTTAGTTAAAACACGATTTTTTTCTAAATGTTCAAAACTTGCATTGATTCTACGGCGAGTTTCAAAAGAAAATTGAAAAATTAATTTTTTATTTAAATTCAACCTGCTTTTACGGCGAATTCACTGTCCGAGAAATAATGAATAAAAATAGAACCTATTAGTCCTAGATTTGTCTTTAAGCCAGGAAAACGACGGTGGCCAAAAATCTAATTCACAACCATCTGACAGTCTGATTCGAAGATCATCATGTCCAAATGGAATATGGCAAGCTTTAAGAATAGCCTTTAACTCTCTCTACACCAGTTAGATCCGAAAAATTAATAGATAAAGAGAATTTTAACAAAGAAGAACCTGCATGATTTCGAAGAATGCTCCCGGATACCAATTTCACCGAAGCTACCATTTTTCGAGGCATCCACGTTGAATTTTTTAAATAATCTAAAGATTATTATATTGTAGTATTTGTTAATACATATTCTTAACCCTTTGATAATACACACACCTCGCACATAAAGTGATTTCGGATCTCTTAATATGAACATCATCTGCAATTCTACCGAAATCAGAGACGGACGTAAAACTTTATGTTAAGGGGCGAACCTATAAAATTTTAGGGAGAGTGAAAATAGATTTTTAATAAAAAAATATAAAAAAATTAAATTATAGAAAAATTTTAAGATTTGAAGGGGGCGACCTCCTTTTTTTGTATGTGTGTATGAAAAGCCTGCTTCTTCCATATCCATAACTAAATTAAGATATTTTCAAAAAATTTCTTCTTGCAGACGTTTCCTTCATATTTAATGTTGATTTCTTGAGATAACTTGAAAGATTAAGACTCCCAAAGCTAAAAAAATAGCCCACAGTCCCACATAATAAAGGCTTAACCAGAAAGTAACTAAAAAAGGCTACCTATAGCACCCCCTCGTGACTATAATCTATGGAGAAGCAATTAATTTCTCTTAGCATGATATTTAAGAATGAAGCTACATTGATGATAGGAGTGCTTTGACGGTCAATTTTTTCGGTTCAATTATTTTTTCAAAAATTGTTAGTTTTAAAATTAATAAAATTAAATTTCGATGAGATCGAAGGAGAAAGGAAAATGAGTTTACCTTAGCTAATTCGAATTTGAATAACTTATATATATAGTGTACAAATTATTAAAGAGTTAGAATAAATGAACAGATCCTATCTTGAATCGCTTTTCACGAATTTAGTGGCTGTTATCGAATGGAAAAAGTCATTCAAATCGTCTGTCGGTAGTTTACATGCAGTGAACACCAAAATCAAATGCATTTTTCACCCAATATGAGATGATTATCCACGACAAGATAACTTCGGGTCTTGTAGTTGTCGACTGAGTAAAATGGACGACGTCCAGCTTTTTCATTCAAAACTTTCTTGTAGAAATTAAAGATAGGAGGTTGAGAAGTATTTATCAGATTAACTTGCGTTTGAAAACCAGTACCAGAAAGGGCTGGTACATTTCACTTTTTTAAGATTTTTCTGCCCGACATATTCATATGATTATATGTTTATATTCAAATATGAATGTTTTTGGAGATAAATGAAGAGTAGAAACAACATAAAATGGCGTGTTCGTGTATTAAAATGTTGCAGACATTGTGTACCATACTCGTTAGGGCTTCACTTTCGGTGGGAAGGAGAAGATAATGGAGAGGGTGGATCCATATATGTCGTCAAAAAAGCTTGTGAAATTAAGGGTGTCTTTGAAATGTCGGTGTAAATCGGCTCCCACCCAATCATCTCCTCCCACATCATCATTTTTCTCTTCGACAAAGATAAATTGACAAATAGAATTCGTCAATCTCTTTTTGTGTTCATTTATATGTCCTATCAGTGATTTTATGTCACGTGTATTAATATTTTTTTATTATTTTATTGATTGTTTCTGTTTTATTTAAAATACATGTGACATAAAATTACCGGTATAACATATAAAGGACCATCGACGGATTTTGATCCAAATCGACAAAAACTTTGTAAACATTGGTTGTCATCCAAATAAAATTGTGTACAAGTACCTTTAAAAATCATAAAAATATAAGTTGATAATAGAAAGATTACATTTGGTCCTTCAAATAATAAAATAATAATCCTTCTCAAAATTGGATAGCCAGAAACCTATATAATAATAAAGTTGTATTGACTTTCATAAAAATTTATAATTCAAGTTTGTCTCCCAAAAATAATTTTTAACATCTTTTAAGCGGGGCGGTTTAAAAATTTACGGGACCTTGTGTAGTTTATTAAAACGATGCATTTTAATTTATAATCCCAAAGATATATGAAGTTTTTTAAAGAAATTTTTGATTTAGTAAAAAATATATTTTGGGTTCCTTTAAAGTCAATTTTTTTTCTTGTAATTTATTAAACCAAATATTTTTGATTTCCTCTATAAATATTTAATTAAACTTATTTGGACTCCTATTTTCTTGAAGTCATGTGCGGTCGTTCATCTCGCATATGTTCAAAACCCCACTGTTATTAAGGACAAACTCAAACCTCAAACATATACCATAAACGGGAAGAAAATAATATATATACATACTTGTACTCTAATTTCTACATTGAGGCCAAGTTAATCCATAAGGGATATATCCATAATGATTGAACGTAAGAAGGACTAACCTTCCCAAGATTTTGAAAACTTGATAATAGACCTATGTAATTTTTAAGTTTTTTATTTGATCTCATAAAATGAGAGATTTTTTTTTTATATTTCGCTTTATTTTTTAAAAGATTCTCAAAAGCATCTATTAGTTTAAATTGAATTGGTACCAAGAAATATATTTTATATATTCGACTTAAATTGTTGTAAAGTTAAGTTTTTTTGGAAAGGTCGTGAAGATAAGTAAGATATATTTGAATAAACTTATTATTTTTTTAAAAAATATTGGCCTATCTTACAAGCTATTTTTTTTTATTTTTTGATTTGAATATTGTCTTTTTATAAATCATTTATCAAACCATGACATTTTTTGTTTTCCTATTTTTATAGTAATTTTCAAATAATATATATAAATTTCATTCGAAGGAAAATTAAAACTTTCATGTTTGGGAAAATAAAAAAAATCAAAATCTCACATAATGTTTAGACAATTTTATGCTTATTTTATTATAAATGTTGGCAAATTTATACTGGTTTGTTCAACCTCGTATGAGTTTCTTCTAGTGGAAAAACACTATAAAAAATAATAGTCGAAATTTTATGTTATATGCATTATATAATACCTTTAAAACACTAATTGATTGTCCATGCAAACTCATCTATTTTTCTCCTTAAAAGTCTATTTATTTTTAACTTTTAATCTTATACATCCATTTCGCTCATCCAATAGTCATAAATTAGCGGAAAACTAATAAATTTTATATAGTGTAAGTGGATCCTAATTAATATATATATTCAAATTTAAGAAAAAAAATATTTATTTCAATGTTCCATTAATATAGCCTATTCATAGAGTTGGGTTCAATTTTATTGCGTTGCGTGTTTAATTGATAAAAATAACTAGCCTTTTAGGAATTCAATTATAGATTCTTTTTTGAGAAAAATAAAAAATATTATTGCACAACATTACAAATTCATGAAAAATTTGAGGACAGTCTTTCAACAAATTTACTCTTTTGTGTCGATAGGCACATCAATAAATTTGATTCACATGTTTAATTTTATATTCGTTTAAATCTTACTCGTTGTTTTATATTTATTTTGATATGAGTCCGAATATATTTCTATCATTAATTTAATTCTACATAGTAGTATTTCTCAAAAAAATATACATAATAATTGGTTATAATTAAGTTGTTATAATGATAAAAAAAAAGTTTTTTTATTAAAATAAATAATACTAAGAATGAAGCATATGGTATATCATATCATCTTCAATGGTCAAGGGTAGAACAAAAGATCTGAATAAATATTCTTTTACCTTTTCCCCTAAAAAATTAAACATTGCATTATAACATTAATTTCTAAGGTAACGGAGCTCACTCAATTATGAGTATGGTTAAATTTGGGTCATCTAATTATTAAAAGTTATATTTATGTCACTCAATTATGGGTAGGTAAGGTTATATTTGGGTAGTTATATTTATGTCACTCAATTATGGGTAGGTAAAGTTATATTTGGGTCATCCAATTATTAAAAATTACACTTGGATCACTCAATTATGGGTAAGGTTACATTTGAGTCAACCTTCATATTTAAAAAATACATAGCAATTTATATATTAGATTAATTAATGATTTCAAATGAAGTACTCTAGTGTTAACGAGGGTATACAAGTGATTCGAAAGAAAAAAATGACTAAATTGATATATATTTTTAAATATGAAGGGTGACCTAAATATAACATTACCTATAATTGAGTGTCATCCGTTGTAATTTACCCTAAATCCTAAAAATTAAATCTTGCGTCCTAAATCGTAAAAATTAAACTTTAACCCTAAACCTCAACCCTAAATCCTAAACCATATATTTTTGTATAATACTTGAGCGTAGATAGATGCACCAAAAAATTGTAGAGTGTTTCTATTCAAAAGATCTATGCTACTCGACTCTCCTTAAATAGATAAGGAGCTTTCGTAAGAACACTACAAGGAAACAGTGCCAAGTTTGAATTAACAACATTTTCTTTATTACATGATAACTACTCTCTTTGGGCTAGGTTCAATCCTGGTATGCATTCGATTTATGTAAAAAAAAATCCTGATATCAGTTCATTAATGTTATTTAATTTTAAATTGAGTATATTTTGATTTTTTTATAGAAATTCAAAAATATTAACTGATAAAACTAATTTTAATATATTCATAGAAATTTTAATTAAACAAACCTATGTAAATTTTAATGAGCAAATTGTTTCCAGTTTTGGATTAAGCTTTTCAAAGGGGTAAAAGCATCTGTGAGTTCCTCCACGATAAATGAATAGTAAACAAGTCCTCCTACTAAACAATAGAATAATGAAATCTTTTTTACTTTTACGGACAGGGAATAGAGTTAGTAAAAGTTTGAGATTTTAAATTCTTGAATATTAGCGTGTGTAATCACTCATTTTTACTTAAATATATTAATATTGCATGTATATTTATTATATGAATGTTACTAATATAAGGTGTGTGCATGTATAAGCTACGTGTACGTATTAGGGGCGTATGTATGTCACGTATGTATCTAGGGTATAAGCGTATGTAGATGTCATATTAATTATACATATGATTATACGTACGTATACTGGAATAGTGTATTAATTAATATAATATAAGTATATATTTACTGCTGTTATAAGTGTATTATTATTATTGGGCTAACTAAAATGAAAAATTAAATATATTAAAACCCAAATAAATAAAGTCCAATTACAAATCCAATTACAAGGCCCGTATGGCCCAAATCTGAATCCTATCTATTACAATGTGCAGGCAATAATGGGGCGTTGGATCAAGATCGGATCCAACGGCCACGATGCAATGAAAGTCAAAAAATATCTGCCAGGCGCGTGCTCCACACGTATGGACCGTTCGAGTGCCACGCGCGCGTGTGGTCCACGCGCGGACGCTTTATTATCCCACGCCGCCGCGTAAGATCCACGCTGTTCGACTCCTCGATTGCGGTGCTCCACGTGGCGAAATCGAAGCCGTTTCATCGGATCGAGGCTTCATCCAGCCGATCGTTCTTCAAGCTATCTCGACCGTTAGATCGGATCGATCTAACGGCCGAAAATGCGTCCGCCTCTGGCGAGAATGGCCACACCGCCACCGCGCCGATATTCAGTCCCGTTTCAGATTATGCCAAAGACAACAAGCAAATGTCGATCCGGAAAAGAAGATACAAGTTGCAACCAAAATACGAGAGATAGTGATATATATGAAACGAGGTCATTTGTAACGGGGTTTTTAGAGAGAGGACAAGCAAGAAAAAAAAGCAGAGAGTAGTAACACAAAAAAAAAGAAAGCTTGTAAAAAACCGTAAACTTGTAACCACCAAGATAATCAAAAGGCAAATCCGGTGGTAATTTTTTGTCTCTTTTTCTTACTGCTTTCCTTTGCATGCATATACTGATACAAAAAAATAAAAGAAAACAAGTAAAGAAGTCTTACTGGCTTTTTTTTTCCGTGGTCTTCCCTTCCTCTCGTGACAAGCCTTTCGCTTCTACAAGCCGATCCGTGAACAAAAGGAGGGGAAGACCCTTTATGGTTTTCGTTTGGGTCAAAAAAATATATATTTTCGGGTTCATATTTCTTAGATCTAGGGTAAATAAAAGGGGATCCTCTGAATCCAACCATGGATTCATATTGAGGACGACAAGAGGAAGGTTTTGGTGTATTTTGGGAGTCCACCGGCGCCGGTTAGCGGCGGCCGGCGGCGGAGAATACGCCGGCCGGCCGCCGGATTCTGGGTTTCTCAAGAACATTTGAGAGAAAAGATGAACGCTGGATATTTGAGAAACTGAAGAATGAAACGAAAATGGGGAAAACTTGGTTTCGGTCTGAAAATAGCCCTTATATAGATGTTATTATTTTACTAAATGGGTAAATTACACACTTAATCCCACCGCGTTTTCAATATTTTCATTTTTGTCTTGCCGCATGGTATAACTACAGTCCCAGTCCCTCTGAGTTTCCAAAAAGTCACAATTTAGTCACTAAATTACACCTGATCAGCAATGGTAAAAAATTACGCCTTAATCACCCCGCGTTTTTGAAATTTTCATTTTGAGTCCGCCTTGGTATATAATTACAACTCTGGTCTTTGTAGGTTTTATTTGTTTTTCAATTTCGTCCCTAAATTACATGTTATTGCTCTTTAATTTCTGCCACTGATTTTCATTTTCCTTTCATTTCAGTCCTATTTTCTTTGTAAATATTATTGTTCGAATTATACTCGTATATGTGGATATTATTTCATTTTATGTCTCCCGTATATGACTCATTTTATGTTTATATGTATATATATGTGTCAAGTATGATATTCGTTTTTATCTGGTTATTCATATCAAGCATATTATGTTCTAATTGGTTCATATATATGGCGTGTTCTGTATATTTTATATGTGTGTGAGCTTTCTTATTTTCTAGGGCTACATGTTAGTATATTTACCTTTTTTATGATATGTTGACCCGTATATGTTGAAATATGTTTTATTACCAAGTATGCATGTCTTTTTGAAATATTTGTTCGTATACATATATATTTATTCTGCCTTATTATTTTGACATATGATAGTTGTTTTTATCTACTGTTTGGAGTAATATGTATATATATACATGCTTTAGTCTAAAATATCATTCATGATAAACTAATGTTCTGGTATGTTAATATTTATTATATTTAAATGATTTGTCATGTTTTATGTTTTTGCCATTAAGATTGCATATCGAGATATAAATTGTTAATGCGGTGTCCTTTTATCCGAGCGTAAACGGGGCCAGTATCAAGCGTAGTGATAGTGGTTAGGCGTTTATTCTCGGATAACGGGACCCTTAAAATATATTCGCAATTATGACCGAAATTTAAAATAATCGTCACTTTAATCCGGAAAACCCAATATTCATAAAGCGGTAATTATTAAAGTACCAATTTTTTGGGCGGTGTGGGGGTGCTAATCCTTCCCCATCCGTAACCGACTCCCGAACCCTGTCTTTTTGAATCTCTGGTTTTATGGTGTCCGGCCTACCTAAGTGGCCGGTGGCGACTCCATTTTTTTTGAGGTTTTTGTAAACCCCACGGAATAAATATTTTATATCCAAACACCTTTCAAAAATCCTTCGAAAACACAATCCACGTTTTTTTTTAGCGAAAAAAGAAAAAGACATCGCTACAGCGTGTAAACGAACCGAACGAATATAAACTAGTGTATGCTTATGTTCGTTTGTTTAATTTTAATCGAACAAATGAACGAACACAAACAATTAAATAAATATAATTTCTTGTTCGTGTTCGTTTGTTAAGGAATGCAGCTTGTGCATGTTCGTTTATATTCGTTCATTTAAATGATAAACGAACATAAACGAACGAATATGAAAGGAAATATGTAAATAAATTTAAACAAACGTAAACGATCGAACATATGTGAATAAATTTATTTTTTTAAAATATAATATTATTGTTATGAAAAATAATAAATATAAATAGATATATGTGCTTGAACGAACGTAAATGAACGGATTACCGAACGTTCACGAACGTAAATGAATGAACGAGCCATTTGTTCGTGTTCGTTCATATAATTAAATGAATAAAAATTTTTGTTTATGTTCGTTTGTTTAATAAATAAACGAACATAAACGATTCGCTGAACGTTTGGTTCATTTACAACACTATTGATTATCTATGTTTGAGTTGTGTCGTATGTAAATATCATGTATGAATTTTTAGTTCAGATTTATTCTATTTAAGTCTCGTTATGTGTGGATCAGATTCAAATATATTATAGTTACCAATTCACATTGCGGATGTATATAAAATTTTGAAGGTGCAATCTACCCCACTAAAATATCTCTCAAACTCATTTTAAAGTACAATAAGCTAGAAATTTTCACATGAAATATTAGAATTGATCATACTTAATTTTATTAGGTATGTGATCAACAATACTTTGACGATATACAATAGTAGTAAGCCAATAATGTAGAACATGATCTTAAATTGACTATATACTATGCGAAAGTTCTAGCTCTGCCACTGCAAATTCATCCGTTCGGATAAACTCAAATACCGAATGTCACATTGATCACCGAAATAATATGATTCTTATACGATAACAAAAATGCGTTCGAATTTAAATTACAATGTGCTCAAATACATTTAATTTTAAAAGAAATTAGTCAAACAAAATGTTAAAGTTCTCAATAAATGGATACAAAATAAAAATAAATTTAAAATAATAACAATTACGGATAAAAAGTACGTTCATAGAAACGAGATTCATTCCCATCTTTAGAACAAGAGATGTCAACAATCCCAAATGCCTGTTAAAACCATAACAAATGTAATGCAAATCCGATAACTCAAGATTTATTTTGTTATATAATCAGAAATAAGCAACTAAATATTATTGTTATTTTTAAATGATTTAAGTTTGAGCAGTTTGCCTACACGATATGTACTTATTAAAATGTTAAGATTAATGAACATATACTAAATATATCATACTTTTTCTTAACTATTTAATAAGGCACACAAACGTTGCAAATAAAGTTGCTCAAACCCCGAATCTTCTAGGAACATCATCTTCTTTTATACCGGGATCACTCGTTGGTTCGGATATAATAATAAACTTAAAATTAATAAAGAAATGTAGAATAATAAATTGAACCATAATCTTAAGGGGAAAAAAAGAAAGAAATCTTGAGGCAATCAAGTTGAGCTACACATGGGGGACACAGAGCGACAAAGCAGGGAACATCCTTTTGTCCCTTTGATACCGAACAAGCAATCAGCCAGCAACAGAACATATATTTTCTTGTTTGGCCACAGATGTGTCATAAAATATCTAATGCTCTTTCGGCACCAATAATTTTTAGGAGACGGAAACATGCACAAGTGCGGTCCGAATTATAGGGATCTTTTCACATCTTTTGATTCACAAATATCAATATATATGGCGCATCTATGTCTCTTTTACTTGATTTCCTTCTTGTTTTGAAACATTGGGAAATGGTTTTAAAGGCATTTTCATTATGTTGAAAGACATTATATCATATTTATTTTTTAAATAATTGTTTATATGAACTAATCAAGAATCGTTTGGCATTTTTTCTCAATTTAAAAGAATAGTTCAATAATTGTGTTTTTTGTACATCACGTTAGACCCTACCTTTATACACGAGCAATGTTTTATAATACAAATTAAATTACAAAAATTCTATCAACGAGTTGGTCCAAGTAATAAGCAGCTTGGCATCGCTTAAGCAGATCTCGAATTCGAGATTTTGTGTAAGCAAGAAATTATGGACAACTACAACCCTAGTTGCTCTCTTTTCCATCATCTTTCGTCTTTGTTCTTTTGTGCTGCTGAGGGGACACCGGTCACGTTGGTTACCGACCAATGATGATTTTTTTATTTTTTTCTTTCTATTTTAGTTCCCAATAACAGTTCTCTTTGTCTTGGATTCTTTCTTTTCACACATCTACATTTTGTTTCGTTTACCATTATGGCACGATTTTCTTTGCCTTGTGGCATTGGTTCTCATTTACTTTCTTTGTAGTAGTTTTGAGTTCGTGCGCTATCATCATAGCCCATGTCTCTAACCAGGGAAGGTCGACGATCTAGTATGTTTAGATTATCTTTTGTGACAGTTTATAGACATAATCACAACTATTAGTGGAGAAGATATGCAAGATTGATTATGTCTATCTCATCTCCTACATCACTACGTAAGCGTCTTGTTGGAGAGAGACAATAAAATTTTGATGATGATTATTGGGTTTATAAAAAAAATTGAAGGTCATGTCTAAGGGAAGGTTTTGTATTTCTTCACCTTTGGGTTTCGTGCAAGTTTTTTTTTTGTAAATATAGTCTCTAATTTTTTTTATATTTAAGGTGTGTTTTATTATACATTCTAATATCTTTAATCAATCTCAGGGGCGGAGCTGCATGAGGCTGGGGGCAATTTTTTTCACCTTTACTTCTTATATAATTTTTTTTAAAATAGTTAGTTTATTTATAAATTTATCACACTTTTAAACATTTATATTTTGTCTCCCAACCCTAAATTTTGACTCCGTCCATGAATGAAATCTGTTTTTTTTTTTAAATAAGAGTGCAATGAAACGAAATCCTTTATTTGGAATTCAGTTTCTTATCAAATGTATAGTTTTATAGATGGATCGCTAATAAATATGGGTTTTGGTTAACAGAATATAAAATTATTTCTAGTAATTGAGTTTGTTTATGCAGCTCGTGAGTGCAATAAGGTGGCTCACCATTTTGCTAAATTAGGAAGGAAGAGAAGATGTATGTTTAAAGTTTGGTGGTAATAGTACGAGGTTCTTTTCTTTTCTTTGATCAAAATAGTACGAGGTTCTCTAAAATTGTTTTTTTTCCATAATAGTATTTGAGTATGTTATGACTGTAAGGATTTTAAGGTCTTTATTGTTATAACTTATGTTAGGGGAATGGTTTTGAGATCCAAATTTTGTGTTATTTTTGTAAAATTGGGTGGTATTTGGTTGTTTAATATTGTCCTTTTATATTCAATAAAATTGATAATTTTTGCGAAAAAAAATAAATTTATTAATATGTAAGACGACTTAGTACATTTCGAAGTATGTTACATTATACTAATACTATTTTGTTCATTAGGTTAGAAACATATAATGCAAGTTGTTTTTGTTGGGTTGATGAACGTAAAATTACTCAGGTATATTATTCGCTATATTATACGATGGATAAAAAATATTTTATGCACTGATGGTGAAAAAAAGTTTTCACTAGCGTTTAGTTTTTAGAGTTTAGAGGCTAGTATTTATAGTTTAGGATTAGAGTTGTCGTGTTTGTGGTTATGTTTTAAGGTTTGTAAACAAATTTTATGATTTAAAGTTTAGGACTTGAAATTTTGAGTTACACATAATTTGAGTCGATTTCTTGCTACGCGTGTTTTTTTGTAACCTTATAAATAGTTAATGCAATTTCGGGTTTTAAGTGTGTGAATTGAGAGTGAATTATTATGATATTTTGTGTGAGCCACACAAACACAAATATATTGTATTATTTCGACATTATAGTAAAATTTTCTTACCATGCCCGTGATTTTTCAAAGAGTTTTTTATTTAAAATTTTAATGTCTTTTTTCGTTGTACGATCATTTATCCTATAATAAATACTAATTTAGTTAAATTCAGATTACAAGAAGTTGAACTGGGGGTTTAAATTCATGTTACAAATAAATAATAATAATCAAATACACGACAGACTATAGAATACATCCGCCATGCATCATCTGCATACAGGAACTGGAAAATAACGTTAAATAATGAATCAAACAAACGAATAGCATTATAGCATTGCTACTTTGCTATGGTCTTAGCTCAATTCAAGCTTAACCCCACAGACCTTATAAAAAACCTTGGTTTCTTGGTCGGACCTCAACCTGTCAATGATTACGGTGCACTTCATCTTCGCATCCATCTTCCTCCACTGAATCCCTGCATGAGTAAATTTTACGGGAACTTCTATCTCTATTTCTAATGGGATTCTTCCCAGCTTCTGATCTCTCTCCAGTGAGTCCAGGAAACTTTGGCTCACCTCGCTCTCCCCTTTCAACAACACGTTCATCATCGTAGTGTTCTTCCTCGGTTGCTCGAAAGGCGGGAACGAACCCGAACAGAGGTGTGTCCCCGAATACTCGACATCGATGGAGTTGTCCTCGCCATAACTTAGCTCGAGTTTGCTGTTGGTGTTGTACGCCATGACGGAAACGGCGATCTCGGTTTCGAGGTTCGAACCATTGATATTGAAACGCTTCACCGCAAAATCCCTGAGTTCGTAGATAGGCCTTTCGGGTTGGTAATATATGAGGAAGAAAATGGACATCGCAAAAGAGGCGATAATCAAAAACAAAAGACAGTTATAGCAGCAGCATATACAACGTAGGCAACAGTTGGATCCCGGACTCTTGCCTTTATTTCTGGGGTGAGATTGATAGTAATCCGCCGCCGGCGGTTGGCCGTAGTAAGGCTGGGGAGGTTGGCCGTAGTATGGTTGCGGCGGATATTGATGCATGTAATTTGGTGGATATTGGCTGCCCATGTTTTGCAGTTGACTATTTCAATGATTAGTCAACCTGTCAATTCATGTTCGTCCGTTCGTGACGTATGTCACGAAGGAGAGGAAGAAGAAGAAGAAAAAATTCGATAAAGGTAAGGAAGATGTCCCGTCTCCCTTTTCTGGTTCAACAATGAAACATGGGGAGAAGATAAGGAGGAAGAGGTTGGGGCTTTGCTCCCTTTGATTTAGGACATTGCTGCAATGTGGATGGATATCAACCGATTTACACCGAATTATGTGGATGTCAAACTAAATATTTCAAATACTGTCTGATGTGGATGTCAAACTTAGTCTCCGCCTAAAATTAAATATTTGAGAGGTTAAATATATATTTTGGTATTAGAATTTGATTAAAATTTAGTTAGTTATTTAAAAATAAAATATTTTATATATTGACAATAATTTTTTTTTCACAAATGAGTTTAATTTAAGTTTTAGAGGTCTAATTTAAGGCTTACGATTTATGTGTTTAGATTTTAGGGTTTAGAATTAAGATTTATGGTTAAAATTTAGAGTTTAAAGTTTATAATTAGGTATATAGATTTTAGTGTTTTAAATGAAATTAGGTGTTAAATAATAACTTTTATTTGAATTTGGTTGAAATATTCAATTTTGGTATTTAGATTTGTTTTTGGTCTATTTAGAGTAAAGATCATTTGTCCTTTTTGATGTCTTTATGTATGTCCTAATACTAAAAAATATTAAACTCTAAGTCCAAACCTTAAATTTTAAATCATAAACCCTAAATTCTATGTTTCGGTATTGAGACATACATAAGGCACCAAAAAAAGACAAGATTTTTGTTAGTATTTAGATACTTGACCTTTGTCTTTTTGTTTTAACTGATACTCGAACCAGTAAACAAAATTCATATGCTCAACAAATCAATTTCAAATACCTAATCAAACAAAAATAATACTACCAAATTAAATTTTAAAATCAAATTCAGATACCAAAATATATTTATCGTTTCAAATGTACACATTGATATCGCCTTTGAACAACCCCGAAGTGGTTTGGTGTCTTTTATCCGTCATTTATATCCCACCGGCTCATGCGCATCGTTGAACAAATCTGCAAACATTAATGGCAGTCACATTAGATCCCCAGTACCAAATTTATCAGCAGCTATACCATTTATCAAGCACAAAACCAGTGCAACTAATAAAAATATTTTTCCAAACACTAACAGGGTTAGTTCAAGTGGTAAGTGGTTTGATATCGCTTAATTAGGTTTCGAATTCGCATAAAATTCTCACTAGAAGACTTATCCACCAAAGTCAAACCAATTCGAATTAAACAGATTAAAGCCCGTAGGTCAACCAAAAAAAATACTTTCCCAAAACCTTCACAGCATTCATTTATTGTTTCATGTTTTGCAAACCAAATTCGGAAAGTCAGGATTCAGGCTTGAAGACTCCTGTGAGTCTAATTTATTAAAAATCTCCTGTTCGGTACTTCCCCTTCCACCCTCTATCATGTGACCTTTCTCCATACTTCTGCCTGTGATTTGCTTCAATACCCCTTCTCTTTTGGCCACCCTTGTTAAATATGGCTCCTCCACTTCACCATTTCCCCCCCATATCCAAATCTAATACCCTTGCTTTTCACATGCAATCGTATAATCGAAAGCCATGAAACCTTCCGTTTGTGTTGCTGCAATTCTGGTTTTTCTCTTCTGTGTTCCTGTCTTCACGTCTGCGAGGCGGGTACAAACTCGTACGTATAAATATATGTAACTTCTGCTAATTATAATTACATAAGTGAAAAACTTTTTCTTGTTTCTTATCATCTAGAATTTTGTGATGTGTGAAACAGATCATGGTCAACCAAGAACAAGAGAAGGGTTGGTCTCGGAACCGAGTTCGTACCGGGGAAGAAGCAAGCCGGTGATGAAAAGAAAGAGAGCGGACACACTGCAGGTTGCAGGATCGAGATTGCCTGACTGCTCACATGCATGCGGCTCGTGCACGCCTTGCAGACTAGTTATAGTGAGCTTTGTATGTGCGACGCAGCAAGAAGCCGAAACATGTCCTATGGCTTACAAGTGCATGTGTAACAAGAAGTCTTACCCGGTCCCATGAAAATTTCCACGGTATCTGTTTCTAAATTTTCGTTTTGTATTATACTGAGGTTGTCCGTCTTGCGTTTGTAATGTAGCTATGACATCTTTTTTGTAATCAAATAGAGTTTATGTTTTTACGAACCGTGAAGCATGGAACATCTACACAGTTCTTATCACCTTGCCGATTCAAGAGTTGAAGTTGAGTTTGACTTTTAACGGCGGCCGGCGCTGGCTTTAGCAAAAATGTGGGTTGACAAAGACAATCTTTTAATAATTTGGTTCTTATTGTAAGCAATTAAAAAAATCAAAAAATAAAGAATGAGACATTAATTTCAGAACTTAAAAACGAACAACTTGGCGAGAGGAGGCTCTTCAGGCAAGAAGACGAGGAGGTGTTATGCAATGTTCGTTCAGAATTTTCCGGAACAGGCAACGGAGAAATTTTGGTTTTGTGAGATGATTTATATTACCGATGCTAGAAGAGCAATACAAGATTTGATGGTTTTCGGGCTGTTTGGGTACACTATTAGGGTTAATAATATGACACATTTTTTAGATCTACTGATTAAAGATACTTATGATGTTTCATTTTATATGGATTCAACTTTCGACATTTGTTATTTGGAATGTAAAAGTTCTCCTTATAAGAAAAATGGCGCATTTCAATTGTAGAAGCCATTACTACATAAATGTTAGGCTAGGTCTAAGGAAGGGCCAAGAGGTTTGGAATATTAAATTCATTACACATACATGCAACATTGATAGAAAAAACCAGGTTTAACGGGTAATTTTGTTTATATAATAACCGCAAATCAATAATTTTGTCATTTTTCTAATTTTATCAATTTAGTTTTCGTAGTTTTTTAAAATTATAAAGGTTGACCATTATTTTTAATTTTATCAATTTAGTCTTCAAACTCCTGATTTGCATCAATCTAGCCTTTTGAATGTCGTTGACTAACAAAGCAATTTAAATTATATGCGTGTGATCTTTATATACTTCCACATTAGTCGTTCTTGTCATGTCGATAATGACGGGTCAATTTTAAAGACGTGGTAGTACGAATACAGTGTTTCAGAATTATTTATTTATTTATTTTAAAATTACAAATTTTCTAAAAAAAATCCATGTCAACTATATTAACATGTCGACTAACTCTTCATCATCACTTTATTTGAGGATATTAATTTATTAAAAAAATGAGATGGGGACATGCTAACTCAAACACTACTAACTATTTAACAACAAAGTGCCTAAAATTTACCATTTATCTATTTTGTTTAAACAGCTACAAACTTATTTCTCCATATAAAAGTACATGAGGAGCACTTCAACAAATAAAGAACTAATATCCAAGCATCAAATGAAGTAAATTTGTAAGGAAGCTTTACTTTCTTTGTTCTTCCACTTGTACATATGAGAGCATTAGATAAGGGATTGTTCCCGGTCAGGGGCGGATCTAGAAATTTAAACTTGATAGTTCACTCACCGATAATAAATATAATCGTATGTAAGATAAGAGTAAATTAAATAAGTCATAAAAAATTACTTATGATATTCATAACTGACATGATAAAAGACCCTTCAATCACACCTAAATATATATGTAAAAGATCCATTATAAATTAGTTATTAACTCTCTTTAATAAAACACATGTACAAATGAATTCACATTAGTCTATACAAATTTTTTCCTTAATCAAATCATTCCAAAACATATTTTTTACAACTAATGCTCTGAACACAAGACTTTTTATATTACTTGCAAGTAACTGAAACCATCTAAAATAACTTTCAACACTTTGTTATGAAAAATCACTAATATTTATCACCAAATCTTCATCAACTTATTATCATCATCATCATCATCATTTTGGCCCATGTTCTTTTTTGGAGCAATTCAACCCCCAACGTTTCATTTTAGGTCAAAATGGCCTTTCTGCGGATGAAAATTGTTAGAAAACTGACGGTGAACAGTTTGAAATGACTTGAAATAATGATAAGTCAGTAGAATTTTTTTTATATTTTATATAATTTTATAAAATTATTTTTTGACTGATGTAACGTTTTTCAAGTTAATATATTTGTCTATGATACTGCCATGTCAGTGTGCATTGTCATATAGGTTTGTCACGTCAATTCAAGACATTTACCGTCATCTAACTAACAGTTTTCGTCCATAGAGGGGCCATTTTGACCCAAAATAAAACGTTGAGGGTTGAATTGCTTCAAAAAAAGAATAGGGGCCGAAGTGACTATTCAGTCAAATGTTTGGGGCATTTTTTGACTTTATGGCTTAATTTTTTGTGAGTGAAAGCTCTCATTTTTACCTTTTGTATAACAATCATTCTTTGTAAGTAAATTAGTGACAACATTTGATTTTCATTGGTTAAAAGGGCTCTTTACTCTTTTTACTAGTGCAAACAGAAGAAAATAGTAAGATATCAAATAATATTTTTTAATATTTTCATAATAATAAAAATTGTTTAATAATTAGTATTTTTTGATGAAAACAAAAAAATTATAGTAAAAAATATACAACTTTTTTTTAATGAAAACACACAAACTTGTTAAGAATTTAAGAAATCTATTTAATAATAAAAATCCAGTAACTTAAAAAGTTTAATTATTAGTTTATTTTAAAATAAAATGAAAATAATGAAGTCATTTAAAATATGAAATTACTAAGAAAACTGTATAATAATACGAAAACCTTAATTTTTGTAGAAATTGCGGGGTAGCAATAACTTAAACTGAAGGTTCTCGTACATAATTTTAAATAGATTTTAATGATTTTAATTTTAAGGTATATACAAATTACATATCTAACATTAAAAAATAATTATAAATATATTTACATTTATAAATTTGTGTAGCAGATTAATTAATGTTTTTAAATGAAGTACTCTAGTGTTAACGAGGGTATACACGCAATTTGGGAGAAGAAAATGTCTAAATTGATGTCTTTTTTTAAATATTAAGGGTTAAGTTTATTGGATTATTTTAAATTAGGATTAAATTTTAAAATATATAAATTTTGAGGATTACAAATGCTATTATACCAAATTTTGTTAAATGATCTTTTGTATTTATGAAACTTTAATTGAGCGACTCAATTATAACTTTTAATAATTGAGTGATCCAACCTTAACTTTATTAATAATTAAGTGAGCTAGAATGTAGTTTAGGCTTAGCTCATGAAAGATGGAAAATTAGGAGGGTAATAGATGTATTAATTAAATAGTTCTTACTTTTTAGTTTAACCGATTAAAAAATTGTACTTACATTTCCATGGCCGGTTGAGGGAGGTCATTTCCAAAGGTGTTGCATCAATTCTTTGTTGGCAACCCTTGTCAATTTAGTTTTCAAATTGCTTCCTTCATCAGGATTATGCCAATTTCAAATAGTTTTGCAAGATCACCGACAGAAGTTGATTATATTATGAATCTCCTCTCTCTCTCCAGTTTTCTTCTGACACTGTCCCCTCTCTTTTTTACCACATGTAAACGGAGACACACTAGCAACTGGCTCGGGAGTAGATTGGGCAGATATGGGCTCGACCTGACAATCTACAGATCTTCTCAATTGACACTATCTATTGTTGAGTTAATTTGATTACATGATTGATAAAAAGCTTTGGTTTGAATTTGAAATAAATTTGGAAAATTTTAAGGGCACAAATTTAATTTCTATCCGGGTGCAAATTGTCTCAAATTTATTTTAGCTTTAACTTTTTTACAAGTAGAAAGATAAGATTTACTCATGATCGAAATTAGGATCTAATGTAAACTTGTAAATTTTAGAGTTTAGAGGTTTAAGTTGTAGAATTTAAAGATTTATAATTATAGATTTAAATTTTGGTTTTTTATTGTTTAAGTAAGAAGAGTTGTGTAAATTTTTTTTACATATATTATGTATCAAGATATAACTCTTAAAATAAGAGAAAAATTTTTGTATACAAACTTGTGTAAATTATTACACATGCATGTCAAAATTATAATTTAGTTTAGATTTAAAATTTAAGGTCAAAAATTTATATGATTAAAATTAAAAATTTAATTTTTTAAAAAAATTGTATAAATATTTTTTTCAGAGATTACGTATTAAAATAGAATTCTTAAAATAATGACTTTTTTCTATTGCATTAGAAATTTATCCAATAAATTTATTTATTTTTGAACAATTTTTACTTAGGGGAAAAAGGAATTTGTTCTTAGTAGATTTTAAATCTACAACCTAAGGAAGAGTGGAGGGTGTCAACTGAAAGTTTTAATCACTTACTTTAAAAATCGTTGACATAAATTTATTTAAATTATTTATCTAATTAGTGTTGAACTCGTATAATACATGAAACACTCAATTTTATTAAACAATATATATCACAAAATAAACTTAACAAAAATTATATTAATAGATGATAGTATATTTTTTCCAACAAAGTGCAAAGGCAGTTGTATTCCACTACCTATCCATTTCGTTTCCTTGATATTGTTTGATTTTACTGTTACTTTTGTTTATTTAATATTTTATCCATTCTAATAAAATTGTTATTTTTGTGTATTAAAATTGTCTCACTCAAATTGTTATTTTAAAAAAACTCTAACAATTTTTATAAAACAAATTTATTTTTTTGTTATCTTTTAGTTCTCAACAAAAATAAAAGTTAACTTTTTAAATATAAACTTGTCATTTAAATTATTTTACAACATACAACTTTTTCTTTCTAAAACTCCGTAAAAAGTTAACATATGACAATATAGGTGAGACGGAGAGAGTAATAAAATGCAACTTAAGATATAATTTAAATTAATTGTAAAAAACAAATGTTTTTTTTTTAATAAAAGAGTTTTCTTCCTCTCCACTTTATTATATATTTACTTATTTCACATAAAAATGAATTCACCGGAAAAAGGAGAGACAAATGGCAACAATAGAGTTAGATGAAGCAACGCTACAAGGCCAAGCGGAGATATGGAGGTTCATGTTCAGCTTTGCCGATTCTATGGCGCTTAAGTCTGCCGTCGAGCTCCGGATAGCCGACATAATACACTCTCACGGTGGCGCTGTCACTCTGTCACAAATAGATTCATGCATTGATGGCGGCAGCACGTCTTCTCCGGACATCACCACCCTTGCTCGCATACTGAGACTGCTCGTCCGTCGAAAGATTTTCACCGTCCACCACCCTTCCGACGGTGGAGATCCCGTGTACGACCTGACTCACTCATCAAGATGGCTCCTACATGACTCGGAGCAAACCCTGGCGCCCATGATACTGATGGAGAACCATCCGTTGCTAATGGCTCCTTGGCACTGCTTTAGCCAATGCGTTCAAGAAGGTGGCATCGCCTTCAAAAAAGCTCATGGGCGTGAGATATGGGATTTGGCATCGGAGAATCCCGAGTTCAACCGGCTTTTTAACGACGGCATGGCGTGTACATCGAAGGTCGTCACCGTAGCAATCTTTTCGGGGTACAAAGAAGGGTTGTGCTCGATTGGATCATTGGTTGACGTTGGTGGTGGAACGGGAAGCTTGATATCTGAGATAGTCAAAGCAAATCCGCACATCAAAGGTGTTAACTTCGATTTGCAGCATGTCGTCTCGGCGGCGCCACCATACGACGGGGTCTGCCATATTGGCGGCTACATGTTTCAGGCCATTCCAAATGCTGATGCGGTCATCATGAAGGTACGGTACTATTCTTACGTTAGGCTCTCTATTTTTTAGGTATAATAGTTACGAGTACTTTTTTTTTAATAGTATACTAATTACTTTTTTTAACATAAATGTATATGATAAAAAATTATTAGATTAGTCTGGCTCACTACGTCATTTATAGTCTCATCCAATAATAATTTTCACATCTTTCCTACATATCATTAAATGAATAAATCTCATTGGATGGGATGACGTGGTGAACCGGGATCATGTAATACTTTCTCTTACTTAGATCTTGATAATACGAGTATAATAAGGTCAGACTCAGACATATACATAGGGTTAGGTATAAAAAAAATCCGAAGAAAATCAAATTTGATACATAAAAAACGATCTGAAAATCCGGTTAGTAGAACAAACAAAAATAATTAGTTTCAGAATTCAGATTATTAATAAAAAGATTTCGATTTAATTATGGCTCATGGTCTTGACCAAAATCAGTTAATTGGCCCAACCGATTATCTATAATATTTATAATTTTTTATAGTAGAACATTTTGTAGTCCATTGGTTTTGATGTCAGAATACTTCTTAGTGTGGCTGTGAGGTGTAAACTCCATTTTTTTTTTAGGGAAAACTACATTAATAGTACCTTATATATTCTCGCGTTACTGTTTTAGTATCCACCCTATTTTTTTGGTAAAATAGTATCTAATAATACATTTTTGTTCTGTTTTGGTACTCCGACCGTTAAAAACAAACGAGGATAATGGCATGGCTTATTTTTAATTTGGATAATATCACTTTTAGTCCCAAAATTTATACATTTCTATCAATTTGGTCCTAATTCTATCAATTTAATCATTATCTTAAATATTTGGATTTAAACTGCAAATGTCCCCTTTTTTTCTTTCTTCTTCCCCCAAAACCCTAACCCTTTTTTTCCCTTGAGCAATCTCATCCGTTTATAAACTTGATGTGCGAAAACAAGCGAGCATGGCTACATGAATTTCCTGCAGATGTGAGAAAAACAATCATACTAACGAGCTACTATTAGGGACCATTTGCAAAATAGTGCAAATAAATGAGGAAAATCGATACTTGTAGCAGCAAAATTCTGTATAAAATTTGAAAAAGGTTGGTCGGGGTTCAAAGCCATGTGGACATGAATCATTTTTAGCATCACCCCATTTTCTAAACAGTAGCGTTTTGAAGGAATGATTCCTGTTTACAGTGACAACATTATTTATAAACTATAAATCTCATTTTCATTTTCCATTTTGTCAGATTTTCAAAAATATATATAGAATTTTAGTATTTATTCACTTCTAAAGTTCTGCACATCGATATGCAGCTTCCTTGGCTTTTGGTGTAACTTTGAAATTGTTTGAGCTATCACAAAGGATTGGGACAATTTTCACACTGGTTCTCCACCTTAGACTCCTATCGAATCTGAATGAAATCTTGAGTTAGAGTTGATGGTGGCTCAAGTAAAAAAAGGCTAGGGTTTCGGGGAAGAAGAAATAAAATGGGGATTTACAGTTTTAACCCAAATATTTAAGATGAATATTAAATTGATAGAGTTTGGACCAAATTGATTGAAATGTATAAGTTTTGGAGACTAAAACTGTGACTATCCCAATTAAAAATGAATAATGTTATTATCTTCGTTAAATTAACAGTTAGGTACCAAAACAGAACAAAGGCGTAGTGTTAAGTACCATTTTGTCAAAAAAGTATGTAGGTTATTAAAACAGTAATGCGAAAATATATACGGTACTATTTATATAGTTTTCCTTTTCTTAAAGTGTTATTGCATTTTTACTGTAACAGATTAAAAAAATTAATTTGATAATAATTACTAAGTGAATTAAAAATATTACTCGAATGGAACTAAATATTCTAATTAAATGATCAACCAAAAATTAAAAAATTCAAATCTAACAATTAACCGAACCTAGTTTTACACCGCTCTAAATAAGAGTTATCTCAAACATGAAATCTTCCCTAAAAGGCTTCAAATTTATTATCATCGGAGACCTAATATGTCTGTCGTTTTTCTAGTAACTATTCGCATGATTTAACATCACACCAACACCCTCTATAATTGGACAGCAGAAAATAACACCAGTAGGGTCCTTATTTTCTAAAGTTGTCTTTCATGATTAAACCGAGTAATTCTGGTAAGCAATTAAAATCTTTATTACTCTTTGTCCAAGTAACAGCACTAATGGAGAAAAAAAAGTTAAGCTAACTATTTTCTCTTTAATTACAAATCCTTTTCAAGCATCTAACACATCATTTGGTTTTTTGTGTCTATCAGTATCCACTTCGCATAGTAGTACATGATTTACATCATATCACGCAGTGTCGAACCTAGTATTTTTTTAAAGATGAATACATTTAAAAGCTCAAAGTTTTAGAGGGAGCACAATGCATAAAGATTATAGTCAAAGTTTAAGTGAACACGTGTTTACCCTAAAATACATGTAGATCCGTCAGGTCATGAGAAGAAAAAGAGCTTGAACACTGTTGTTTTTGCCATCTGTTTTTTGTAGTGGATATTGCATGACTGGGGCGATGAAGATTGCATAAAAATACTAAGGAATTGCAGGAATGCAATTCCAAGAGGGAAAGGGAAAGTGATCATCGTTGAAGTTGTTGTGAAACCCGACGGAAATGGACCGTTTGACGACACGGGATTCGTATTCGACCTCCTGATGATTGCACATTCGAGCGGTGGAAAAGAGAGAACTGAGGTGGAATGGAAGAGAATCTTGGAACAAGGAGGTTTCAGTCGCTACAAAATCATCAACATTCCCGCCTTGACTTCCATCATCGAGGCGTATCCTGATGATTAGTAGGTTTATTTAGCTTAATGCCAGCAATGGGGAATCTTGGTATGTTTGGCCAGCCTTTACAATTATCCTAAGTGGACTTGAGTAAATTAAATTAATTATCAAAAGTTGTATCGTTTGATTTATTAATGAGTATGTTTAACATAAGATAATCTGAATTGTGTGAACAAATTTTAACATGCAAATGATTCTCACGTGTTAATAAAGATATTAACATATAATGCTTAAGAGATTCTTTGACCATTTATTTGTTATATGGACAGCTTTACGTGGATATAAAGTTGGGTTGGGTTGCTGTGTGCTGTCCTAACTTGCACGTGGCCAACCTTATATTGAGAATTGCTTTTGTCCTATAGTATGGGAAGTACTTAAATGACTATTTATGTATGTAGACACATGGGTGTGTATCAACATGTGAGCATAATTGTTTATGGTTTTTGCCATTTAATTATGTCAACAATAATAGATTATTCAAAAAAATTATATCAACAATAATATATATGAACAGATAATGCATTGTAATCACCTTTAGATTATTTCCAACCTTGTTTAAAGTACATATCAAAGTTCTTATCATCTTTTGGATTTTAATTTTATACTTTAATTTTGAAATATTATTTTTTGTATTTTGTTATTTAATTTCACACGGCTTTTAATGTTTGTTAACTTGTCTTTGTGACACGATTTTTGTATGTTTTGTGGTATGATTTATGTCTATGTTTATAGTAATATGGTGTTCATGTAGCGATCATCACGTACACGGTAGATCTCTGTTCATGAAAGGATGACGGTCCAATATGATGAGAACCTCTTTTGTAGTAGTTTGTCAATGCAACCAGAAATATAGCGGAGCACTCTGCAAGATTTATTTTTTCAATTATCCACTCATACATCAATACAATGTCTAGTTGAAAGAGTCGTGTAGAGTTTCATGAGGGTTCTGAATTTTTTTTTGAAATTTTGAAAAATTTTAATAGTTGGATGAATTTTTTAAAAATGTTTTTTAAGATTTTTTCACACCTTTTAAATATATATTCAAATTTTAAATACGTGATGATGTCATTTTTAAGTAGATGTTTTCAAGCACCAAGGCACGCCCATCTTCAGTTTTGGGTTAAATCCAAACACAAAGCTATGTTATGGACTTTTATGTATATTTATCCAAATTGAAAGTTCAGAACCTGTTATATAGTAAAGATCATGGATCTAACTTCCAATTCTAAAGCCCAGGAATTGCCCAATCATCCCTCTAAGAGGGCCGGACTAAAATGTTATCCCTATTTAATCATAATTACAAATATATGTTTTATTTAATACTATAAAAACAAAATTATTTTTACTCGCCTTAAAACTATTAAAAAAATTATCGGCATAATAATAATTGAAGCGTTAAATTTGTTCTATATTGACATTGAAGTTCAAGGATCAAACTTCAATAATCTCTTCCATCTCTAAACTTTTAATGATATAAAAAAGGTTTAATAAATAATTTAGCTCTTGAAGTATGGCCTAAATTTTATTTTAGTCCTTAATTTTTTTTTTTCAAATGTGGTCTTAAAGTTTTGTTTTGTAAACGGTTTTGGTTCTTTTAATTGATGTTAAAAGATGTTATTACTCTTCTAGCTAATTAATAAATGTCACGTGGAATACCAAATTGAGACTAAACTATACTTTATGGGTCAAACTAAAAAAGTTAAAAATATATATGCATAAAAAGCTAGACCATCTTTTATATTCTTTCAAATTTTCAGGCAGAATGAGTCGTTAGATCCCTCAAATAACGTCCAAAGTTTAAACTCAATTTTTGTGAATGGAATAAGTTAGATTAAGAGAATTATTATTAGAGTAAACCTTTATCGTGTACAATCTATATTAATTATCTAATAAACTAGATAGCGATGATTATATAAATATACAACTAATTAAAATTATATTTGTGTTCATGGACGGAATTACAAAAAAAAATAATTTTATTCTTATATATGATGTTTTTTTTTAAATAGATCATTTAAGAATTTTATTCGAGTTTCATTTTAATTATTTTTTATCTCGATTCGAGATAAAAGATCAAAAACTTCTAGGTGAAAACAATATATACATCAATGATCAAACTACCTGAATTAGTTTAATTTTAGATCTATTACTCATTTATCTTGTATAAATTAATTCATTTGATTTGAGATAGAACTTGTATTAAGCTAACGAGCCATTTTAATTAAGTTCATAATTGCAAGTGCAAACTAACTTCAGCATAAAGACTTAAATCAATAACCATTAGTATTCAATCTATTAATTGACTAATCTAGATCGAAATAATGTAGAGATTCATTATAAGATAATCTTTCTAATTCAATTGTTCTATTCACAATGTTATAATTCGAACAATTAACCTTGCGTAAGGGGTCTAGCTAGGGACGGAGCTAGAGTAGAGATGGCAAAAAAATTTAAATTTGACGGGTTTCGACCCGAACATATTAGGTAGCTTTTTTTTGAACTTTTTATTGTCGGGTAGGGATTTAAAAAAGCTTCGAGAAGGGTCTGGTCGGTTCAAATTTAGGGTAAATTTTTCTCAACCTGATTTATTTACAATTATATGTATATTTATTATTTTTTATATATTGTATTTAAGTTTTTATTAATTTATTTTCGAGACGGGTCGAACTCTTGGTTAAAATTTCGGGAGTCAATTTATAATTGGAATAAAAAATATAATAAATTCGGACTAAGTCGGGTGGCGAAAAAACTGCATTGTTGCCGTCTCTAAACTAAAATAGGTTGGAAATAAAACATAAAGCTTTAAAAGTGAAAGCAAATTCACAAGTACTCTAATTTTAATATATATATAAAAGAACCCCTTCACCCTTCGCATAAATTCGTTCTTAGATCAACTGATTATTAGTAGTATAAAGTTTTAAAAATGACCGAATTTATTTAACTTTTATTAATTAAATTTGAATAATATATGAACATGTACACTATGAGTGAGTGGAGCCCATATAAGATTGAAAATGGACATGTGCGATGCAGGTGAATTTGGTTCCAAGTAGCCGTCTCAAGGTCTAGTTTTACTTTGTTGTCTAATAATTTATAACACTTTGTTCGTGGTTGGGCCTTTTTAGGATCTGATGTTATGTGTCTGGTGATGGATAAGATGTTGAAATTGAGGGTTCCCATTTTCCTCTTCTCATCCAATTGGGAATCAATTTGATTGCACTCATCAACACAAGTTGCATGTGTCGTATGCATAAGCCTGGACCAGCAAAATTATGTTCACATTCAGTTGTGTCTGGTGATGGAATTAAATTAATCATAGATATTAGTTTGGATTAAGTTCTAATGGAACTTCCACTAGTGCACCAAGGCATTGATGATAATGCAAAGTATTGAGGGTTTTTTTTTTGATGAGAATTACTAAACTTTTAGTTCGTTTTTATTAAATTCACTCCTGGTAACAACAGTTAGAAGATGCTGACGTGATACATTAAATTTATTTTGTTACTAAAAAATCTCTAAGCTTCTCAAATTTAAAAACAAGAAGTATCGTTTTTCCTTTTTTCATCTTCTTCTTTTTTCTTGATCGGGTCTTTGCTTCTTCAAGTATAATCGAAGTGAGAGATGTTAAATCAACAATGGACGTTGTCAAATTTACTTAAATAAATTATACATGTTGTACCCTTAGAATAACAGAGACTGTAAAATGATTTAAATATTTTTCTTTGGTCGCAAGTTGTTGCAATGTAAAAATAAAATTATGAAATACAATAAAATTAATTTTTTTTTGGGAGAAAGAAAGATGATGAAAAGAAGAATGGCGATTTTCTTTTCAAATTTGAACGGAAGTCCCCTTAATAAAAGTGAACTGAAAATTTAATATTTATATTTTATATTTTAAAAATTCGGTCATCAGAATAAAAAATAGTCATTTTTAATTTCTGAATCTGATGAGTCCTTAAACAAAGTCTGAACCCCATTGCTAGATTTCTTCATGGTCTGTGTCTGCCCCACCTGGCATAGCCTGTAATGTTAAATGAGTATGGAAATAGGACCAGCGACACGGCTAGACTATCGATGCATAAATTTATTGGCTATAGGAACCAAACAATAATGACGAGTGGGGGAGAGAGAAAACCGGTGAAACTGTGGGGGCATGTCTCGATTAGTTTCTACAATCACATGGTCAAGAGTAACACAACATATCAGACAATCCAAATGAGTTCAGAGCCCCACTTTCTGTACACTCTTCAGACCTCACCTCATTTATTTACAATAAAACCCCATTCACACATACCTCAGAGTGAACCGTCTAAAACTCATGTTTCTGATAACAAAGTGCCAATCACAAACCAAAAAATTCTTAAAACCCAATTTTCCCCCCTTATTTTTGGGTTTTTTGGGTAATTAGTGATCAGTCACTCCATGGGGTTCTCGAAGAGAAACGCTATACTGCAGGTTACTTGAAAAAAAGTCTTAGCCACGTCGAATCCCGGTGAAGTAGTTGAAGTCATGGTGCTGGACTCTAAGTTGCTTTAGCCATGAATCCGCCACGCTTAAAAGCGACACCAGTCTTTCTTGGTCCCGTCCGGAATTGCCCGAGACCCACACGTTTCCTTGCATCTTGTAAGTTGCCAATCCAAATGGTGGAAGGGAGATGCCTTCCCCTTCCTTTCGCTTCCTTTCGGGAGACTCGATGTCATCTTCCAGGTCCATATCTGCACCAGCATAAATAAATATCTAAGGAGCACTCGACTTGACACTGTTATGCTTTAAGCAAGCAAATCGACAGAAGGAGCACCTTGGAAGGAAGATGATAGAGTGTGGTAAGTAAGGAAGCATGTGGACAAGTCTTTTATGGTCCTTCCCATGGGAATGTGATAAATTGGGTACCTATTATCATCAACATCGAATAACAATCCTTCGTCAATAACCCGAAACTATATAGAATCTCCAAGACGAGGTTATGAATTGTTTAACATGTTCAATGTCGTAAAAAGAGAGGAAGGGATAGGAAAAAGACCAGGAAACTGCCATCCAACTAGCCGGAGAAAGATCTACACTCCTCAATGACATCAAACCAGGGTATCTTCTCGATAATCCGTTGATCTGTAAATAAGAGAACATCATAACAGGACAATGGAATCGACAAGCCTTTAACCGGAAAGAAATTTAAAGCTACAAGGACTTTAAGGGGGCATAACTTATTCTTATCCGAGACAAAGAGTACATGTTCAAAAACAATTTCATACAAAAAGGCAAGCATTTATGCTCAAGAAGGATGAGATATAAACTGATAATATACTCAAAGAAAAGGAAAATATGAATCTTTAAAGCAAAAGAAAAAGGAATTTTCATATTCAAATGTCAAAAGTTATATTTCATCTTTATAAGATGCTTAGATTCTGACAAATACATAGCTGATCTTTCTTGTTCTAATCAGTTCCATGTTCCATAATCAATCTTAAGGCAGATAATATGCAAAATCAAAGCGAAGAGACAATGCAATCAACCTTATCCATGAGTGGAACTCTTCCATAAGGAGTTGATCTCTCGAAATACTGGAAGTAAAGGTAACCCAATCGATTATTCACATGCCAAAGGCTGTCGTGCTCGGAGCCGCCTTCCTCCGACGAGCATCCGTCCCACCTCCATAACTTGTCACTCTCGCTCTCATCGCTAAATGAATCACTAAACGAATCCCTCTCGCCATCACCCGATTCAGTCTCCTCCCTGTATACGATTCCAATAAGATGGTTTCACTTTTCACATTTGCTTACGATTCAAAGTTAAAACCAATAGAAAAACAAAAGAAATTACCTAGAGCTGTTGACTGAAGAGTTGCTGGTGAAGATTTGAATGGCGGAGAGATAAGGGACATAGTATTGGACCAAGGTTTCGCTGTTGTTCAAGACAATGGGAACGCCGGTACCGTAGGCACTCCATTCATCGTAACAATTCCAAAGATCACCCAATGTGAAAAATTCAACCTTTTCTCTTTCCCAAGGGTGCCATAAACGATTAAGGTTCCTAATCTCACTCTGCAGAACAAACAACATAAACAATCAAAACCATGTAAGAAAAAGAACGAGAGAGGAGAAGAAAAGGGGTGACCTTGGGGAGGAATTGGGATTTGACGGAGGGAGTTGTGCAATGGAGGAAGCAGGCAAGGTTAGACTGCGTCGACCCTGTTTCAAAAATCATGATTTCCGACCAAAGGAGACGGAGAGAGAGAGAGATTGTTTCTTTTTCTCTTTTTTGTCTCTCAACCTCAAGCCTGAGAACAGAGGGAAACACAAAGAAAAACACGAAAGAAAAGAGGGGGAGTGGAATGGGGAAAGAAGGAGAGAGGAAGAGAGAGATTGTCGCGGATTTGGTTATATAATGCGAACTTGTGACCCGAGAGAAATTCTAAATTTTGACGTTTGGGCAGCTAAATTTAAGGAAACAGTAAGATCAAACTCTCGCTGTTCAACCCAGTCTTTCTTGTTGGTTGACAATGTTGTCCAATTCAACTCTTTTCCGGTCACCGGTTGATTTGCCTTTGGAGTATTACCCTTTCAAATAATAATAACACTAAAAGATTAATTTTTTTTCTTCTCCCTTTTAAACTTGTAGAAAACTCTGCTTAGATCAACGATGAAGAAACAAGTTTTCTTCTGTCTTTGGCCAAAAAACACGACCCTTGAACGTTTTAATTCTTCAAGTTAAATCCAAAAAGGAACACACTAGGAAGAGTTCAAAACACACCAAGAAACAAACAAACAAAAGGGGTGCCTAAGAAACAGAGAAAATGAAGGAAAAGTTTGATTCCGATGACTTCAAGCTCTCTTTTTTTTTAATTTCAACTGAAACCCATGATTTATGGGTAAAAGATTTGTTTGGATTTGGGATTTTCAATAGGATGGAGAGGACTTCTCTAACAGAAAATGAAGAGTTCTTTTCCAGGGATACAAAAACCAGAGCACAACCACAATAGTGTATAGACTGATGAGAGAAACAGAATAACAGAGCGAGGAAAATCGAATTTACGATCAGAACTATGGCTTATTTAGGGAAATATAATGTAAAGAGAGAGAGAGAAATAAGGATGCACGAAAATTATTTAAAATATAGGTCACAACTTATGGTGTTTGATAAGGTTGTACCTAAATAAATATGAATTTAGTAAGAGATACAGAAATTACATTTCCCACTACTTTCATTTTTTGGTAGTTATTTTCGTACATCGGTTTTGATTGTTTCTTCTTCACTAATGACGCTTTCGACAATATTTTTTATGTTGTCAATTGTTTTTTAATTTTAAAATTAATTGTATATAATTAGGTTTTATTTTATATGAGTGTTTGTGTGTTTTTTTCATTTTTTGTGTTTTATTTCGTTATAAACTATATTTTATATGTTTTTATGTCAATTTTTTCGTCTATTTTTTAATTTTTAAATTAATTATATATAATTAGGTTTCATCTTTTTTATGAGTGCTTGTGTATTTTCTTTTAGTTTTTTGTGCTTTGTTTCGCCATAAACTATATTTTATATGCTTTTATGTCAATTTTTTCGTCTGTTTTTATAATAGTTTTTTGTTTGTTTTGATGGCAGATTTAGTTTGTCCGTGTGACACGTTATTTATCTTTGTAACAGTTTTAATGTATGAGATGATCGGTGGTCTCTTTTATATTTTGATGCTCTTTTGTGGTTGTTTGCGGATGTGTTAGGATTTTACAGCGAAAAGTATTGTGTAATTACTAGGGCGCTCTGGTTGAACTTGATAGTTACTGAATTTTATTTTGAAGACAGTGTAAGTTTTTAATAAAGTGATAAATTTTACTTTTTCCGCTTTCTCACCCTTTAAATTTTGATGTATATTTTTCTTATACTCTATGATTATTCATGTTTTTTTGGGTGTATTTGTTTATAATCCTTTTTACTTTTAATAATATTCAATTTCCTGTTCTTTGTTTAAAAAAATGAATTTAGTACTTCGTCCCTTGTTGGATTAAAAAAAAGTTGTGAAGTCGTCCACATTTAACGACTTTGTTGAAGTCATTAATGACGGATCTATGTATATTTCAAAGTAGGTAAGTATTTATCTTAAACTTTCTAATTTTTTTACATTTGACTTGATTTTAATTGTGTTAATTTTTATGAATTAATCTTTAAATTTTTTTAATTTTTATTAATTGTGTTTACCTTAAAATTTTGAAATTTTATGTGTATATCTTTAAAACTATTTATGGATCCACCACTCAGAGTCATATATAAGTATCGAGAAAAACTAAGTACTAAATTGGATAAATAAAAAATTAAGATAGAATAAACTTATTGTGTCAAAAAGACACATAGTGGCAGATGTAGGTTGTCCGAGGGTAGGCACGTATCCATCCTAAAAATCTGGATTTCCTTTATAGGTCAATTATTTTACCGAGTGTGCCCTTTGAAATTTTATTGTGCCCATCTTAAATTTTTGAATTTTCTTTACTGATTATCTATTTTACCAAGTGTGCTCACCGTAACATTTAATTGTGTTCACCATGGAAATATGAATTTTCTTTATTGATTATCTATTTTATTGAGCGCGTCCAGCCTATAATTTTATTTGTATTAATTTACGTACACAAAATTTTACATTGTTAATACTTAATATGTGTGTGCTCACCCTCAAAAAATTTATAGATTCGCCACTAAAGTCACATGTGTTTACTTATTTACACACACTTCAGACAATTAGTCTTTTAAGTTCAGACAATTAGTCTTTTAAGTTTTTACATTCAATCAATTTAGTCATATTCAAAAAATAAAGTTATCCCTCGTTATTTATACATTCTTTTTCAGTTTGTTGTTATTTTTATTTATAAATAATATAATAATTCCCCTCTAATCATATTGTAAAATGTGTCACAATCTAGTTGAAGGAAAAATAATTGGGAGTATGGTGGATCAAACCTATATAATTTGTATATAAAAATTTTAAAAATATTTAAATGATACTTATTTTATAAATAAAATGACACTCATGTATAAATAATCAAATCTCCTTAAATACTGTTAAAAAATGGCATCCCTTCAAAATTTTGCTGCACCCTGAAGAGAAAGAAACGTATTTGAGCACTAGACTAAAATCTTGCTTTGGTTGAATATAACATGATGTTGTGCATTGTTATATTATGTAATATTATATAATATTATATGAATTAATCATATAAATTACGTTGTATTAATCATGAATCATATTATAATGTATGAACAATGAATATTACGTTACAAGTTACAACTCACATGTACTTTTTAAAATGATATTAATCTTTATAGCTAATATTGTATATCATAACTTTATCTTATAATGTAGTTTTTTTATTAGAAAATAAGTTTATATTAAAAGAAAAACTTCAATACACATATTGTATAAATTTTAGTTTACATATGCCTTTTAGTTTTACGGGTTTAGTTTAGAGTTTAAGAGTTTAAGTTGTAGTGTTTAGAATTGAATGTTAATATTTAAAGTTTAAAGTTTAGAGTTTATAGTTTAATTTTTAAAGTTTAAGTTTAGTAATCTAAGATCTGGGTTTAGAGCATAAATATGCAGTATTGTGTAAAAAAATTATACAACATATGTATTAAAATTAAACTTGTATATTAATTGCATTAAAAATATGACTGCATTAAAAGCACATATACGATAATTATACTATGAAAACGGAAATATTAAAGAGAAAAACATAAACTAAAACCATCAAAATCCCTAACAACTTTTTAGGTGAAACGCCGTATGAACAAAAGTAGGGTTAAATATTTACAAACAATAATAAATAAATGGGTAAACTATTGTGATAGTCACTTACGTTTTTATTCAGTATAATTTTGGTCATTGATTTTTAAATTTGACAATAAGGTCACTTATGATTTTTGATATGTAAACTTCTAGTCACTTAAACACTAGTTTTTGTTATGTGTTGTTAAATATGTGACGTGATTGTTAAGAAAAAATTATATAATTATACATTTGGTTCCTGTTAGTTACTTATTATATCAATTTAATCTAATTTTAATTTAGTTAAAATAATTAATCACTCAACTAGGTGTTAACACGTGTCATCACCTAATTGGAAGAAGAAAATAAAACAAATAGCTATTTTGCCTTGGCTAAGAATTGAACCCAAGTTCCCTTAAGTGTGAGTGGCATGAGTTTGCTACTTAACCAAGTGGCAATTTGTGACATATAGTGCAAAATAAAATATATGTTTTAGTTTGTTGTTAATGCAAGGAAAATGAATTAAATATGGATTAAGGGGACTCGAACATAACATACTTGAGACGCATAAAAAATATTCAAATCATTGTAAAAATATAATAATTAAATTAAAGTTGACAACATTTTATATATTTATATATAAAATTATATTAAAAATAAAAATTATATTCAAGTGAACTTTAATTTTGTTTTTAATCTTATTTATTTCATATTTCGTGGTATTAAATTTAATTATTATAATTTTTTTTTTAACAAAATTTAATTTAATTAAATAAAAATAAAAATTATATTAAAAATCATTTAAGGAAACTAAACTTATCTTATCATTAGAGTTATATTTGTGAGTTTGAATTCGTTAAGTGAATTTAATATATTTCCAAATTTTTTATTTTATATCATGAATTAACTATTTTTAAATATTATATTTCTACAGTAGTTTAAATATTTTTTATGCGTCTCAAGTATGTCATGTTCGAGTTTTCTTAATCCATATTCATTTCCTTTTTCTTGCATTAACAACAAACTAAAGCATATATATCATAAATGACTACGTGGTTCAGTGGCAAACTTACGCTACTTACACCTAAAGGAACATGGATTCGATTCCTAGCTAAGGCTAAAATAGCTCCTTGCTTTATTTTCTTCGTCCAATCAGTGGAAAATGTCTGCACCTAATTAAATTATTAATTTATTTAATAAAATTAAAATCAAATTAATATAATAAAAAACTAACAGGAACCAAATATGTAATTATATAAATTAATGACAAAAACTATACTGGACAAAAATATAAATTTGTTGACCCTAAATAAATTGTACACACTACAAATGTTCACGATTTAGAAATTAAAGATATTTAAAATAAAATAAAGGACACGTGGTTTACATGCCCACAAGATAAAGGAGGAACAAAATTTCATGTGTTTAGCAGTCTAAAGTAATATTTTTGGACCCACTTTGCTCTAACTTAATAAAAGTTAAAATTTTAATTTGAAATTGATAGTATCATAAATAATTTTGAGAGATGGGATTATTTATTTTAATATTTGGATGAGAAAGAATAGAGAGAGGAAGAGCATGGTTTTTTTTTTTCAGGCAGTGTCATGTGATGCGAGAGACTAGGAACCGATTGATTTGAAGGTTGTTTTGTACGTAAAGAGGATATGGTGAATGAACGATATCTTGTTATGTCCAATGACTGTAAATAATCATACCCCAACAGTCAGACAGCTCAGTGAATGGCACAAAATACAAAGTGTGAAACACATGGCATGACATTACATGACGTCGCATGACATGACATGACATGATATTTAACATAAACACTCTTGGATGCACGGTTCAAGTCAGAAAATTTATATTGCGTGTGAAATTAAAAAAAAATTATAAAAGTTGTAAATGTCAATTTTTTAAAGGCCATCAATTAAATTTTAGAGCGGGTGTCAAATGTGTTAATTTTAACTTTTTAATGTTTTTATATATATAATTGTATTTCAAAAATTTTGAGGAGTAAAATGAATCATCAGATTTGGATAAATTCCTTAATTCAAGGACAAGTTTAGAATTAAAAGTGGTAAAATTTATATCTTCATTTCTATTGCTAGTTAATTTGGTTATTTACTTTTAAGAAAATTGAGGAGTAAAACGGTTAATAAATAATTGTGAGGGTTGTACAAATTTGGACATTTAAGGAATACAAACAAATGTACAGATTTGAAGCTTACGGTTCTTCTCGAATCTGCCTACTTTTTTGTCTTCTGCAATTAGTGTATTTATCTTACAACTACAAGCTTCGAGTTCGACCGGCCACGTCCCCAACCCAACCCCCCAAATGGTCCCTATTGCTGAATTCACCGCCACCAATAAAACAATCTCTAGATTCAATGACCTTTGGTCTTTTTTCAAACATGTGAGCGGCCGAAAACGCCATATCTTACAACTTCTGATTTGGCCATTTTTTGTTTATTTTATGTACTCACATGTAATAATTTGACTTTTTAATCCAGCATGGCCAGGCGTTGGGCTAATCCTATCCTAGAAAAAAAAAACAAAAGAATTAAAACACATGGAAGATAATTAGTTAAAGTTTGAGATCTAAATTGTATTTTAATTCGGTCCAATTGATAAAGATATAAAATTAAGGTTAAATTGGAGGTCTATGGAGTTGAGAAGGCGGAAAACCTATAGAATCACTAGGTTACAAAGAGATTTGCGTAGCAAAAAATTTAACTTTCTAATAAAAGATTAAATGAATATTTAATTATGTACTTATATATTCATGGCAGTTAAATCTATAGTTATCCATTTTAATCATGCTGTTTATATATTTTTATTTTTTAACGTTATTGTATTATTACACTATAATATTTGTTTATTAATTTTAATTTTTTAATAATGTATATATATCGTACAAATAAGTTGTTTTAACATGAATTTTTGAAGGATATCAACGCTCCCTTTTTCATGAAATAATTGATTGCATCATCAACCTAATCATTATTTTTGAATCTTGAAACGATACTAAATTTTATTGAAACAAAAGAAGGTACAACTTTGACAATACAACCACTCAAATGGAAGAATTTGGAGATTATGTCCATCAAAAACTCAAACAAAAAAAATAAAAAGAAACCCAAAGTCGCAGCAGCTGTCGAAGTCTTTTTTTGAATTTGATGTTTGTATCTATAGTAATCTAGTAATCATCAATAGTACTCATTTGCCTCTATCCAACTAAACGCTTTTGAGACGATGAAGGAGTGGCGAGCAAACCAAAGCAAACTTACAGGCTGCATCGCGAAAATAGATCTGAATACATCAACAAACAACCACGAAAAGAGGATCTAACCTTGAAAGAACACCGGCAATTGCATATCAGATACGAGCGACGTGAGAATATCCACATAATCACATATCTACCACAAATGTATTCGAACAACGTACCACAAGACAAAGAAATCGTACCACAAAAGAAGAGTGAAAGTGTGCCACAAAGACAGACAAACTTGCACAAATATGTGAAGAAAAAAAGCCAAACAAAAGAAAATTTTATTAAAAATATAAGATAAAATTAAAAAAAAAATAACAAACTAAAGCGAGATATAAAAATATAGAAGATATGAAATGTCAGCTGTCGACAACTAGCATTAAAATTAGTACCATCATCGATAAAGACAAATTAAGAAAAACAAACTAGGAAAATGAGAAGATGAGGCGGGTAGGGGTTTTCCTTCTCAATACAATACTTAACAACTTAATTATACTGCGATTAAGCAAGCAAGACTATAGTTGCTAATTTATTCCTAAAAAGAGAGAGATTTACCTATGATATTTATTACTAAATTATAGTAATATGCAATAAGTTAATGGCAGACATATTAGCTCATTCTATAGTAGCACCACCACTACCTAGCTCCAGTGGCAATAGAAAATGAATCTGTACCCTGGAATAAATAGGATAAGTATGCAACAAGACAGAACGTAGTTTAGGTTTGGTGGCACCTGTACTTTACGAATGACCAAGGACTATGAGGGTTAGCTCATCATAGACGATGGAGGACTCAACTCGACCCGAATTTTAAAAAATCAGATATTTTTTTAGAAGAATTATTATATTCGGGATTTTTTTGGTAATTGAATTGGATTTGTGTCGATTTTTTTGATAATTGGGTACTCAACTTGATGCTTTTAATATACTTATTTTTTAGTTTTAAATTATATTTTTATTTTAAGTTCCTTAATATTTGTACTTAAAATTAAATTTAAATCTTTAAATTATTTCTATATTTGTATTATGTACTTTTAAGTTTTAAAATTTTTAATATATTTTTATTAATTTGTTAATACAAGATTCGAAAGAAAAAAACGATATTAATATTTTAAATATTTTTTTGGTGATAACTTTAATATATATAGCCAAATATTTCATTTTAAAATTAATTTCAAATCACTATTTTTTGTGTTCGAATTATGTATTATAAATTTTTAAATTTTATATGTTTACTATATGATTTTTTAAAATTCATAAATTTAAAAATAAATAAAAAATATAAACAGAATATCCGAATTTTAGGAATATCCAATTAAAGTAAGCTGAGACACTGGCCGATATATATAATACTATGAAAGAATCGGTACCCAAAAACTGAGTTTCCGGGTATAAACACGTTGAAAGGGGATGCTAGGTTAGGAGTTTGGTCAACACTTCAATAGTTTCCAGCGTTGGTTTTTGACTTTCGTAAACGGTTGATGGATCCGACTCTAGCTTATAGTCTTTGTACACGTAAACAATCAAATTATGTGTCTTATCACCTACACCTAAAATGACCTCATCTGCCTAATTTTACATTGATCTACTAGATATTTAGGTGGAAGGGATAAAGCCACATTTGATTTTGTTACTCGTTTTTTTCAATTATTAGTATTAAATTTATTAATTAATTAATTTAAATTAAATATCATATAAATTTTTATAGTACAACTTTCTAATATAATTTATTTTATTTATAATATTATAATTCAAACATCGAACTTTCTTTAAAGAATTCTTATTTAGTACTCTTAATAATATAGTATTCTCATTTGTGTCTACTGACACAATTTTAAAGATTGTGTCATGAAATGGGTTAAAATAATAAAATAAATATAATTATTTTTTAAAATTTTAAATTAGAACAAATGATTGAATTTAAATACTAAAAGTTATTTTATTCCTAAATATAAAGAATGGAGGTATATTAGCGGATAAATTGCGGAGAGATTCATTACCTCACATATAATTGCGGAATTTAACATTATTTGTTAAGAGATTTATTTAAAATTTTCTAAATTTACAAGTCAATAATACATTATATATTTTTAAGGACTTAAAGAACAATTTTACCATATAATTTTTTAATTATTTAATATTTTGTTGGGGTCATGGCCTTTCTTAGTCCCAATAGAGTTCCACCATTGATCACATATCATTAAAACGAGTCTAGTAATTAATCTTTGGCATTCTACTAGTCCATGTAGAAGGTAGATATTGACCACAAATTGTAAAATTACGCTATGCTCATAACTAAAACTGAACCCTCAACTACCGATTAAGGTATTCAAGACTTTTACTATCTCACTTAAGCCATGTGATTAATATTCAAAAACTTGTTTAATCAACGGTTACAACTTGATTTTTTTTATTTAAAAATTTATTAGTAATCGATATTGTTGTGAAAAATGTTGTTAACAACTGAGATATTAAAAATTATACATTTGATTTCATAAAAGAACAACTCTCAACCCAAAAAAACACAATTTATGAACTTTTTATTTGATTCAAATCATTCGTTTAATAATAGTAAAAGTAAACTACTTTATTTTATCTTATATAATCATAAACATCTTCTATTATTTTACGATTAAAGAGTAATCTCCACAATGCACCCCTTCAAAACAATATTACCCAAAACAAACCTTATCCATGACAAAGGGCAATTAAAATAGAGGGGAAGAAAGAGTGGATGTGTTAATTGTGATCCTAAAATAATGGAGTGAGTGTCCTTTTGTCATCCCCCGTTAATTACACATTAAATATTCTGACCTATGTTATAAAGTATAACACCTAAACATGCAAAGAGGGACTCTTTCATCGGCGGGGTAAGTCTAAGTGGTAAACAACTTGGTAATCGATATTGCTTAAGTAGATTTCGAGTTTAAAGTCTTGTATATGCAAAAGATCTTCGCCGAGAGACACACCCTCTAAAATTAAGTGTACGACCCAGGTCAGTTCACATTAGTCAAGACAAAGCCCATAAACAAAGAGAGCAACTCAAAAGAAAAAAAAAATTAAAAACTTCTTACAAATAAAACTGCTCAAACTTAAGTTTCTTATAATAAATATCATATTTTTATTGAAATCACTTGTTGAGTTATAAAAAATATTTTTTAATACAAAGATTATCGGCATAAAGTCTACTTTCTTAATTATGTACAATAATCATGTTATAGGATGCAACATGCAAGTAGCAGTTGAGAAAACAGGGAAAGCAAATCCTTAATTTTATCCAATTCTGACGTGTAATTGCAACTGTTTATGGTTGGAGAGCCGCCCATAAAGTTCAGACAAGTAGCTTTGGTGCCCTATTATATTCACTAATTTTTTAATTAAAAAAATCATTTATGATCATTCCACAAAAATTATGTGAATGAAGAGGGCTCATCCGGCTCTTTACCCAACTTCTCCAAAGACATTTTCCTACAACAGTCTCCTGAACAACATATTATTGTTTTTTTATATGTTAAAGAAGGTGCAGTTTTTTTTTTTGACAGAAAGAAGGTGAAATTGAAAAGAGCCCAGTAAGATTAGAAGTGGCTATTGACAATCGAGTCGTTCGGATCGGATCATTTTATTTCGGGTTGATTTTCGCTTAAATTATATTTAAATCATATTTAATCTGATTAGAATTTAGTTCAGGTCTATATTATTTCAGCTCGAATATCGTATCAGGTCAATCGAATTTCAGTTCGAGTTTCATATAGTTTTTTTTTGTCGGGTCAATATCAGATCGGTTCATATGTCAGATTAGACTGAATCAAAGTTTAATTTAAAATATATATTCGAGTCAGGTATGACTGGAATGATCCAAAAATTACCCATTTTGATGGGGTGTGGGGTGTTTACTATTCCAAGAACAAGAAGCACTATACATACAACTCTGTGCAAGTTTGATTCTCTAGTCAAATGCATCGGCAGCATTCACTGAAGAGGACAGATGAAGTGGATGTGTTTTGTCTCTCCGGAATCAAAGGAGGAGTTCCTTTGCTTCAAGTACACGGCGCGGAGGACATGTCCAAATCCTGGTTTCCCGCTTTATCCCCTCCTCTCTTCCCATATGAAACTAAAATGTCGGTTCCTTTAAACCAAAGATCAACTTTAAAAATAGTAAAACGGTCATGCTTTTATTTTTGTATGAATGAACATATCATGCCCTTTAATATAGTGAGCCGTGCGTGATCATTTTTGGAAATCCTGCCGATTGAAGGGATTGCGATGTGTTTTTCCCGTGTGTACTGTGTATGTTCCTGTTTCAGTTCCCGACTCATTGAACTCCACGACAATGTTATGATGATGGTAATAAGAACAATAATATGGGGAGTAAAGTCCACAGCAAGATAAAGATAAAGTCAATAACAAGATAAGAGATAAAGACAAAAGTCTTGCTCTTGTTATCTCTTCCGCAATGTTCGCCAGAATGTCTGCAATGCCGTGCTCATAATACTCTTGTTCGTGTCTTGTACTTGTAGTATTGTTCACTGCTGCTGGGTTTAAGCTGATCCGGAGCAGTGCCGGATTAAGCTATTGAACCCATCAAATGGGCGGATTGGGTAGGCACAAAAATGAGACACAAGCCCAGTGGGTACAATGTTGTAACTGGCTTCACTTATTCTTCAATGAAAGCTAAAGAGTTATTTTTACCCTCTAGTTCAACCCAAAATAGCAATTTCGCTCTTCGTAGAAAAATACAGTCAATTAGGTCCTTAAGTTAACGAATTACAGCAAATTAGTCCTTTAACCAATGTTGATCATTATTATGCTGACGTGGCAGTCCACTGTTTTGATTTGACGGTCCATAATATTGACGTGGCAGTACACGTGTGATGACGACGTGACATAAGGACTGAATTAATTTCTTTAACCGAATTCGAGGGCATAGTTGATTTTTTATCGAGTTCAGGGACATAATTGATTTTAATTAAAAGTTCTGTAACTTACTTAATCTTTAAGCTAACAAATAATAAATTATTAAAATCTTAAACATATTTATATAATATTTAAATATTCATAAAATATTAAAAATAAAAACACTATAATGAATTTTAAAAATTAAGTAAAAACATAAAATTAAAAATATGGAAATTTATAAATATAAGAACTTAAAATTTAAAAATATTTATAAACCATCAGAAAAATCTTTAACTGTTTCTGGTTATGCTAAGGCTACTAATATTCATTGAACATATTTTCAGTGGAATCATCCTTGTATTAAAGTAGTAAAAAATTAAAATTCTCTTTCGTTTTTCTACATCAAATATTAATGAGCATCAATTTGATGTAGAAAAGCGAAAGAAAATTTGAGCTTTATTGTTACTTTAATACAAGGTTAATTCCAATGAAAAATTTGTTTAACGAATGGTAATACTCAGACTTACGAAGTTGAAGACTTTTTCGAAGAAAGTGTTTACTTTTTAATACTTTGTAAACCATCAAAAAAGTCTTTGACTGTTTCTGGTTATGCTAAGCCTACTAATATTCATTGAACATATTTTTAGTGGAATCATCCTTGTATTAAAGTAGTAAAAAAACTAAAATTCTCCTTCATTTTCTACATCAAATATTAATGAGCATCATTTTGATGTAGAAAACCGAAAGAAAAATGGAGTTTTATTGTTACTTTAAAATAAGGTTAATTTCACTAAAAATTTGTTTAACGAATAGTAATACTCAAACTAACGAAGTCGAAGACTTTTTCGATGAAAGTGTTCACTTTTTAATACTTTATAAACCACTAAAAAAGTTTCTGACTGTTTCTGGCTATGCTAAGGCTACTAATATTCGTTAAACATATTTTCCGTGGAATCATCCTTGTATTAAAGTAGTAAAAAACTAAAATTCTCCTTTGTTTTTCTACATCAAATATTAATGAACATCAATTTGATGTAGAAAAGCGAAAAAATGAGTTTTATTGTTACTTTAATACAAGGCTAATTACACTGAAAATTTGTTTAACGAATGGTAATACTTAGACTGACAAAGTCGAAGACTTTTTCGACGAAAGTGATCACTTTTTAAATACTTTATAAACAATTTCTTAATTTATATATATATTATCTATTTTAATCTCTAATAGATTTTAATTTTTATATTAGTTTTTATTTTTAATAATTTTAAATATTTTATTTTTTATTAAGTTTATGATATTTTTTTTAAAAAATTGAAGAATATTTTGATTTTTTTAGAGTTCTCACTTTGCTTATTTTTAAAATTATCAGAGATCCAAATGATATTTATACCAACTTGTTAATTGATTTTTCATATATTCTATTTGTAAAAGTTTAACTTGAAAAACTAAATTATTTATCCATTTTTATTCAAAAACTAAATAAATTGATTAAATTAACTTGAAATTTAAACAAATTATTTATCCATTTTTAATATTTTTAAAATTTTAATAATTTCTTAAATTCTTATTTTTTAGCTCAAATATTAAATAAGTTACCAAACTTTCAACTAAAATAAATTATGCCACTGAACTCGGCAAAAAATTCAATTATACCCTTGAATTTAGTTAAAAAAAATCAATTCAGCCCCTTCGCCACGTCATCATCACACGTACACTGCCATGTTGGCATCGTGAACCGTCACGTCAACACAGTGGACTACCACACCAGCACCGTTAATTGCCACATCAGCACTGTAACGATCAACGTTGGTCAATGGGCTAATTTGCTACAATTCGTGAATTAGAATACCTAATTTGTAACCTCGTAGACCGGCCTATGCTATCAAACCTAGCAGTAGACCCAGAACCTCTACCCTAATTACTTATTCTGGCCGGAGTTTGAACAGATGTTTGCAAATGGGCTAGAGTTTGGGAGCGAACATGAGTCTGAGTGGATGCCACTTTAGAAAGCAAGCACGGGCAATATTTCAAGAAATGATCCATGGATCCACATTAGAAACAAGCACCTATCAACTTCCTACACTCTCTTCAATGACCATTACCACATTGCTCACATACAAGCGTCGAAGAAAATCTCGAGGAATCACCTTGACTGACTGCTGGGCTCGAAGGTATTAAAGGTCTAAAAATTGTATTACTCCTTCGTGGCTCAGTGGGCCCCTCTAAGAACTTGTTGCATTTATCTTCCTCGATGGTTACCAAACTGATCCATACGTCTCTCGGTGTCATATAACCATTCTTCAGCCTCAGTCGGCGCTCTACTAAGAGATCTCGAGAAGGTCTTAACCTCGTTAGCAATCAAGGTCTAGAAGTGGGGACTTCAAGAGTGATGTCTGATGCTCAGACTACACCCTAAATCAGCTAAAAAACTGTTTACTTAAAGTCTCATCAGTAACTCCAGTCATAGGCTTCGGCCCAAAAAATGTCGCCCCTCTAACCGGAATAGTCATATCGATACTAGAGGCTGGTGGAGCAGTAGTCATAACTAAAGGAACACGAGATGTAGAAGGCTCTATTGAAGCTGAAGGATCAACGGGGACTGGAGCATCTACTGGGGGCAGGTGGATTAACCATTGGATCATCTATCGGGTCAGTAAAATGATCTCTACAATAGAGGTAGAAGCTATGGTCAGTTTATGACATTGGAGAATTGAACAAAAGTAAACATATAAAAATTGGTGACATGGCCCCGTTCGATAACATATTTGTAAAACGTTTCAAAATAGTACTTTAAATGGACCCATCCACAGTCCGAGGTTATAAAACCAAAAACTCTGATACCAATCAAATGTAACCCATAGACTGACCTATGCAAAATGAACATGTCTAACATGGCATATCTCAACTTTAATATCCAAGTAGAAAACATGTTGAGAATACAAGCATCAAATTTGAAAACATATTTACGTAAACCGATATAAGATGATGAAAATTATATGTATAAACATATCAGATAATGGTTATAAAATAGGTAATATCAAGTATGATAGCAAACTACTCGTAAAATACAATCATACATCCCAAAATATAGGCACATGTCACCCTGAAATAACAAAATAGTGGATATAAACCGTACAAACTAGTGTGAAGTACAGAATGTGCCGATCCTTCGAATGTCTGGTACATGATAGCTTATCCAAAATATCTGAAAGGGAGAAAAATTTGGGGAGTGAGTTATGGAGCTTAGTGTGATCCATTAAGTGCAAAATAAAACATTTCAGAAAAATCATGCTATAAGGCAACCAAAGTTCATGTAAAACCTAGCTACCCTCAAACCGAACTCTAGTATGCAATTCCCTATAACTGCATTTATAAGTGCTTTAACCTAGGCCTATTAGCGTATGTGCCATCATAAGGGAATACCTTAGGTCTAGGCAAAATTACCCTAGCCAAATTGTAGAAATTGTATATAAGCGGAATTACCCTAGCTGAAGCATAAAAACTGAATACATGATGAATTACCAGCTAAATATGGGCTGAACCAACATAGACTTCATATATTATTCCAAGTACCAGTAAAAGTCTAGGCAGTATCTACAATATTCAGTAGTAAGAAATAATATCAGTAAATATAACACATACAATTATTTTCAATAAAACAATAACTAGAGAGCATGCTATTCAATCAAATACTCAAGCATAAATCAGGCAGATAAATGATAATGCTTGAAATCAGGAAACATGTTACATTTTGTATAATCAGAGAATATCAGTCATGTGCACATGATCAATTCATACAAAACATTTAAAATATTGATTAGTTCAGACAAAGCATTTAAATCATTCATATAACACACAAGGAACACACCTCAAAATATCTGATCAGCCAGATGGCCTACTGAGCATCCGTATCACGCTCCAATGTGTAGCGATGTTTTTTTCTCGCTAAAAAAGAAGGTGTTTTTTTTATTTGACTTTATTGTATTCCGCGTGGGGTTTTAGAAGACCCGTGTTTTATTTAAAATTGGAGTCGCCACCGGCCACTCAAGGTGGACCGGACACCGTAGAAAACTAGAGATTTCAAAATATCGGGTTCGGGAGTCGGTTACGGATGGGGAAGGATTAGCACCCCCACACCGCCCAAAATTGGTACTTTAATAATTACCGCTTTATTAATATTAAATTTTTCGGATTAAAGTGACGATTAAATTAAAATTTGGTTATAAATGCGAGTAGATTTTAAAGGTCCCGTTATTCGAGAGTAAACGCCCAACCACTATCACTACGCCTGATACTGGCCCTGTTTACGCTCGAATAAAAGGGCACCGCATTGACAAAATATATGTTCGTTATGTAAACTTAAAAAACATGACAAATATAAATAAATACACTGTGATAAAAATATAAATAAATACTAATATAATAAAATACCAATATAACATAAATAAAATACTAATCTAAAAATACATACATAACTATTAATTTAACACATAAATAAAAACATATTTAACATAAATAAAATAATAATCTAAAACATACATACATATATATTAATCTAGCTTATAAATAAAAACATAAATTTAAAACATACTAATCTAAAACATAGATAAACATACAAATTAAAAACACAATTTTAAATTAACTACTACTTCATTAAAATATAAAAATTACAACATAAATAAAAAGGAAAGAAAATATACCTAACTAGGAGTTCGAACGACGAACCCTGACTGGACCCCACCGAGATCTACCACGACCTCTCCAAAAATATTAACTAGATCGGACCTAAAATAAGACCCCGATCGAACCGAGGACACTGCCCCGATCATGGGCTAGCCGGGATCCTAAGCTCCCTTATTCGGCCAGCCCTTATGCCGATTCAAATTGGCTTGCTGCCAATTTCCCCTTCAATTCCTTGCAATTGCCCTCCTATTTATAGAGGGGAGGAGGGTGACGTGGAGCCTTGTGCTCCCCTCCCATCCCCCTTTTTATTATTAAATTCCTTTTTTTTGCTTTTTTGCTTTTTTTTTTATTAATTTTATTATTATTATTATTTATATATATTATTACAATAATACTAAAAACCCGTACAAAAAAGAGTGATTACACAATGTTGTGATAGAACTTAAGACACAACGAATCTTAAATTAGTACGAGAGGAATTTTATTGTATGATTAATCACAATGTACCGATACATACACGTCACGACGAGATCACGCGGTTGCACGTAACGAGAGGAGTTGGGTTGTGTAGATGCACGATCGGGAGAGTCTCTAGTACCTTTAAACAAAAGGTATCATATGTTTGTCATTTACTAAATAATTTCTCTTAAATAAATTAACTAAAAACATATGAATGATTGAGTTCAACGTCAGATTCGAAGGCTTTTGGGTTAAAATTTTGCAAAACGGACTCAGGACGTTGAAAAACATAAAATATGGGTTTTTAGAAAATTTGACTTTTAGGGTCAAAGTTAATGTCAACGCCAACGTCATTAGTCAATACTGACATCATTAGTTAACGGGGCCTGGGTCAGGTCAAATCAGGTCGGGTTGGACAGGTTCAGACTCGGGTCAAAGCGGTCGAGTCGAGTTCAGGTTAAACGAGTCAGGTTTGGGTTTTGGGTTAATAGGCCAATTTGGCCAGAACGACCCAGATCAGTGGCCAGATCGGGCTCAAGCCGGTTAGGCTGGTTCGGTTCAAGGGCCACCGTCTCAGGGATTAAAAATCGCTAAGACGGCGCGTGACCTCCATGCGCAGCCCAAAACAACCTAAAACCCCTCAAACGACGACCACTTTTTAGTTAAACCACCGATCAACATTATATTTCAAACCATCAACACTAAAATTAGCCAAAATAGGAAAAAAAAATAACATACCAACTTACCCAAATTGGAGGTTACTGATAAAATTCTAACGAGACTCTTGCTGATGTCGAAAAGGTGACCCACTACCAGGGTTTTGCTCGCCTCAGCTCACTGAGCACGACCGAATAGGTGGTGTGACAAATAGACGACGATTAGACGACGAATCGAAGCTGAAAGTTTTCAAGTTTTTTGACGATGCTTTAATCAAATTTTCGCGGTGGATAACTGGGCAGGACAACGAGTAGGTAAGAGGGTTTTGGTCAGAATATCATGGCTCTTTTGATGATACATGCGATGATGGCCACGACACGGTGGTGGATGAGATCAGACGATGACCAGTGGAGAAGATGAAGAGTTAGTGAGATGGAAAGATATATTTGGGTTAAGCTTTAGATTCAATATGGATATTCAATACGGTTGGTGGGTGGTTATATCAGATTATTATTATTTTTTTCAAGAATAATTTAAGGAAAAGGTTAAAACTATGTTGGAGCATATTAAGATTAGAGAAAATATTAGCCTAGTTGGTTAAGGCCTGGACTCAACAAGCAAGAGTCACGAGTTCAACACCCCCTGGCCACACTTCTCTCATTAATTTTATTTTCTTTTACTTAACCATACATTATGGGTGTTACATAATTGACTGCGTTTTCGCGCGATAGACTAAATTGTTAAATTAGGTCAAATTCGAGGGTAAAAATACTCTTTTAGCCTTCTTTATCCGTCAAATTAGATTATATATATGAAACAAGTAAGATGGTATATACTTTCAATACCCCACCTCAATCATTTATCATTCTATTATAATGATTATCAGTATCCGATTTATTGATTAATTGATTCGAATAAGATATTATATAAGTCTATTACAAAGAAAACTCTCAACCCAATTAATCAGTCAATTAAACACATGTATCTTGCTGCAACAAGATACATGTGTTTAATTATTATTTTTTAAAAATGATGAACATTTAATTGAATCCTAGTTCAATCGAAGTTTTCAAAAATTTATGGTTCGAATATTTCAAAATAATTATTTTTATTAATATATATATATATATATTGAAATGCAGTGTATAAAAAGAATGGAGATTTTTAGCCGTGTTGATTTGAACATATAATAAATGAATTAAAAGGAAGAACAAATGGCCTGCATTTTAGGCTTTTTTGTTGTAAAGATAAGAATGACAGTGGAAAAAGTATTACTTTTCATCTTCACCTTTCAAACAATAAAAAGAAAAAGGAAAATGAATATCCTTTTCAGTGATTGGCGTTGGAGATTTAAAAAAAATGCACGAAAGAAATGTTAAAAATTCATTCCGAAACTTATTAACGGTTTAGTGGCTAAAAATACTTATTTTATTTCAGCTCGTAAAAGTTTAAATTCTTACAAAAAAAAAATATAATACTTATTTATTTAATAAAAAAAATTCATTCTAAATTGAAAAGGAAAGTGTTAAAAGATGTACACTTGATTTGTTATGAGCCGAACTGTACATAAAAGCCCACAATTAATATTAACCCGATAATTCAATTAAATTCCGATAAAAAAAAATACTTTCACGGTGCTCGTGAAAATATTGGTTAAAATCCAAATAAAATTCAGTGTCTACATGATTCTTAACCACTGGATGGAATAAGAATAACATGAAACCTATTTTTAATATTAACATAATATTAAACCGTAGTTCAACTAATTGATCTGAGTATAGTATTTAATTATCGTAGGATGATTTTTAGTTGTTTTATTTAAAGAATATATAAGGATATGTAAATATGATTATTATAATAGTTTGTTCATTTTTTACAATCTATGTTCGAAACTATGATTATCTCTGTCAATAATGTCAGAAAATTGTTTTTTTAGAAATGTAATGTGTCTTATTATTACAATCAATGTTTGTTATTATTTTAATATGTATTATTATCATCTAAATTTATAAATTTGCAACATTTTTCTAATCAAATTGATGTCTAATTAATTCATGTACTAATAACTGAATTAAAATAAATAAAAACTACATTTTATTAATCCTGATTATGTACATGTGTTATAAAGAGCCGTATCATTTTAAGGGTTTATAATTATTTTTTATTTTTATATGTGGAGAGAATTGTTTAAGATCGAATGTTAAGCATAACTAAAATAACTTCTTTTGTCGATACTCGATACACCACATGCTTACTCAACAATATTATTTAGAATTTAAATTTGTATTACTTTTTCTTTTAAATAATTGAACTTATATGTAAGTATAATTTATACAATCAAATATGACATGAGAAATTAATATATAATTATTTGTACTTATAAAATATATTTAGATAATTAATTTTTAATAATTTCATCATCATATATAATTATTAATTTAATAATTATATTTTTATATAATTATATTTATAATATTTAAACTGTATTCTAATAATTAGGTAATACTTTACATCCAAATAATAAATTAAAATCCAAAACCCGAAGCTTCCCATCTCATTCACAAAATTTGCGGGTACCCGAATGTAAAAAATATATATTTTAAAATTAATATAAAATACAAATATATATATTTATTAGTTTAATATAAAAAATATTTATTTTTTAAATATAAAAATATAAAAATATAAAAAAATAAGATTTTTTATTAGTTTAATATAAATATATATTAAATATAAAATATATATTAATTTTAAATATATTCAGATATCCGAAAAGTTTAATTTTTTGACTCGGACCCGATCCGAAAAATAATAGGCCGGATACCCTATTCTAATAAAAAAATTTCGGATAAATACTCAATTTTTTATTTTTAAATAGTCGGGCAGTTATTTTTGAACATCTCTAATTGTAAAGCAAGTGGCTGAACCTCATGTAGGGAGTCATGTGGGTGCTGCCGGCCCGCCCACACCAAATCTCCATTTTTCATGTTCTTTCACTTTCCCATCTTTATCACCATTTCCCCCTGCCCTGTTCGGCTGTTCTCAGTTCTCACATCTTTGTTTTGAAATTTCACCATTAAACGAATCGAAACCCAAGACAAAAACACAAGCTGAAACGGAAAATGCAACTTCATAAAGATCCCTCCTTTGCTGACTAGACTACAACTGCCTATGCTTTCGCAATTAATGAATGCACCTCGCTCACTACTTGTAATTATTATCACCTCTCTCTCTCTCTCTCACCTGTCTGCTGCTCTGCTTCTTCCAAAGAACGTGAAATTTTTACAAACAACAAAGGTACTTTATTTCTGGGTTTGTTCTCTGCTAATTCATAGCCTTGAGCACCATTCTCCTGTTCACCGAGTTTTCTCCAACTTATTTTCTTTTCAGGTTCTTTTTGGACCCAGATTTGTTTTAGCTTACTATAGCATTATCCATGCATAAAGCTTCTACCTTGTTACAGTCGACTCTGCTTTTATCTCTACATTATATTTGTTTAACTTTGACCTCTACTATTCTATTCTTTGTGCTGTCTTGACAAAATCATTATTTTGTATTGTCTTTTTCTGCTTTTTCATGTTTTGCTTTATCTCCCTCGTTTTGTTTCCCCCCAACTCTGTGTACTCAATTTGAACCATTTCCATCCCTTTTCTTCTCTCTCTCTAAAAAAATGGTACGTTTTCTCAGCTTCTTCTCTTTCTTTTTGCTCAACTTTTCAAATTTAGCTTTCTGGGTTTTCGCATGACAAGGTAAAGGCATCAACCATGTTCTTCAAATTTAATGGTTCTTTAGACATATGCCATGGAGGTGAAAAAAACGTGGACTTGCTTTCTTATAGGCCTCTGTGAGTGGAAGGTTTGCTTGCTAAGATCTGGCTGGATTTACCCTTTGTTTTGAAAACTCAAATGGGTTTTCATTGTGATTGAAAATATACGAGGGAATTTTTTTCCATGGTTTGCTCTAATTATTTCAAAGACAAGACATCGTTTTCTTGTTTTATGGTTTCAATGTTCCTTGTTTTACTAATCTTCTGTCTTTACCACCTTTCCCTTTTAGTCTTTGGATTATCTTAATAAGGTCTCGCCATTTGAATTCAAATCAATGTGTTTCTTATGAACGACAGACAATTAGGACAGACTTTTAAGTCCACTTTATTGTGGTTGCACATGGAAGATTATTATATGCATTTTCTTCATTTTTTTTTTGTCTTACTTTGCAGCCATTTTGGAACAATGGGGTGAATAAATCAATTAACCAATGGCTTCTTGTTTTGATCAGCTGGTTTTGTTTTCTCTATACGGAATCCTCAATATGTTTGACCAAGTTTAAAAAAGATATACATTGAGGTGTAAAGTGGCCTGCGGTTGGTGTGATTTGTGGGAATCTATGGCGTGATAGTCTTTGTCCCGGTTGATTGTTCCGTCGACTACATATAGTTTGATGTGAGATCTATTCTGGCTGCGTCGTGCTTTTTATCTTGATCGGATGTTTTCTTTGTGGAGCCGGTGAAATGGGGTGTTGTGTTTCCACTAGTAGTCGGAGTACTTGCAGTTCCGGGAGCCATGGTGAGTCACAGGCAGTTTCTCCTACATGTTTTGAGATCCGATTTCGTGGGACGAAGAGGACGATTAGAACGTTCTCGGATCATGCCATTGCACTGCAGAGTTTACCCTCGGTTCCCGACGGGATTTTCGTGAATGGAAAGAGCCGAACTTCTTGCATATTCACTCAGCAAGGTCTAAAGGGAATAAACCAGGATGCCATGATTGTATGGGAAGTAAGTTTGAATTTGAGTTCCTTTGGTTCTAAGCTTTGTTTAAATTTTGAGGTGAACTGCTTTAGATTGATAAGATTAAAATTTGTGTAGGATTTCATGTCCGAAGATGTGACCTTTTGCGGTGTATTTGATGGCCATGGTCCACAAGGTCATCTCGTTGCTCGCAAAGTGCGAGATGCCCTGCCCCTTAAATTGCTGTCCTCCATGCATTCTTATCAGTCAAGGCTACATGAATCCGGAGGATCATGTTTCAAGGGGAACTCAAAGAAATCGGATGGTAGAGATTCCGACAAGGATGGCTTTGCCGAGGACAGATCAAATTTTTTGTGGAGGGAAGCATTCATGAAGTCATACAAGGCCATGGATAAAGAGTTGAGGTCACATCCTAATTTGGACTGCTTCTGTAGTGGTAGCACCGCCGTCACTATAGTCAAACAGGTATGAGAGAAGAAATGCTTGTTGCTCTTCATCTTCAAAATTTCAAGCTGTCACTGAATTAATGTGGGTTGCTTCTACTATTTTAGGGTCCCAACCTGTTCATGGGATATATAGGAGATTCTCGAGCAATTATGGGATCAAAGGACAGCAATGGTTCAATGGTTGCAATCCAATTGACAGTCGATCTGAAGCCTGATTTACCAAGTACATTTGATCTCAAACCATTTTTTCTCTTATGGGCAATCGTAAATAGATGAAATATACTAAATACTAAATTTGCATGCCCCAGGGGAAGCTGAAAGGATTAGAAAATGCAAAGGTAGGGTCTTTGCAATGCAAGATGAACCTGAAGTACCTAGAGTATGGTTGCCATTTGATGATGCCCCTGGGCTAGCAATGGCACGAGCTTTCGGGGATTTTTGTTTGAAGGAATATGGTGTTATCTCTATACCTGAATTTTCACACCGGCTCCTTTCTGAGAGGGATCAATTTATCGTTCTTGCTTCAGATGGGGTAATTTTTTCACCTCTGATTTTCCATTTATCGTTTTTTTATGTGAATTCGCTTTCCACATTTCTCTTGGTTTATTCAAGGTTGACCAGAACAGTTTTTCGTTGCATGCTGAATGCTATGAAATACATGAAAAAAGATCTCAATTAGGCTTTGATATGATACGATACGATAAAAATTTAAGATAATTTGATGTTTGTTTCTCTTTTATATTTAAATTGTAATTTGTAATAGGTTTGGGATGTTTTGAGCAACGAAGAGGTGGTTGAGATTGTATCCTCAGCTCCGACCCGGTCATCAGCTGCCAGGGCTTTGGTCGACTCAGCTGCACGCGAATGGAAACTAAAGTATCCTACTTCCAAAATGGATGATTGTGCGGTTGTTTGCTTATTTTTGGATGGGAAAATGGACTCGGAATCTGATTACGAGGAACAAGGGATTTCTTCTGCAACCCTTCAAAGTAATCATTCCGGTAATGCAGTTGAATCCAATGATGGGCAGAAGTCGGAGCCATACTTGCCGAGGAATTTTATGGTTAGAACATCGGAAGAATGTGATAGTTATGGGAGGCTGGTACCATCAGAGTTTGATGGAAATGCAGGTACGATGGTTTCGACAGAAGATCAAAATTGGTCAGGCTTGGAAGGTGTGACCCGAGTGAACTCACTTGTCCAGCTCCCGAGATTCTCCGAGGAAAGACCAAACCCCTGAATTTTGCATCCTTTAGAAACGATACTGGACCTGATCTTGCTGTAATATCCAAGGGAAAGAAAGTCCTTGTGAATTGGTGGCTAAAGTGCTTGTGTTGTGCAGTACATTTCTGCTAAATTAATGAAATTTCTCAAAATCAATCCAAGAACGTTCAATCCTCTCTCTTTTAACTTTCATATCTTATCACTTGTTCGATAATTGCTTTAAAGTCTTCTTCCTTGCTTCTTGCTCGGATTTTCCTCGTCAGCATTATGCTTGCCAAGTTGCCAATTGCCATTGCCATCAGGGCAGCATACTCATTCCAGGCACTGGACGAGAGATGATGCCACCAGTTCTTGAACCCCAAAAGCCTCTTTTGCAGAGGCATTGGCGACTCCAACCGTGGATCCGGTTACATTCCAGGCGGAAATGACACATTTGTGCCGAACCCTGGTTTTGAGGTGCCAATTCCCGGCAACGGTGCTGGCACTGCAGCTGTAGCAACACGTCCACAGCCTTGAACGTCCTCTGCTATATATGAAACTTTTAATCCTCTATAAGAACCAAAATTTAAAGAGTTTTCTGCTCTTGTTCAAGTTTTTCTTTCGTTGATTTGCCCCGTGGACTGTATTTTTCTTTTGTTTCCTTTTGTTCTGACCTTCTGGGCCGGTTGCTTTCAGCCGACATTCTTAAATTATTGTTTTAAATTTAAATTGTCACTAAATATAAAAATATTATAAATATTCAAAGTATTATTATTGTGTCATTTAGATCCAACGGTCAATTAGTACATTAAATAATACTAGTTAGTAAGCATATTTAAAATATATGGATTTAATTATAATCATGTGTATTTCTATCTCATAAACAACTTAGATCTTATGTGTTAAAAAAACAAAATGTGTTTATAGTTTATTTAGTGTGCTTTAAACATGATCCATATTATAGATCTGAAATACTTTCATTTAATACCTAAACTAATAACTTCAGTGACTAAAAGTCTGATTGATATGGTATTAATATATTTTTTTGTTCTAAACTAAAGTATCCAATGCTTGAAAAGTTGACAAATTTTGTAGAGTATGAATTAGGGGTGTTTATGATAGGTTAATCGTATCGTTTAGTCCAAATAGTTAGTTAACGGTTATTGAGTCACCTCCTAATCGTTAAAAATGGTTAATCGTTTTTCACATGTTCACTGTTTCTTTTGAGAATAATAAAATTATCTATCTAATTAAAATTATATTATAAGAGAACCTCGGGATTAACATAGACACGTAGTCAATCTTGTGAACAAAATATATGTATAAATAATTTAATAATGGCTAACCTATAAGTTAACTATTAACCATCATTTCTAGCGGTTCAGTTAACCGAAACCGTTTAGTGTCGACGGTTTGTTTATTTAACGAGTAAAATGTAACGATTATATTGGTTAACGGTTACAATTTAATATGCACTCCCTTAGTATGAATATTCTTAGAATTAAGGAATAAAATGGAACAATCATCACATCATAATTTTTTTAGGGTTTATGTATTAGTTTAGAGGTTCAATTTGTAGGTTTAAAGACTAGAATTTGCAGATCAATGTAACATTTTTAGATTTTAATTTTTACAGACTAAACACTTATAAAAAATAGTCTAATTTAATTGGAATGTTTTGGAATTGAAGATGAATTTAGAATACAGGTAATAGTGATTAGCTCTGTTTAAAAGGATGGAGGATATGATCAAACGGTATATACATACACAATACTCATAAGTGGACTGTTCAGAGAGCGGAAGAATGAAGAGGCAATGAAGCTCTGAGATACGACGATCGATAAAGGTATCACACCAACTGCAGCTTCTTTTAGGGCTCTCTCAATTGGGCTTTGTCTCTCAGGCAAGGTAACCAGGGCCTGCAAGATTTTGGATGATCTAGCCCCTATCGGTGTTATTCCTGAGACAGCTTTTGAAGTTATGATCACCATGCAGTGTAAAGCATTCGCGTCAAGGACACCTGCAAGTTGGTTGATGGTATTGTTGATAGGGGTAGAGAAATGCCCGGAAGAATCCGAACTGTTCTGATCAATGCCTCGAGGAAAGCAGGCATGCAGATTTGGCCATGAAGTTGATGCATAGTAAGATTGGTATAGGTTATGATCGAAAAGGCGAGTGAAATTCCTTGAAAGTTGAATGTTCTGTGCCTTTGTTCCTTATCAAATAATACCATTTTAAGTCACAGGCATGAACTTTTGTTTCTCAAATTATATAGCAGATGAAGTTCCACCTGAGATTATAGAAAAGCTTCTGAATTTTCTTATCGTAACTTATTTTAGGCCCTTTTTTTTTCTTGAAAATCATGTATGATCGCTCTTATTGAATATATGACGAGAACAAGAAGATCATAATAATTCCGTCTCTTCCCCTGGATTATATAAACAAAACAAACAAAAATATCTCATGTCTCAACACAGTGAAGAGGTATGATACTTTTGGGTTCCCTCTTTTTCATAAAAGTTAGGCCTAGCGTCAAGTACACCCAAAACACTAAGCAGACAAAACAAGAAAAACATAGATATTTTCCCCTATGAGATCCAAAAAACACAACCCAATCCTCTTTACCAACCACATTCTGGTTAACATCGAAACCTATCCTTGTCTTGGTTTCGTCCGCCTGGTTTCCTATATCTATGGCACAAATTCCAATTCCCCCACCTTCACTTCAAATTGACAACCTTCTAAGTACCTATAGCTGCTCCATGGGTTCTATTTCCCCTCTACCATCTCCTTCCAACGTAGCCGTGAACCCTTTCGCCAATTATCGCATCTACACTTCTTTTTGTTCCAAGGATCTATTGGCCACCTCGAACATGTCCAACTGGATCGAATGTTACGACCCCACGACCAACTCTTGGCATCGTGTGGACAGGGTTCCTGAGCTGCTCGAAAACCATGTGCGGAAGGATTTTTCCATGGTTTCAATCGGTCACTTCATCTACATTATTGGCGGAAGGCTTTGTCACAAGGCGATAGGTGATGGCCCTTTCGAAATTGTCGTGGTTGGCCTTGATATCCTATCGTCTGTCATACGCTATGATGTTCGTAATGGTGTGTGGTCCAAGTGTGCACCACTTGGTACCCCACGGTTCGATTTTGCGTGCACCGTGTGCGACGGTAAAATCTATGTGGCGGGTGGACAGTGTACGTTAGGCTTAGCACGTGGCACCTTGTCGGCCGAGATGTACGATCCGGTTCTTGATGAGTGGAAACCGTTGCCTGATATGAGCGTGATGAGGTACAAATGTGTGGGCGTGACATGGCAAGGGAAAATCCATGTGATAGGGGGATTTGCTGAGAAGGCGGATATGGATAAGTTGCCGTGGAACACGATTGGAAGATGTTCGGCTGAGGTGTACGACTTGGAGAACGCCAAGTGGAATCTAGTGATGGGAATGTGGCAATTGGACGTGCCACCTAATCAAATCGTGGCCATCGATGAAAAGCTTTATAGCTCAGGGGATTGTCTAAATGCATGGAAAGGCCACATCGAGGTCTACGATGGGCAAATATGGGATGAAGTTGACGGATCACACCTGGAAACATTAGCATCGCCTATTTCCACATCGGATGCCGAGTGGCCTCCGATAAAACGAGCTTACATAACAATGGCAGCGATTGGGAGTCACTTGTTTTTCATGGCAGGATACGGGCAGGCGGGGGAGACGTCGAGGTTGACAACGGTATTGCATGCGTTCGACACATCGACAAAAACCGATGCATGGAGGAGTTTGGAGCCCATGGAAGAGGAAGGAGAAAAGGAGCTTTGTTGTCATGGCTGCGTTGTTTTTCTTGGCAACAACTGATGGTATTCACCCATAACCCATTATTGTTTGTTTGTTTGTTTTTACTTTTTATTATGGTTTTTTCTTGGCTTGTGATTTTCAGATGAGCTTTTCTTTTGAGCAATTATGTAAAATATATGAGATGATTTTAATGTTTTGTGGGGTTATTCAATGTAATGGTAGATATGATTTTTTTTTTAATCTGTTTGTATCGTTCATATCGTTATTAAGTCATGTACGTATAAATGGAATGGTTTGGTTTGGTTGATATAAAGGATTTTACTGGTCTTCCATCATTTTTGTCGTTGCATAAGTTGAACTTAGATATAGGAAAAACCAAACCCGCCCCGCCCCGCCCCACCCCGATTTATAAACATATAAATTCGACCCCACCTCGTCTCGAATATAAATATAAATTTGCCCACCCGCCCCGCCTCGATAAATCACTTCATAAACTCGATCTTGACCCGATCCAACCCGAAAATTTAAAAAATATTTTAATCTTCGTCGACGATAAATGTTAAATCCGACCAAACCACCATCATAATCATAAAGTATAGGTTTCAAGAGACTTTAAACCTACATAAAAAATAAAATAAAACTCAATTAAATTACTCACATGAACAAAATGCATATTTAAAAGAATAAATTTGAACTATTGACCATCAGAATCAGATATGTTAAAACTCAAACAATATCTAACAAAAATTTACGATAAACACAAACTAAAAAAATAGGTTAAAACCCCCAAAAGTATTTATTTATAGTAATATTTTCATAAATATATTAAAAATATATATAATTTAAAATATACCAAGGCGGGCTGGAGAATTTTCACCTCATACCCAAACCCACCCTGCCCGAACTCAATGCATCTTAATATCCGCTCCACCCCGATCCCCGAAATTCAAGTGGAAAAACTCGATCGAATCGGGTCGGGCACATCGAATCAGGTCGGTGTCGGATAATTTTGCCATTTCTAACGTATTTTTTAAGTTAGATTTTTCTTTAATTTTTCAGAAAAAATATATCAAAACATTAGCTTTTTACTGTTTTAGAGTGATAGCCCAAGTGCACCAACCTGGATTTTTTAAGTGATAAACAATATCGTCTAAGTAAGTTTCGAGTTCGAGATTTTATATATATAAAAATCTTTTTTGGAAGATTTATCTACCAAAATTAAGTGTATGATGCGGGTTAATTAAAATTAGCCAATGTAAAGTTTTAAGGAATCGAGAGGACAATAAAAACTATAGCCCAAGTGTATGTATATACACAAATCTTTTATGATTCTATTTAATGATCATTCGCCGAATATATTTTTATACAAAGTATTATTCATATTAGAGTACGAATACATATTTAGTATTTTTTTAATAGGCATATTTATTAATTTTAAACTTATATGTAAAACATTACATGATAATCATTTATAAATTGAATATAATTTTTTGAACAGTAAATTTAATAATATAATGATATTTAGATATAGTTGGCAGTAAAAGTTGTCATAATTTTGGCAATACTAGGCCCAATTAGAAGTTATCAAATTGAGAGGGAAATTGCAGAAAGAGATAATTACTCTGTAAGTCCTTAAGTTAATAGCATATTTATAGTTTGATCCCTAAAATCAAACTACAAAATACAAATACCCATTGTTCTCATTCATGGAAGAGAGAACTTACAGTGAGATTTGTGAGAGCATATTGCGTAAGACAGGGCTGAGCATGGTTAACCGAGAAACGAAAATCGATCTGAATTAAAGTGTTTAGACAGTTTATAAATTTACGAATAGTAATTATTTAAATTAAATTAAATTTAATTTTTTATTTAATTTATAATTATTTTTATAATGTAAAAATAAATATTTATACTTAAAATACTATAGATGTATTATTAATTATTCTTTTTTACTTATAAAATTAAGTTTTAATAAATATTTATAAAAAACGCTTTTATTTGTTTCTAATTTATTATATTTTTACTACTTTTTAAAGACATTTTCTATATGATCTTTTTGAATAGTCTAAATCACAAAGCATTTAAATCCGTATCTCTGTCATCAATTTTTTTGACTGAAAACTCAATTTTAGACATTAAATGTATTTAATATTAAAATAATAAAATCAAATTATATCACCCAAATAATAAGGCATACGCGGTATTTCCTTGACTTTTCTCTTCTTATTTTTAGTTGACTTAAATGAGTTTGACTGAACGCTGTACACGAAAGTCGAAAGCATCCCTTTCAATATACCAGTTTACTAAATGACCACGACCTGTCAACGACCTTTGTTTGAGCTACAGCACTAAAACGAACCCCAATGGCAGCCGTTACTTCCTCCGACATGTTTTGTTTGTGCAATCTGTGACATGTTCTTCCTATTTCAAACAGCCTTTTGATTGTCCTTTGAAATATCCGTGTTGTTTTCCCACTTCCCATGAATCCTCTTACAGCCATGGACAACATGAACAGTCCATGGCTGAAGCTTTCCGTACTACTCTTCCCAACTGCCAACTCTCCCTTGGAGCAGACACAATCTCAGCAAATCAATCTCTCTCAGGTAATCAAACCATTGTTTCACCGGGCGGACACTTCGTGTTGGGCTTCTTCTCTCTTCCAACTACTACATAGGCATCTGGTACGGAAAGATCTCTGAACTGACCCCAGTTTGGGTTGCAAACAGGGGGACACCAGTCCGTGATATATATTCTTCAGAACTGAAAATATCCGGTGGCAACTTAGTTTTGTTCAACGAGTCTCGAGTGCCGATTTGGTCCACGAATATAAGCTCAAACAGCTCAAGTTCTGCAGTAGCTGTAGCAGTCATTGAAGATAGTGGAAATCTTGTTTTCAGAAATGGTCCAAATTCATCGGCACCGTTGTGGCAAAGTTTTGATCATCCCACTCACACATGGCTTCCTGGTAGTAAGTTTGGCTTAAATAAACGAACCAACCAAAGCCAAATTCTTACTTCATGGAAAACTTCAGAATATCCTGCTCCGGATCTCTACTCCCTCGAGCTAGATCCCAGAGGGACCAATCAGTTCATTGTTCTGTTCAATTGGACAGAATATCACTGGACGAGTGGACCGTGGGGTGATCAGACAGTGTTTTTCGGCTCGGTTCCAAGAGTTGGATATTATATGAACTTCAGCTTTGTTTCAAACGAAAGTGAGAGTTATTTTACTTATTGGCTTAATTACCCTGATTCTATATCTCGAATTATAATCGATGTTTCGGGGCAGATTAAGCAACTTTCATGGTCGGAAAGTAGTAAGCAATGGATTCTGTATTGGTCACAGCCGAGACAAGAATGCGATGTTTATGATCTTTGTGGGGCTTTTAACAGTTGCAATGAGCGAGGTCTGTCTTTGTGCAATTGTTTGAGAGGTTTCGATCTGAAGTCAGGAACCAATTGGGATCCAAACGTTTTTTCTGAAGGGTGTGTAAGGACAACCAGGCTGCAATGTGATGAGGATCCTAGCCTTGCTACTGGAAAGAGTGATAAATTCCTAAAAAGTTCCAATGTGAAAGTTTCTCAAGATGCTCAGTCTATGAGCGTTATAAGCAAGTCGGAATGCGAATCGAGTTGCCTAGGGAATTGCTATTGTACAGGTTATATTTTTGAGAACAATCGGTGCTCGATTTGGATGGGAGATCTCTTCAATCTGCAACAACTTGGAGAAGATGACACTGGAGGGAGAACTCTGTATATCAAGTTGGCAGGTTCTGAAATTCCTAGTGAGTCTAGTCCCATAATGAAGAGAGTCATTGTTGTTGGGATTCCGGTTTCAGCTGGACTACTCCTTTTAGGCCTTATGATGTTCATATTTCATGAAAGGGAGGAGGAGAACAATTATCCATACAGAACCAGCAGAAACTTCACTTGTGGCTTTTAGGTACAGAGATTTAGAGAAGGCAACCAAGAACTTCTCTGAAAAACTGGGAAAAGGAGGCTTCGTTTCTGTTTTCAAAGGGACTTTGCCAGATGGAAGAATTATCGCTGTGAAAGTTCTAGACAGCATCAATCAGGTAGAGAAACAATTTCGTGCAGAAATCGGTACAATTGGGAAGATCAACCATGTTAATCTAGTTCGGCTTTGTGGTTTCTGCTCCGAGGGTTCAAGAAAGTTGCTGGTTTATGATTTCATGCCAAATGGATCTTTGGACAGACATCTTTTCCATGGAATAGATTCAGAACCTCTAGACTGGAAAACAAGGTACCAAATTGCTCTTGGTGCAGCAAGAGGTAAATATCTCCATGAGAATTGTGTAGACAATATCATCCACTGTGAAATCAAGCCAGAAAACATTCTTTTAGATGTCGACAATTGTCCAAAATTGTAGAATTTTGGCCTAGAAAAGCTTCTAGGACGAGAGTTTAGCCGGGTCCTGACTACCATGAGAGGAACATTGGGTTATCTTGCACCAGAGTGGATTTCAGGAGTGGCTATAACACCCAATGCTGATGTTTACAGCTTGGGAATGATGCTTTTCGAACTTGTATCCGGAAGGAGAAACTTCGAACCCACAGATGATAAAGAAGACACGTTCTATCCAGTTTGGGCAGGTGGACAAGTGACTGAAGGCGTGAGTTTCCTCAAACTCCTGGACAGTAGACTGAATGGAAATGCCAATCTAGAAAAGGTGTCTAGGATTTGTAAAGTAGCTTGTTGGTGCATCCAGGATAATGAAATCCAAAGGCCATCAATGGGTCAGGTAGTACAGATCCTGGAAGGATTTTTCGATGTATGCATGCCCCCGATGCCGCGATTTCTAGGAGAAATTAGTAATGACTGGAGCACATATATTTATTCACAGACTTGACCATAAGCGTGAGTTCGAGGGCACATGCCGTGCTTTAGCTGTTGCTGCTCCAAGTAAGAGCCGGTCAGCCTGGAATGAGTTCATGTGGCATGGAAAGAATATGGTAGAAGCACATTCAGCATGTATTGAGCAATAAATAAACAGCTTGTGTCTTAGTTTTACCTTTAATGCCCAAGTTGAAGTTATTCTTTTATGTTTCAGTTTCTTGATGGTAGACTTAGAGGACATTAGCAGAAGCGTCAGTGTTTCTGATACAGTGAGGAGTTTACACTCCATGTTTCTACCATCCATATTGATATGGTGGTACTGATTAACTTTAACAATTCTATTAATTAACCTGTAAATTGTAATAATTATATATCGATTAACAGTTACGGTTAATGATTACGATTTAATATGCACACCTCTACTAATAAGAACACTATCATTCTCTTATTGGTTGCTTACGAATCAATTAATACATAGTTTAATATTATAAAATAATGAATTGAATTATAACTTAAACTTGATAAGTTTTTGTTTAATTATGTTAATTTTCAAATCTTCTATTATTAGTCAGCGTTGGTATAATAAATTAGTTAGGGTAAAACTTTAATACACAGGTTGTGTAAAATTAATTTTACACAAACCTGTGTATTTACACTATAAAAACTCAAATCTTAAATTCCTAACCTTAACCCTAAAAAACTAAACCTTAAATCTTAAACCCTATACACTAAATTTTAGACACTAATCTTAAATTCTAAACCCTACAACCTAAACCCATAAACCTTAAACCCTAAACTAAAATCCTAACCCCTAAAATTAAAAGACACGTGTAAACTAAAGTTGACAAGGATGTATCAAAGTTTTTTCCAATTAGTTAATATGTTTCAACTCTAGTAATGATGAACTAAATGATAATTCTCAATTTATTCTATATACGCGTAAGACTCGGAAGGGCAGAGCAAAAATACTTAGGATGGAAAAGGCAAAATTGCTGGGCATGATAGATGGGGTCCTCGGCGTCGGCGGAAACTGTCGTCTTACTTCACAATCACAGCCAACGAGAGAGTGAAAGCATCACCTCCCCCCTCGCACGCCTTTACAATAAGGCTTTGTTTTTTAGGGTTTTTTTAAACTATTTGGTGTGATCGCATGATTCATTAATTTTAATACAAAAGTATGAATCCAAGAACAAAATTTTTAAAGAAATGATAAGTTATTAGAGCAAATATAGAGAAGCAGAAAGAAGAATTTGGGAAAGACAAGATTTCAGTTCATTTTCATCGATATTGAAAAACCTAATCCGATTGGGATTTTAATCCAAAATACAAAACGACACAGTAGAGAATATTAAAACGGCACATTTTAACTAAAATTAAAATATAAAATTAGACACGTTGTAGTTTTGATGTCTGAAATGACACGTTACATCTAAACTTTTAACAATATGTATATACAGTGTAAATATATTGGTCAACCCGAAATATTAAAAATAACAATACTTTTTTTTGTTGAGATCACTTGATGAGTTCTTCTAAGGTGATTCGTAGTGTTTTCTCTCATTAAAATTAATAATTTTAAATATAAAATCGTAAAATAATTTATTTTTAAGATAATTCGTCGATGTATTTAAAATTATTAGCGAAATATTAGTAATAGTGATTTTTTCATCCACACTCTTACATCGTTATTTAACCATATAATTTGATAGAAATAAAATGGGTAAACTACAACGGAGGTCACTCAATTATGGGTAAGGTTACATTTGGGTGACTCAATTATGGGCAAGGTTACATTTGTGTTACCTAATTATTAAAAGTTACACTTCAGTCACTCAATTATGGATAAGGTTGCATTTGGGTCACCCTTCATATTAAAAAAATACATATCAGTTTGTGTATTAGATTAGTTAATGATTTCAAATGAAGTACTCTAGTGTTAACGAGGGTATACAAGTGATTTGGAAGAAAAATTGCTAAATTGATATGTTTTTAAATATGAAGGGTGACACAAATATAACCTTACACATAATTAAGCTACCTAAATATAACTTTCAATAATTAGGTGACCAAAATGTAATTTTATCCATAACTGAGTGACAAATATAACTTTTAATAATGGGTGATCCAAATTTAACTTTTACCCATAATTAAGTGACCTCCGTTATAGTTTATCCAAATGCAACTTTTAAAAATCATATATTAAGAGGATGTTTTGTTGTTTCTTTACGTCTCTGAATTTTTATATTTTAATTTTCTTTTTACATAAATTATTTGTGGCACAACCGCTAAATTTTCTTTACGTTTAAAATTTGTTTTACGCTAATTTTCTTATTTTTAATAAAATCTGTTTTTTTATTTAAAATATTATCAAATGGTTCGAAACTAGTTTGGGTGAGGGTCGGCCGCACACATTGAGAAGACATTCAATAAAGACATAAACGACAACTATTTGTAAAACCAAACTATAAAATCCATAACAATACAAAGAGAGTGACATAACTACTAACGAGAGTTGTTTCAAGTGGTAAGCAGTTTGGTATCGTTTAAGTAGATTTTGGATTTGAAGCATTGTGCATGCAAAAAATTCCAACTGAGAGACTCACCTGTCAAAATCAAGTGTGCGACCCGGATCGATCTAAATTAGTCAGGGTAAAGCCTTAAAAATTAAAGGGCAACCAAAAAAGAAAAGAGAGTGACATAACTACCCTTGATAATGTCTAAACTCATGTATAAGGTTGTCATCCATATCTTCTTTCTTTTCGATTCTTAGTTTTCTATAATAAAAAAAATTATATTTGATGTAATGTCGGCATACAAATTTATAACGGTAAATTCTTGGTGAAAAAACTTGAAAGATCAATTTAAAATTCAAAAAAACTTGAGAGGTTTAATTAATTTTTTTTTTGAAGTTTCGAGAAGCTTAGTAAAAACTATTAAAAATATAGGAGGAGATCTAATTACAAATGTTCAAAACTTTTGAAGTTTCATATCAATTTCTAAAAAATTTGAAGAGGGCGAATTATTTTTTGAAAATTTTGAGAAACATAATTATAGTTTTTTAAATTTTTTTAGGATCATGACCCCACTAGTTTATCTTATTTTTCACCACGGTAAATATAGGTATTATCGATGAACTAGATTACGTTATCATAAAGTTTAAAAGTGGATTTATTTAATTTATATTTAATGATATGTTATAATCTTATTTTAAATAATCTTGTATTATATAAATTTTTATGTATCAATAATTCAATATTATATGAAAGACTTGTTCAGTTAATTTGATCGATTTTAGGGGGTTTTCCTTCTTTTTCTTACTCTTCTCTTTTAATTTTTAATTTGATTAGCCAGCGGCAGCTCCAAACAATCAACTTTAGTGTTGTTGTTGACCGCCTATATTCTTTTTCCATTGATTTTTTATATTGAACTTCTTTTTTTCTTTTACGTTTTAATTTTCTTTTAATTATTTGCCTTTGTAACATGCGCTTCTTTTATCTTTGGTATGCTTATGTATTATGGCACGTTTTTGCCTACATATGTGGCAGATTTACGTTCGTGGATAGTTTTTTCATGACGTCCATCTATGATTTGTAGCTATCGGTGGTATCTTAGTAGTTTGATCTCTTTTTAAAGTTTGTTTGTCAATGCAGTCAAATTTATTTTGCGAAACAATCTGCAAGATTATTAGTTTCAATCACCACTCCTATTTCAATTCTTAAACTTTGTATGTAGATAGAGACAAAGAGTTTTATTTCTTGCTTCTTTTTTCTTATGTTTCATCTTATCCACGTCGTTGCAGCTCACTGAACGTATTTTACTGATCTAATATTTCGTTCTCTAATTCTTTTTAATTTTTCTTTGTTTTGTTATTTTTATGTTACATTTTTATTTTGTTTAAAATATATTTTTATTTTATTTTTTAATAATTTCAACTCACATATTATTTAAAAAAATTATATGTTAAAACGTTCATTTGTTTACGTCATAGTCATATTCAAGTTGTAATAAATTTAATATTTTTTCATATCATATTACATATTATATTGGTTGTCTTTGTCCCAACACTACTACAAAAGGGTATTTTTCTTCTAATTAGTACAGCCTTCAACTATATGTAGTTATCATTAGTATACATCAAAATCAAGTAGTACAAGTATATGATTCTATAACTTAAACTTGATAACAATGACTTCAACTGAAAATGTAACTCCAAAACTAATTAGATAATGCACACATAATTTATATATATTTAGGGATGGCAAGGGGCGGGGTGGGTCGAATTTTTAACTGTCCCGGCCCGACCCGAGCAAATAGGATTAAAACTCGACTCCGACTAGACCCGAATACTTTTAGTATTACACCCACCCTGAACTAGACCCAAAATTTAATCTTTATACCCGTACCCGCCCCGATTTACATCTCGAACCTTAAAAAATTAAATTCATCTAGCAAACCAAAAGTCAGATCTGGAACACCATGCAATCAAACAATAGTTTGGAATTTAGAGATCTGAAAATATTAAAAATGGTTATAAACACCCAATTTATAAAAATTAAAACCCAGACCCCGCCCCGAACCCAAATTTTATTTAGAAAATAATTGTTCCTATATAATCGGGTCAGAACTCGTCGGGTCCATGTTAAACTGTCATCCCTATATATAATGGATTTTAATTGAATTTTTATAAATTTTCAGGCCTTAATCTTACCGACTCTATAAAAAAACTAAACGTTAGTTCTAATTTAAAAGCAAATTGTTAAAAATAAGATTTATAAATATTAAATTAAATAGTGATGGAATCTAGGGGTGAGCAAAACTCGACTCGAAAAAACTGAATAATTCGACTCGACTCGAGACGAAAATATTCGACTCGTCTTGACTCAACTCGAAATTTCATAAATTCGACTCGAAAAATTTTCAAATAAAGTTTGAGTTGTAAAATAGAAACTCGAATAACTCAAAATTTTTAGTAATTAATGGATTTATTTTTAAGTTCGAGACGAGTCCCTTAATTTTTTATTATATATATATACTGATATATAAAAATATGAAGAAATATATATATGCATATCTTATATGATTAGAGAAAGTGATTTAAATTGGAATCAAACCGTACTATAATATGATAAATAATTACAATTAAATTTTATAAGAACTAAAAAACTCGACTTGACTCGACTCAATTTTTTTAAATTCGAGTAGAAAAAATTTTAAATAAAGTTTAAGTTGTAAAATATGACGCATCAACTCGAATAATTTAAAAATTTTAACTCGACTCGACTCGACTCGACTCGACTCGACCGAACACTCACCCTATTGGAATCAGCCCGTTTCTAATTGATTATGATATATGCCATGGACATGTTGGTGGGAAAAGGGCCAAAGAAAGATATGAGATTTTAGTAAAAATTAGTGGGTGGCCAGTGCCCACTGGATAGATTCTTTTTGACGTACACATCTTTTTGTAAGAATATAATAAGATGAGATAAACGGCATTGACACTAAGCTTTTAGGTCACAATTTTTTTCAAAGGCTTTCCTTTTGGTCCATTATTCCCTTGTTAAGGAAATTGTCTGGAACATTTCGTCATGCCCATAATTACAAGGAAAAATCATAAAAAAAATTATACAGATTTTTCCTAAAAAGATAATCTCACAAACTAAAAAAAATATCAATCGAGAACTTTACTTACTCTAAAGAAATAAATGACAACCATATATAAGTGCATCTCAAAGTTCATTCCCACCAATGTGGGATTTACCTGTGCTACCTCTTTGTGCATTACCAATTGTTATTATTATAAATTATACATGTATATATATTATTATATTTTCTGTAGATTAATAGAAGATTTTTTTGATAGACGAGTTTAATTTAGAGTTTATTGATTAGTTTAGAGTTTAGAGTTTATGAGTTTAGATTTTAGGGTGTTAGAATTTAGGGTTTATGGTTACAACTTAGGCTTTAGATTTTAAGAGATAGAGTTTAGGGTTTTAAGGTTAGAGATTTAAATTTTAATCTTTAAGGTGAATTTAGACATGTTTGTGGGAAAAAAATTTCTTTCCTAGTGCAATATTATAATAACCCATTTGTTTAAGGGTTATATTTTGATACACAAGTCGTGTAAAAAAATACACAGCCCTTCATATTTAAGCTATAAAATTTAAAATCTAGATCCCTAGCCCTAACATCCTAAAACCTACACCTTAAACTCTAAATTCTAACATAAACCTTAAATTCTACACCCTACAACCTAAAACCCTAAAATTTAAACCACAATCTTAATCTCTAAGCCTTAAAATTGAAAGACTTGTGTAAACTTTAAACAAGTTTGTGTATCAAAATATTTTCCTTTATTTGTAAAAAACTTCAAAAAAACTTAAATATTTATTCAACAATGCACAATTCTCCACTAATAAATTTATTTGAATAAAATGTGTATTTATTATTTAAGAAAAATAGTAAATTGCTGCAATAAAATAGGAGTACTATAAAGAACAAGTTACAGAATTTCCTACCCTGTACAAAATTCTCACTAATAAAATTGAGATATAATGACTGTTTAAATTTTAACATGCGTGCACGCTTTCAATGAAAAATAAGTGTACATTGTGGCATGTTTACAATAAATTATATTTTATTTATTATTAATTACAAAAAATAAAACTCAAACTCCAACCACCTCAAACCACTCCCACTTTCACCGGCGTCACTACCCCAAACACAGTTGCTTTCGATTTCAAGCTTCGTCGGAGCTTTTAATTTGGTTTTGTAGATCCCAGTTGAGGAATATTTACTTTATTTTTTTTAGTTGCCTTTTCAATTTTAATCGAGAGTGATTTATGAGATTTACTTATATATATATATATTTTTAGGTTTTTAGTGATGGATAAAACTTACTGTGGAGACTCCAATCTGAAGTGAAAACTTGTTTCCGATCAATCACGCGCGTCTCGAAGCGCCTGTCCGGTTTCCCTTTTTAATGATAACGAAGACGGTAGACTGGACAAGAAGAAAATGGATAAACATGCACATCATCCCACTGTTCTTTCTGTTCGGTCTTAATATTATTTTCTCATTTTTTTAAATAAAAACGAATTAAACTAAAGAAGGCGATAGAGATTCTTATAGAGAACCTCTGCTGTCCCTTTTTCCACATTTTGGGTCAGTAACTTTCCCCTCTTTCTTTTTTCTGGCATTTGCTTTCCATTATTTATTTATATATATATATATATATATTATCTTCTTTGTTTCTGCTTTTTTCATTCACTAATTCATGGAAATTGGAATCTTAGCATCTAAGTTCTAATATTTATTTATGGTTAAATTTAAAAAAACATTAAAATATAAAACAACTTGTGTGACTGAAAGTTCTTTACCACTTTTCTTTTCATTATTTACTTGTAATTTCGCCTTCAACATTTCTCTAAAACTGTCCGCTTCTTCTTCTTCTTCTTCTTCGGCAGTGAGTTCTTCTTTGCTTATTCTCTCCCTTTTTTAAGAAAGATTTGAACTTTACTGATATTCATACATATACGTTTAGATATATTCTCGTGTTGTGTTGTGTTTTTGTTTTGGGGGCTTTTATGCAGTGGCTGAGAATTGGATTCTTTCTTAAAATATATATTTTTTAAAAACAAGTTTAGTTTTTTTGTTAAGACCATTTTGAGTTTAGAACACTGACTTTGTCTCTCTACTCTTTTTTTTTTTTTCAGATTGGGAGTTTGTTATGTGATTAATGGTGTGAAGGAAAGATTTGGAATATTTGAGGACTTTTTGGAGTTTAGTTTAGAGATCAATGGATAGTATGAGATCTGGTATGGAATGGAATAATTTGAAGATCTTTTTGGGATTTTTTCTGATCTGTGCAGCTAGGATTTCGTTTGGACTCACCAATCCTAGTGATGGTAAAGCTAAATTTTTCAGCATTTTTTTCTTGTTTTTGTTTCATCTGTTTGGTGACTGAGAAAATGTGGGAAAGTGGAAGAAAATGAAAGGTATGGAACATAGGGCAATGAATCTTGAGATGGTTTTTGAGACAATCTCGAGACAACCGTATACCCAACTCTATTGTAATTCACATCTACAAACTTATTCACAATAGCAGCCTGAGGGAATAGCTTGGCAGCTCTTTCAATCGACTCCAAAGATGCTCTATTTCGGCTTTCGGAAATGTATACCTTGCCACAAGCCAGCATCTTGTTCAACATCTCAGCTTTTCCTCCTATTTCTACTTGCTTAAGATCTGCCAAAACATAGGGGAGTAGATAAAGATAACAAAATGAGATAAAAGGCAGACATTTAGCCACAGTTTAACTGAAAAGTGGGGACCAGAACTCCAGCCTAAAAGAAATGTAAACTCAAATGAGAAACATATCAACTATCAAGCATGAAACTTTAATTAAAGATAATTGATTTCCAAATTCGACAAAAATATATATATAACAAACAAAGAGAATTAGCATCTGATACCCAACGTTTGCAACAAAAATACCTAAAACCAAGGAAGCTGAAATCAAAATTCGATGTCCAAAGGTTTTGGGTATCCATTATATTCCAATTTAACACCCAACGCAGCACGGATAACCCTAAATTTGAGCCTCAAAGCTTCCATTATTTCTTGGACGGTTTCGTTTTCTGGATCCATGACAGGGTACTCTTGGATTAGTTCCTGCATCTGCTTGATATTCTTTTGAACCCGAGTGGAGAACCGGGTCGGATCGCCTTCGATGGCGGAGTTCCATACATCGACACAGCCCTTGTAGAAACCGAGCTCTTCGCCTGTTTCGAAGCCCGTTTTAAGACCCACTTCCCTTCCCTCTTCCTTGCCGGTGGCTATGCCGTGGTTGTAGCCTTCTTTGTAACCTTCTTGGTAATGGGTTTCTTCAAGATTTAGCGATGAATCGAAAATATCTTCGGCAGAATCCATGGAACTTAGTGACGGACATTTAAACTAGAATGTTATATACGGACGGAAAACATCTTGCCGTCAGTAATGTAACACTTTTGTAATGACAGCAGTAAATTTAACCTTTTTTTTGTAGTGTCTCCTGGATCCGAGCAATAAATCCAAGATCGGAGACTCTCCCTTTTTTTTATTTTCTTGTTTTGCTTTGGTTGCTGTTGGGTTTTCTTCTTCTTTTTCTTAGTGAGATTCAAGTCTCGCCACATGATTGCCATTGGCGCCATATTGCTCAGCTTACTGTGTCATCGCTTAGGGCAATGTACAAATGCAGATAATGTAACCTTTTTCATGCATATATGGTTTTCCTCACCTTCATTTGGTTGACAAAAATGTCCGTCTCTGTTGTGTTAAACCCTGTTTACTCTGTGATCTTTAATTCATATGTATGAAACAAGATTAAAGGATTGAGCCATGGACGAAGCTATTAAGCTCCTGGGAGGGGCTGTTGTCCCGGATTGGGGAATTTTTTTTTTTACCCTTTGGCCCTTTATATTTTTTTTTTTTGGAAAAAATGATATAATTGTGTTAAACCCTGGATTGAGCATATTCGTATCAAATGACGTATGATCATGTCCGACACAGGGACACTTACTCTCAAACCCGGGTAACAGTTTTGACATTGTTGTATTGACTTTGATCACAGAAGGAAAGGGAATACAACAGAGAAAGAAGGAAAGCTGAAGAGACGAAAGCAAAGATATATTGCCTTCGAAACCAAAAAATGTAGCTTGATCGTAGGCTCATGTGAACAATATCTAGAATTGATTCCCTCAAAGATGAGAATAAAGCCATGGAGTCTGCACTAGGGGAGAAAAGCAACGACATAAAGACATGCATACAGGAAATGAAAACCCTCAGGTCATTCCTCTAAGGCTCTAACGGCAACTTTGAAGCAAAAGGAAGGTGAAATTGAGGAATTGAAGCACACCTGAATCCCCGAGTAAGAGTCCAGTCAGTGAGTATTGATGACTCATCGAATATGCGAGTAAATATGACAGTTATGGGAAGTATGGAACGTGAGGGAAAGACAGAGTTCATCCAAGAGGAAGGTGGACGAGTACATGAATCTTCATTTAAGGGAGGCGACAATTCATCGAAAGGTCAGGATGGAACTGAGACTAAGTCCGGTTTTTCTCAAGAGCAAGACAAAAGAGAAGGGTTTGAAGATGGAAGTGAGAAAAGAGGTGGACAGCTGCAGAAACTTGAAAATTTGGGAGCAAATGCCAAAAATGAGGATTCTGAAGATGCAGGGAATTATGGAATAGATGAGGAAACAAATCATGCAAATACGATCAATGATGCAGATGATGAACACGAAAAGAGCAGCAGCTTCAAAGGCCAGCTTAGAAAACGTAAAGAACATCACCGAGAAAGTGAGATTCAAAAACTTCAACAATTTCGTGAAAGTGAGGAGAAGGCGGAAACAGATGAGAGTTCTAGGAATTCAAGATTACCAGGGAGAATCGGCCATTCAAGCATTGCAAAGGGGAAAAGATGGAGAATTCTTGCTAGGAATAGGTCCCTAAAGAGGAAAGTAAATTCTGGAATAAAATGCAGTTGAGAACATGACAAGTCGAAGATTGTCAAAGGAATATAAAGATGATGTAAGAAGCCAGGAAGATGGAACAGTTTCTAATGACAATGAAAACCAAAGCAGGTCGGAGGAAGGAAATGGATGATAGAAAAGCCAATTATTTCAAGCATCAGAACTCTGAAGATACTGAAGATGTGAAACACAGAAAAATGAGTGCCAAAACAAGCCATCAGGTGGAGGGTGAAAATGCAATGCAAAGAAACCATGATAACCCTCTGGCAGTGACAATAGAAGAAACAGGTCTCAACGGAGAAGCCAATACTTATATTCAGGGCACCATCCATGACAAGGTCGAATAAGCTGACAAGATCAAACAGAATACACACAACATGGATGTCAAGGAACCGGAAAAGAAAGATGAAATTAATTCTGCCGGTGGAAATGAAACAGAATAAGATATAAAGGTTGCATATGAACAAGAGCTGGAGACCGAAGCGGAAAAGGGCAACATTTCCAGCGACTTTATGCCTGAATCCAATGGTAAATAGAGAATAAGGAGGAAATAAACGAACTCGAATTTTAATTTGGGTACGTTTTTAAGTGTTCTGTCATAGTTGTGGAGCTTTTTAAATAGCTGGATTGCTCTTATGTAGTAATTGTAATAACTTTAGGCAGTAAAATTATGTTTGGAATTAATAGAAGTAGCATTACATGGTCAATGTCAGTCACATTCTGCCATATAAAAGGTGAAATCCAATAGAAAGTTCAATTAAAAAAGTATAGTTCATTACTTCCCAAATCCAAAAACTGATTCTGAATCCTCAAAACTGTTACTTCCCATTATCAACAGAACCAAACAACAAACCAGGCAGTGTGTTCACTGAAACTAACCTCCAATTTTGCTCATTCATCATTCTCTTAGGGAAACAGAAATGGTGAACGGTAAAACAGAATACCTTGTCAACAAAACCGAAACAATATCCCAAGGACATCAAAGTTCCAGGCACACATTATTACTGGGAATCTTTAAAACACTAAAAGCTCCAACCTCACTTCTTTGCCGTTTCCACTGCATTCTACAACAAGAAAAAGATAAATGAGAGGAGAAGCCATACACCTTGAGTCCAAGAAACAGATATTTAGATACGAGTAAGAAAGTATGGTCCTTCGGATATGAAAAAGGCAAAGCTTAGAAAAATTGAGCATAATTGTCTTGGAGTCATACACCTTGAGTCCAAGTAACATAACATTGACAATGCAGAAAATTGCTTACTCAATTCTAATGATAAGTAGAAGCTCAGAGTATATAAAAGTACCTCTTCCTTCTTGCCTTTGCCTCTGGTTAAGAACTTGTATCCGCCGTAGAAAAGCAGACCCCAACCAGTTAAAGAGACGATAACAAACTGTGAAATCATTTGAAAAAGTAAATACATTTTGCACATTCATGCCTTCTCTAATTCATCGACAATATCATTAAGTAGAGTGAGAAACAGTGCCAATGAACGTATACATGATAAAATAATAAGTAAAACAACATCAGTGTACGCTGCAATCTAACAGCAGGCCAAACTCAACCAGATTTTAACTTGAAATAAATGAAAGATAGCATTGACAATGGAGAGGGCGTATATTATAAATATAAATGAAACTAAAAAAATTCTCAATTTCCTACTCCTAACAAATCTAAAATCTGGAAATAAGGTAAGAAATGATGAGGAAAATCGAAATATAAAACATGAAAAGAATCAAACTGACATGTTCTTCCTTCCATTTAGCTGGATTCATTGGTTCTTGCCAACAATTAACTTTTGGGGGTCCATGGTGATCTGCCGAAAATAAAATAAAGTAAAATAAAAAATACTATAAAATCATGTTCTTAACATTTAAGATCCTTCGCCTCCGACTATGACGAAATTCGAATGAGATTTAAATTGAAGTTAACGAGAGATAAAATTTACAATTGAATAGAACATAAATTTAAAACGTAACAAAGGGGTATACAGCAAATACCTGCAGCGCCGGCGAGACCACGGCGAGGAATGAGAGAAGCGGCTTGAGAAGAAGCCGATGTACGAGATAGAGTCGCTATTCTACGAGCTGCAACCGCCGCCAACGTAGCCATCGAGGTGGTTTCTTATTTTCTTCTGTGTCTAGGTGTAAATCACAAGAGAAAGGGATGGTTTATGTATAACCTACAGTACTATAATTAGAGAGACACATAAACTAAATAATACTATAAATTAATTAAATTTTATTAAAAATATATTAATTTTCAAAAAATATATTTTTTAAATTAATTAAAATTAGAAAAATAATATTTTTTAGATTATTGTTTTAGTTATTAATAATTTATTAGTTTAAATGATGAAATAAATAAATAAATAGTTAAGTAAGTTAAGTGAATTTTTTAGACGGGTAAAAGAGAATAAATGGGTGTTTTTTTAATTTTTAACGAGAAAAATTGGTATTTTTTAATAGAAATAGTTAGTAATTTTAAAATAAATGGATAGTTTTTAAGATGATAATAAAATATTAATGTGTTGGTTACTATATGAGTGTAGGGAGATACCTAACAAGTGGTCTTAGTGAAAAAACGGATGTTCATCTTAAAAGATTCAAGTGCAATCACTCTATCTTTAAAGTGTGTGCATTACCAAAGGGTTAATAATATACATGAACAGATACTAACTTGTAATCACCACCAAACTATTAAAAAAAGAGTGTAGGGAGATAACCTATTATTTGGGTTGAGTCAACCGAACACCAACTTAGTTGAAAAATATAATTAAACCATTATTTGAAATTATATAATTAAATTGTATGGACATATTTGACCACAAAATTTTAAATAAAGACTCAATTGTGGTAAGTTTTTACTCAAAAACTTATTTAACTATTGTCTAGTTGGAAAGACACTCATTTATAGTTTTACCACCTATATCTAACATATTAGCCGATTAATCTGGATTGGGTAGTATAGAGTGTAGAGGTCCATTATAGGACGACCTTCAAACAGAGGTATTCTACATTTTTTTGTTGCCCTTTTGGTTTATAGGATTTTCACTCTGACTAATTTAGACGGACTCGTGTCGCATATCTGATTTTGATGGGTGAGAATCCTAACGGGAATTTTCTACATATATAATGCTTCAAACTCGAGACCTATTTGAACGATACGAAACTGCTTACTATTTGGACCAGCCCGTTAGTATAGAGGAATTGTACATTGAATGTAAAAGAAAAATGAAAACAGAGGGAAGGGAAATGAGAACGTCCTACCGTTATCCCTTAGGTTCCCCGAGGCATATTTAATTAGACTGGAAGGCGACGGTTTTTTTTATGGTCTACGTTAAAGTTGAAGATTCAATACTCTCCACTTTCTAGTAGGAAAGATTATTCGCAAAGCGACCAACAAGTAGAAGAAAGGAAATGATGGAGGAGGAAGTTATATCACCACCATCCTCGCCGGAGAAAGCTACGAAGTTAAGCAATATTACATGTAAATAGGAGGCCGATGAACTCAACCCCCTCATCTGTCTGAAAAAGAACACGGACATGGAGGATTGCATTATTCTTGATTCCAACCCTTTTGATTTTATTGACATCACGAAGCTCTCCATGACAATCAACGACGACGATGACCATCTCTCTACCGCGGCCGAGAAGGGCAAGGTTTTCCTTTATTCCTTATGTTGTATGGACATGTCGTTCTTTACACTAAAAAGGTTTTTTTTTCTTCATTTCTCTTGTTATGTCTTCTTCTTCTCGATGTTGGATAGGTGGCTTGTAGAGATCATCCCCATGCAAGGCATTTCTGTATTCGATTTCCCTTCGATAAAACCCCACATGAGAAACATTGTGACCTGGTATGTATGAACTGTAAAACACAGTCTTCCTGTTATGTCCTGAACAATGGCATTTACCTTTAAGGATTGTAATAATTTTGGGTTTATTCATATTGCAGTGTTATTGTTATGTTTGTGATTCAGATTTCAGAGGCTCCATGTGAGTTTTGGGCAGCACACTGTCATGCTTCAGAGCTGTTGGAAATATAATACTGTAAAATTAGACCGTTAGCACCGACAGGATAGTTAAAATAATAAGAAGACGGAAAATTGATTAAACAGTGTCGTGGTGAACACTACTGTCCTAGAAATAAATTTGCCCGATGTATGTAATCGTTGCGTTGGTAGTTGTCCCCCAAAGTTAACACGGTCGCTCCACAACTTTGTACACTCAAAGAGCTAGAGTGGACTGCAGTGATATTGCTCTTCTTAGCACCAGAAAAACTCAAAGATAATATAGCTCTTTTGTAAGCAAGTGAATTGTTGTGTGAGATACAGAAATAAGAGGAATAACCTCTCTATTTATAGGCTGGACATGGGGTTAAAATCGTCCAAATTAATCAAAAATTAATCTGATTAAATAGCTTGAAATCAACTAAAAAATCTGCATCAATTGACTGTTATAACAGCTAGAAAATTTTCGAATCTAACCTTAAAACAGTCTAGGTTCAATCTTCAAATCAGTGCAAAAATAACAGCTAATTTAACTGTTATTTACTGTAATTACGGCAGTCAGCTGAAATCAAATTGTCTCAAACATATCAAAGAAACATGTTCCCATGACCACAACAAGCGGCGGCAGCAAAGCGCTAGGTTCACCCTTATTTTCTATCACTCAACAAGGGAAAGAAGGTATAACTCTATAAATATCCTTGCCAAAGGATATTCCTTCCCTATGTAGGATATTGAGCATTACTAACAACAAGAGCATGAGGAGCACTGGATGTCTCAAAAGGAATTTGACGATACTGAAAGTTCGGTCTCAAACATCATGATGAATCTCCTTCATTCTACGCCTTCGTTCGTCTTTTTGGAAGATAGAAATAGCCTTCGAATCTGTAATGAAAAGATTCCCTAAAGTCTGAGCTTTTAACAGGGAAGTTAGGTATTAACTGTTGGATTGGTTTTAAAATGGTGATGAAGACAAAACAAAGAGTACGGCTGTGTTGCAGGTTGCACAAGCCACCTTTTATTAAATTCATTATTATTAAATAGTTTGAGTTACCGTCCATTACATTCTAAACATTGGTTCCAACTCTACAAACTACATGCCATTACTGTCTTTAAAAAAATATTACGGCTAAAAGTTTCGAAGCAACATAGAACCTCACCTGCAGTTGAGAAACGGTTTAGTGTGGCGTGACTGCAAAGACTTGGAGAGCTTTACTTGGTGCTTGTAGAACCTATGGAGAAGTTGAATTGGCTGAGATTGCCGGGAGAGCTTTGTTTGAGATAGAGCCGTCTAATACCAGTCAATTTCGACCAATGATGCAATGATAGCCGTCCAATGCTTAGGATCCCGGTGATTACTTATATCTAGCTAATAGCTATCTTTCACCAGTCAAATATGCTTTTAGAGGTGAAGGAGCAAATGGGAGGTGTAGCTAGTCACTGGGTTTAGCTCACAATGCCTTCATTAGGAACAATTTTGGCCATCGGAATCCACCTGTCTGCTAAATTGACTGGTTCCGGAATTTAACATGGATGATATTTTAAAGGCACAGATTATCTGTTCCACACATTGTTTTTAAGGATAGTAATCTTGTGGTCTATGTTCAAAGGGCTAATGTTGTTGCTTTGTTCTTGTTCCAATAAACCTTCACTACACGTATTTTTGCCACAGATAGGAACCAGGAAGCTCATTCAACTGTGGAGGTATAAGGTTTCAGGATTTCCAACAAAAATAGCCTAAATAATGTCCCACTTAGCTTGTGAAATGTCTTCTTACCTCTAGTTCACTCCCACGCACAAGCGTAACATGCTAGGGGCAGGCAACTCAATATCAAGTAACCTGCCATCAACGTATCCAAGTTCTAGCACATGATATGAGTGAAGGTCATTTGACTTGGTGAACTTTCTACAGTTTTCCTCTTAATGGTGCCCACATACTCAATGTCGTCTCATGCTGGCAATGGCAAGTGCATCATTTTGCTTCCGGTCCTGTCGAACTCGATCCTATGTTCTTTAGCTTTGCAGACCCATTTTCTTCAACCATTAGACCATTCTGAGACATCACAAAATATATGAAGAATGTTTCTATTGTAACCCCAGAAAGCCAATGGTAACCAAAAACGAAAAAAAAAAAAAAACATAATCTTTTACCCAAAAGCAAGAGAAAAGCTCATCTTATTTTTGCATTTGCAGAGAAAGAAAAAGCTCAACTGGTAACATATACATATGAATAAAGCCAATGTAACCATTCAAAGCCCATAACAATAGTTATGGTTTACATCCTGAAACCCCCAAATCTCTACATCTGAAACAAAAACAGAAGAAGAAGAAGAAGAAGAAATGGATCACTCTTCCTCACCACCCCCTTCTGCAAAACTCAGAGCCTGACAAACAGAGTCCTCTGTTTCTTCCTCCATACTAAAGTATGGTTTTTTCCTTCCCATCAATTCTGCCACTCTTTTAGCTGGTCCCGAATCCCGAGGACTTTCATCCCAAACTCTCACAGTCCTGATCTTTGGTAGAAGATCATTGATCTCGTCAAGTGACTGCGGCGATTCCTCCTGCGTTTCTCCCGTTAGAATGATCACTTCACTAGGAATTTCCCACTTCTTCACTCTGCTCGAATCGACTATCCGTTCATTCGAAACACGCCTCTTATAATGCTTGTTGCTCTCCTGCTTTCGAGCCTCGTTCACCGTGAAACTCCCATTGCTCTGATTCGGAATCTGATTGTAGCTGCTACCAACAACTCTCTCAGGTTTCAATAGTTTCTTTGCCGTTACTGGTTTTTCTCCATCTTTGAAGAGCCGTTTAGGCTGAATTGTAGAAAGAACGCCCTCTTCTTTCTTCACCGCCCTTTTAGCCCCCACCGTTGTTGCCGCCGGCTTAGAAGCAATGACCTTGGAAATAGTTTTAAGTGACTTAGGGCTAAGACTCAAACTTTTGCCCCTCTCTCTTGTAGCCTTGCCTTTATCGATATCTTGAAGCTTAAAGAAACAGGATTTCCGGCGACACTTTATTGACTGTACAGGAGTTGTGAATTCCTGCTTCATGAATTGCCTCAATTTCATTGCGGAAAAAATCTCCGCCGGACCTAAACTAACCCCCCTTCGATTCAATTTTGGCTTAGCACTTGAAAGCAGAGGATCTTCAATATTTTTTACCGACTCCAAACTCTTGATGCTCTGTTTTGGCTCCATGAATTTGGCAGGCACAATCCTTCCTCTCATCGCGATACTTCTTGCACTGTATTCAGCTTTTTCGAGTCGAAGCGCTTCGAGATTCGATGACAAACGGGCGACCTCCTTCTCTATCTCTTCAATCTCCATATCGATCTTCTTCTCATCACGCTTCTTGTCTTCTTCCCCACTCTTCATTTTCGGTGAAAATGGCTCTTTGGGGTTCCCGGTAACATTCTTGGAACAAGGCTTAACAAGAGACGCCGTAGATTTGAAAGAAACTGGGGATTTTACCCAAAGAGGACTCTGATTTTCTTTGCTCCCGTCCGATTCCAGTAACTGATTCACTGATCCAGAATCAAGATTACACCAAGAAACCTTGACGGCGTTTGCATCTTCAGATTTCCCATTGTCGAAAGCCGCATTGTTCCAAACTTGAAGCTCTGGAACATTTAACGAATCTGGGTATTGAAGAACACTCATCTTTGTACACTTCAAATCCAGGAGAAAAAGAAAACGCAACAAAAAACTTGAACGTTGAAAGAATACGAAGAATTGAATGTAATTTTTGTACGATGTTTGAAGGATTTTGTTGGTAGAAAAGAAATGAAATGTGAACTGAATATGAAGGGGATTTAATTTCTTGGGAGATATATTACCGTTGGGAAAAAGTAGACGTTGGTGTGTATTGTTGAATCTGAACCGTTAGATCAGGTACGCTCCTACGGACGCTCCCATTTGATTAAAGGTTATTTTATTTATATATAAAAGAAGATTTTATTGTATAACTGTAATTAAATTCTCTATAGACGTTTTTTACGGTTGGTTATATTTTGGCATAATGTCCATATATGCCCTTAGTGTTTTATACAATTGTCATTTTGACCCATATCACTTTAGTCCTCAATGTTTTATTTTCGAGAAAATGGGTCTTCTTTGGACGAAAACTATTAATTAATTAATGGTCAACTAGAGGTGTTCAATCGGCCGGTTACTCAAAATTCATTAATCGTTTTTTCCTTTTTTAACCGTTAACCGAACCGATATTTTTTAAATTTTTTAACCAAACCTAAAAGTTCGATTAATTCGGTTGGTTTTCGAACTATTATAAAATCTTGGATAAATTACACAAATGATCACTAAATATGCTAAAATGATCTTTTTAGTCACTGAGCTTTCAAAAGTTACAAAAAATATTAAACTTATCGAACTATTAAAAAATGGTCATTGGTTATTGCACGTTACAAATTATTGATAAATTTTAAAAAGTTTAATGACCACTTTTTAATAATTCAATAAATCTTAACTATTATTCGATTATATCTAAATTTAATCGACCGATTAATTAAAAAAATGATTTGGTCGATTAATTCAGCTAAAACTGAAGTATGGGCACCCCTATGGTCAACTAATTTTACTAACTAGACAATGACACTTGAATTGTAGTGATGACATGACATGTCCACGTCGTTGTTAATGATGACACAATATTTTTAAAACATTAATTTAATGTAATTATTTATTAAAACATTCTTTTTTTATACAAAATTTATTAAAGCATTTTCACTCACTAAGACAGTGAATTAAAAATGAAACGTTGAAAGTTAAAATATTTCGAAAAAAATAAAATTACAAATGATAATTTTAAAACATTAGAAACATATTTAAACATTATGCCTTATTTTTTTCAAAATTAATAATCTTTATATGCATTTTCGGAATAAAGTTTATCATTTTTTCTTTCATTAATTTTTGATTTTTTAAGATAAATGTGTATATTCTATTCATAAAAGCATAAAAACCGCTACAATCATTTACAGCAAACTAGGCATTTACAAAATTCACTTCATTTTAGAACCCAACAAGTGGTCTGAGTAAAAAAGTAATTGATGATCATCTTAAGATATTCGAGTTCAAATGGCTTTATTTATCACGAATATATACTAACTTTCATTCACGATTTGCATGGAGGTTAAAACGTACAGTAAATTAATGTATAGAATATTATGAGGATAAGATAATAATTTTCAACCATCCTTTCCATTCACTTGGGGTTAATGCAAAATCTCTTAGGTGACTCGGATTTTGTTAACCAAAACCATTGGCTTTTTCCACCCACTCAAATCCAGGAGACACAATAACCGGGGGGTTCTTTCCTTGCTCTATATATACATGATTCCCCATCGCTTACCCCCATTATCAAAACATCACAATCCAGTGTATCTTTTCTAATACGATCCTCTTCCATTTTAAGATTTAACAATCTGACCCAGAGAGTAATTGCAAGATGAGTTCAAGTAGCAGAGCGTGGATCGTTGCAGCTAGTATTGGAGCTGTGGAGGTGTCTGCAGATGGAAACATACCGTAAGTTTTTTAATGCTATTTATTTTTTAGAAGAATTGTAAAACCCTCTGAAATTTTCATAGAAACTCAGGCTTCAGGCTTTTTTCACCGACGTCGATTTCAAATTTGGACAGGAAAAGAAAAACAATATATCTCAAAGCTTGGAGATAAAAATGTTGAAGTTTAGTGTACGTTTTGTCAGATAAAATCGAACCGAGAAGATGAAAGAGATGAGAAAAGAAATCTTTTCCTAAAGATTAGTAGTGGGTAATCGAGTTTGATTAAATTTTTTTTGGGGTTAAATGAGTATACCAGTAGTTTATTTTATGATTTAAATTTAAAAAATAATTTAGATTTAAGATATTTTTTAGTCAAATTTATAAAATTAATGTTAAATTATTTGATTTTTTAATTACTTATAATAATATTTTATAAATTAATTCCAATTTTTATATAATATTTGTATGATGTATAAGTGGAGAAATTATAACATTGGTCATTTCCGCCACGTCATCCATGAGACTAACCAATCAAATGTATATAGTTTATTAATTTTTGCATCTCATCTTTTTACCAAGTAAATCTTAACTAATATTTACTGTAAATTAAATTTAAAAACAGTTTTTACCAAGTGAAAATTCACTTGGTAAAAAGATGAGATGGAAAAATTAATAAAATGGATACATTTAATTAATTAGTGTCATAAATGACGTGACGAGAATGACTCATAATATAATTTCTCGGTATAAGTGAGTTAAAGAATTTATTAAAAGAAAGTATTTAAAAATATATAAGGTGGTTAAGCAATTAGTTTTGGAGCTTTGAAAGATACTCCTGACTTAATGGAAATTATTAAGGAAAACCACTGCCATTTTCAGTTACATAATCATGATTAGAATATAATCCTTAATCCCATTTCCCCCAATATAATTCATGTCATCGGGTGATTATTTATGGATATTTAATTCATAGTGTACGTCCAAACCACCCACCAAGAAACAGAAAACCACCGGCTGTTTCCACCCACTCAAACCACGAGCCACGCCGCAATAGCCACCGGTTTCTTTTCCCCTATCCTATATATACAAGGAGCTACACAGCTTACCCATCAACAAAAAACCATCAAAATCCCGAGTATCTTTCTAATACGATCTTCTCCAATTTCCCAAGTATGAGTTCAACTAGTAGAGCGTGGATCGTTGCAGCTAGTATCGGAGCTGTGGAAGCACTGAAAGACCAAGGTATCTGCCGATGGAACTATACTGTCAGGTCAGCCGTCCAGCATGCCAAGACCCATCTCAGGTCTGCTTCTCAGGCCAAGACCCTCTCTTCTCAATCCTCAGCTGCAATTTCAAAGGGACTGAGCAGGGAAGACAAGTCTAGACAATCGGAACAGTCTTTACGGACAGTCATGTACTTGAGCTGTTGGGGTCCAAATTGAGCCATAATCAGTTCAAGTTTTGGTCCTTCAGAACAAAGGTTTGAGGATTGAGCGGGCAAACACACTGGAACATGGTTTTAGCTCTCCATTGGTTGGTCTTCTCCGTATGATTGTATATAACATACAAAAAGATGTAGGGGATGAATATTTCTCTATTGTCGTGTATAACTAATGAAAATGAATATTGAGAATTGCTTGCTTCTTATCTCTGCTTCAATTTTCTTTCCAACGTTTTCTTCATTTCTGAGACAAATAGAAGAGAAAGATTTATTTTTTTGCCACTAGATCAGAAGATATGGGAAAGGAACAACAGGCAATTGGCTCCTGTCCTGCTCTTGGTTTTTCGGCAATGGTTTTCTTTTGGTAGGTGTATGGATTGGATGCACCTTGGGTAAAAAGACGTAAATGCCCATGCAAACTCACATGATGACAAATAATAGAGGAGGGTATTCAATGGTGAGATGATTAAAAAATGGGCAGCGTGGCACACGGTATTTTCTTATAATAATTACTTCTAGTGAGGCTGGAGAATGGGAGGACGATCCAAACCGACAATGCTACATCTATGCATTAGATTGTCTATCAACTGAGGTAGGATATGACATCGCATTAAGATGAATATAATTAAAGAAAAAACTTAAAATATTTTAATTAATAAATAATTTTTAAGACTATAATTACAATTAATTAATATATCTTTTAGAAATAAATAATTTTTAAAATTACAAATACAATGTAATTAATATATCTTTTAGTAATAAATATCTTTTAAAAATATTCAATTATAGAACAAATTACAACACACAAAATATTGATTATAAAATATTAGTATAATTTAAACTATGTTAAATATACAAATAAGTGTCTAAATCATACTTATTTTTAACTTTAAGCATCTAAATTATTATTTTTAATAAAAATAAGTGTCTAATTTTGTTTTTAGATGCTCAAAGTTTCAATCAGTTACCGTTTTAAGGTTGTATTGTTAAAAAAATTATCACCCAATCATATTTAGATATTTATTTTTATTTATTATTTTTCTTTTTTAAAAAAGATGAAAATAAAAATATTTTTTTAAAAAAATCTCAAAATTCCTAAAATATCCAAAATAGTCCTAAATTTCTAACCCAAAATCTTTAAAATTATCGTCATTGTCGTCGTCGATAATCTCGTCGGACCTCATTATTATCGTCATCGATCGTCGCCGTCCATTTTTCTTAACTACCCATCGTCGGTAATCGACGGAGGTGGGTTAATCAGATGTCGCTCGATTAAAACTTTTTGTGTTGGTTTTCGTCGTCCGATTGACACGTCTTTCATCGGTTACCGACAATGAGTGGTTAGGAAAATAGACGATGACGTCCAATGAAGACAAGGATAAGGGTCCGACGATGCTATCAATGGCGATATCAATGATAATTTTGGGGTTTTGGGTTAGGAATTTGGGTCTATTTGGGATGTTTTTAAAATTATATTTTATTTTTATTTAAAAAACAAAAAAAGCCGTATGCCATGTTTTGATTGAATAATGGATTTTTAACAGTCGTTAACAGCCAAACACTTAAAATCAATGAAATAAAACTTTAGGCACATTTTTATCAAAAAATGTTTAGGCTCCTAAAGTCAAAAGGTGTATAGTTTGAGCACTTATTTTTGTACTAAGCCTTTAAAAATAATCATTTTTATTTTTATTCTTCAAATATTTCGACTTAAAGATTTTTTAAAGATTTTGGGCACTAAAATTATGATGTCGATTAAAATCGCAGTGTTTAACAAATATTTCGACTTAAAAGAATTTTAAAGACAAATACAAGTTTAAAATACTAAAATCATGATCCAAATATACAAATTTAATTTATTACTTACATGATTTATCTATAAAAATATTTAGATGAATAGTAAAATTAATTTATCTTAACATATTAAAATTTAAATTTATCATTTATATAAAAACATTAAAATTATATAAATATTAGGAGATAAACAGGGATTAAAAGTTAAATATATTTAAATAATTCATTTAATATCTTTTATGATTATTTATATAAAAATAATAAATACATAATTTATTAATTTCTATCCAAATTATCCTGGGTAAACTACCGGTGGGTATATAAAGTTTTCTCCTGTTCAAACCACTTGGATTCTAAAAGTTTGGAGGAATACACGCACGTTTTTGGCAAACGAGCAATCTCTTTGCACATGCTGAGTTCGTAATTAAATACTAACACTTTTTTTTTACCTTACAAGAAGTATCCAGAGGTTTTTGATATTTAATTTTGAGGGGCTCAACTATAGATTATTTTTAATAAATTTTATACAAAATTTTAAAGGTAAATTTTTTTATTGTGCTGATTTATATATAAATAAATATTAATAAAAAAAATTAAAAAAATAATTAAAAATATTTAAATATTTGAAGGGTTCAATGAGATTTTTGGAGTCATTCAAAGAACTTCCAAATATTTGGAGACCATTTAAGTATTTAAAGAGACCTAATTATATTTTTTTAAAAATAAAGAGGATCAAATAATAAATTTTGGGACCGTGGCCCATCGATCCCCACCCAGTTTCGCCCTTTATCCAGGAATATTATAGTACTACATTGGGGATAAATTATCTTAATATTGAAATTGACATAGACTTGAAATACATTTAAATTAAATAATAAAGATCAAGGATTAATTCGTCTGATAAAAAACTACATGTAATTAAACTCTAATTTTACCAAAACTTAGTTTGTGTAATTATTGAACCTGTAAAGATCTAAGATGTATATAAACCCAAAACTAAGATATATACATCATACAAGCAAGAACCCATACCCACACATGACAAGCCCAGCCATGCCACGATGTATTTGTTGGCTCAGTCCTCAAAACCATGTTTGAAAAGAACTCCATGGGTAAATAATTCACCAAAAAGGATGTTTTTTGTAAAAGAAATGATTCAGTTGGGACCCCAACAGCTCAAGTACATCACTTTCCTCAATGATTCTTCTGATTGTCTGGACTTGTCATCCATGCTCAGCCCCTTTGAAATTGCAGCTGAGGATTGGGAAGAGAGGCTCTTGGCCTGTGAAACCGACCGCACACGGTTCTTGGCATGCTGGACTGCTGACCTTACAACATAGTTCCATCTGCAGATACCTTGGTCTTTCAAAGCCTCCACGGCTCCAACACTGGCTGCCACAACCCACGCTCTGCTAGTTGAACTCATCTTGCAAATACACTCTGTTTCTCGAATTTTGAAGTGGAAAATGCTTTTAAAAGAAGGATGCACTGAATGTTTATGGTTTTGTTGATGTGGTAAGTGGAGGGGCTGCTTCTATATAAAGATAGATGAGAGAGCCGATAATCAGGAGCAAGAAAGAAACCAGATGCTATTTGCTCGTGTTTTTTCGATGGTGGTTTTCTTTTCTGTGGGCAAGTGGGGTTGGAATATGACATCAATGCCCTTATGAAATCACATGATGACAAGAAACAGTCGAGGACAAAGAAGGGGATTTAGGATAACATTAAGTCCTGAGATGATTAAAAATGAGCCAGTGGGCACACGATTTTTTCTTTCATAATTAATAGTGGATTGAGTACTGACAATCCAAGCCACCAACTTTCCCAGGTTTGGAGGAATACAAGGGGCATACTATGAGGAATACAAGGGGCATACTATGGCATATGTTCAAACACTTTACCACCTGCTGTCTCCTGAGTTTGTAATTAAATATTTACACTTTAGCACATGGTGTATGAAAATTTAATCAAAACCTTGCAAACAGTGCAAGTGCTTGAATCTTCTGATAGCAGTGTAAAATTGTGAAAGATTCTTGGAATGGTTATAATTATAGTCATATGCTTATTTTATTCGGCAGTGTTGTATCTTATATTTTGCTTTTCAATTGATCTAGTGGCAAAATAATCATAATTAATTGTGGGAGACATCATATATCATGTCCAGTTTCAGATAATGTGAAAACCGAACATGTTTCATTCTTGCATCTGTATTTGGATGGCGCAGAATTGAAGACAACAATGAAAAGAAAATTGAAACAGAGATCAGAAGCGATCAATTCTCAAAATCATTCTTCATTATTTATACACGATAATAGAGAAGTACATTTTTTGTGTTCTATATACAATCATAGGGACACGACCAACCAATGGAAAGCTCAAACCAAGCTCCAGTGTGTTTGTCCGTTTAGTCCTCGAACCTTTTTTTCCGAATGACCAAAACTTGAACTGACGAACCAATGATTCATCCAAAGAATTATGGCTCAGTTGGGACCCCAACAACTCAAGTAGATGACTGTCCGCAAAGACTCTTCCGAATGTTTAGAATTGCCTTCTCTGCCCAGTCCCTTCGAGATTGCAGCTGAGGACTGAGAAGAGAGGGTCTTGGCCTGGGAAGCAGACCTGAGATGGGTCTTGGCATGGTGGAGGGCTGACCTGACAGTATAGTTCCATCTGCAGATACCTTGGTCTTTCAGTGCTTCCACGGCTCCAATACTGGCTGCAACCACCCACGCTCTGCTACTTGAACTCATCTTGCAAAATACTCCTGGAAGTAGTACTGAATCTTGAATTAGTATGTAAGAGAGATGCACTGTTTAGTGGAGTGAAGGGGATTCTTATATTTATAGGATATGGAATAGAGATGGATAAGAATGCCAAAATGATTGGGGAAAAGGAACTACAGGCTATTGGCTCCTGCTCATGGTTTTTCGACAATGGTTTTCTTTTGGTAGTTGGATAGATTGGATGCACCTGGGATAATAAGACCAAAATGCCCATGTAAAATCACATGATAACAACAAATAGATGACGGAATTCAAATATTCAACGGTGGGAGGATTAAAAAAATGGGCGGCGGGCACACGGTTTTTTTATTATAATAGTTGTAAGCAGGGACGGATAATGGGAGAACGAGCCAAACCACTGGGATTCTAAAAGTTCGGAGGAATGCACGCACTTGTTGATATTGGCAAATGAGCAAACTCTTTAAATGGTGGGAATGCTATTTTTTTATTTTCTTAGGTATAATTCTTTTTTTTAGATAATATTATCATTAAAATAATGAATTATATTTATATTGATTTTTTATTACATTTTTAATTAGGTGTAATTATTTATGGTGTAAATTTATTAAATATTTTATTTAATATTAGTTTAATATATAAATGGTGTTGTATATGTTTAAAAAATTTATAATATTTATTATATTTTTATTAATTTTGTATTTATAATGTTTCTAGAGTTATATGATGAGATTGCATGTTGCTTGAGAGGAGTGAATGCTTTACGAGTTAATATTATTAATTTTATTATTTGATTTATAAGATGTTTTTCATCTTAAAAAATTAATAGGTTAATTTATTTTTATCATTTTTACTACTTTTAGAGTTATTTTTATTATTTACTTTAATTTATTTGATAAACGGTCAAAAGTAATAAAAATTAAAACATATTAAACGTTTAGTATTTTACGGTTTACAAAAAAATTAAAAGAAAATAATAATAATATATAAATATAAACATTTTTAAAAATAATTTAATATGTTAATTATATTATAAATATAATGTTTTTGTAAATTTTATATAATATAACGAAAATAGTTCTATAATTTTTATGCAAATATTTTTAATTTAATATTGTAAGTTTAACTTGTTTAAAAGAAAATATATCATATGAATAAGTTGGTAAATTTTGCTTCCAATTAATCTTATATTCCTCCAACCAAACACTACAATCTTATATTCCTACAAAATAACCAAACATGGTAATATAATATTTCCAATAATGTGTCAGGTAATGTTACATTATAGTAATCTCATTCTCAGATATAATCTTACATTCTGTAAACCAAACGCCCCCTAAATATGCTTTTTAATACCTGAACTGGACATATTCTATCTAGTTAACACCTTAAGATTTTTTGCACTCAAATTGATACTCAAACTTTATTCCTATTTATTATTTTGGTACTTTTATTAGTATTTTTAGTTTTTAAATTTTATATATTTTATCAATTTGGTCATAATTTAAAATAATTTAATAAATTTAATTATTCATATTTAAAAATATCAATTTAGTCATTTTTACGATACTGTCAAACCAAACGAGTCTATTAAATCAAAGTAACATTTGAATAATTGCATTATACCATAAAACAACAACAAATTTTTGTTAAACTTTTATTATACCAAAAATTAATACAATATTTCTAGGATAAGAACAAATAATTTAGGAGATGAACAAAGAGTAAATTGATATAATTTTTAAATATCAGGGGTTAGTTAGAACCAGATTGAAAGGATGCATAAAAATTGATACCAAATTGGGAGAAGATGCCTAGTACAAGTATCAACTTGAGAGAAAAATTATTTAGGTACCAACTTAAGAGAAAGCGTATAATTTAGATATCAAATATATATTTAAATAGTAAAAAATAATTATATTTTAAGGTAAATTTTAAGATCTAGACTCGTACAAGATAGTACAACATGTATATTTATTACCACTTAGTCAATTAATAGTTCTCAATACTAACCATCTTTTTTACCTTGTAAGATAGAATCAAGGACAAAATTGAGAATTGTCAAAGATTAGGCAAATTAGGTAAAATAAATTTGTTAAAATAGGAAAAATTAGATTTTATGGATTTTTTAAAACAATTATTACCTATGAAAAGAAAAAAAAAATTATTTTTAATGAGTCTAGAACCTATAACCTATGAAAGAAGAAAATGTTAATTGAAAATCTTTAACACTTACTCCAAACATTATTGGCATGCCTTAAAGACTTATTTACGGATTTGAGGTATTTTCTATAATAACATTGATATTCGTCACATATTTTCGATAATATTAAAATATCGATTTTATTATTATTTTATATAAGACTAAAAAAAAGTAAAATAACATAAACTAAAGTACATGTTTTCAAAAAATTGTTAAACTCACTGATTCATTTTGGTCTATGTTATTTTATTTTTTATTTTATTCTTTACATACGAAAATAAAGCACAATCATCCCCATTTTAAAAGAAAGTGAATTTAGATTTTAACTTTTAAAAAGAAAAATTATTAAACGAACTTACTCATCATATCATTTATGATCTCATTTAATAATATTTTTTATATAATTTTCTTTAAGATAAATATTCACTTCTTTTTTACATGTCAACGAGATAGATGAACCTTATTAGTTAAAACTACAATGACGTAGTACGCCAGATCCATCTAATAATTTTCTCTTAAAAATAATAAATTTTGAAAATATATATTTTAGTCATGTTATTTTTTTTTGAACAATAATATCTGAATTTTAATCACTGCATTAAAAATAGTAAGTTCGTTAAAAATCTCTCACAATAGTACAAAGAAAAGCAAACATTTCTATCGAGATTAACCTACTAAAATTTAAAAATCTTCTTAAATTTTTTTGACTCTATCCAAATGAGACGTTTTACTAGTAAAAAAATAATGAACGAACTAAATTACTGAATAGATTGATCCGCTACTCAAACATGATTACATCAACAAATAACCTTTGACCGAGTGAGGATTTATCTTTTTAAAATTTAAAATCGTAAAAATATCTGTAAAAATATTTGTACAAGCACCAATCAACTGTTAAAGTATATTAAAATTATACCACAAGAACGAAAGTAATACCAAGAAATGAGAAACAAGCAATTCTCAATATTCTTTTTGATTAATCAAATGATGATAGAGATTAATTCCTCTCCCACATCATCTTGTAAACTAAGATATATACATCATACAAGCAAGAACCCATACCCAGCCATGCCTCGATGTATTTGCTGGCTCAGTCCTCAAATCAAAACCTTGTTTGAAATGACCAAAGCTTGAACACCATAAGTCAATAATTCACCAAAACGGATGTTTCTTGCAAAAGAAATGATTTAGTTGGGACCCCAACAGCTCAAGTACATCACTTTCCTCAATGACTCTTCCGACTGTCTGGACTTGTCATCCCTGCTCAGCCCCTTTGAATTTGCAGCTGAGGATTGGGAAGAGAGGCTCTTGGCCTGTGAAACCGACCGCACACGGTTCTTGGCATGCTGGACGGCTGACCTTACAACATAGTTCCATCTGCAGATACCTTGGTCTTTCAAAGCCTCCACGGCTCCAACACTGGCTGCCACAACCCACGCTCTGCTAGTTGAACTCATCTTGCAAATACACTCTGTTTCTTGAATTTTGAAGGGGAAGATGCTTTTAAAAGAAAGATGCACTGAATGTTTATGGTTTTGTTGATTTGGTAAGTGGAGGGGCTGCTTCTACATAAAGATGGATGAGAGAGCCGATAATCAGGAGCAAGAAAGAAACCAGATGCTATTTGCTCGTGTTTTTTCGACGGTTGTTTTCTTTTTTGTGGGCAAGTGGGGTTGAAATATGACATCAATGCCCTTATGAAATCACATGATGACAAGAAACAGTCGAGGACAAAGAAGGGGATTTAGGATAAGATGATTAAAGATGGCTGGTTTTCCTTTAATAGAGTGGAGGGAGTACTGACAGTCCAAGCCAGCTGGTTTCTCCGATTTGGAGGAATACAAGAGGCATATTTTGGCGTATGTTCAAACACTTTGCCACCTCCCGAGTTTGTAATTAAATATTTACAACCTCTTTAACTTATACTATAAGCTTATGGTTATTGGTACGTGTTTCCGCCATTTCTAATCCACGTATGCAAATAAAAACAATACATGCATGTGATCAAAGCTATATTTTTATCTGTATTGTTCAGAATTCCAATAACAGTGTAAATGCATGTGGTGGAGCAGTTTTTTTTTTTAGAATTTTTATTTTTAATTTTATTTAAAGAGAAGAAAAAAAAATTCTAAAAGAAAAAATATGACGTTGTTAATGTGTTTAAAATCTATTATTTAAAAGAAATAAAAAAATAAATATGAGCAATTTGATTAACCGGCTAAATATTATATTTAAAAATGATTGAGAGCGTCTATTGAATCAAATATTGATTTCAACAGTTTTGGTTATAATGATTTTAGTTCCTTTCTTTGTATTTTTTTGTTGAAATAGTGGTGTAGTTTTTTAACGGATTAATTTTACGTTAAAGAACGTATTTTAAAAATAAATAAAAAATTTATTTCATAGTCTTAACGGTTTGGAAATTGAAAATCTTATATTTGATTAGTTGATTAAGTTATTCATTTTTATTCTCTCGTATTCTCTTAAGTCACGGGCTATAAGCTCATTATAAATATATATTTTTTAAATTTTTCCTCCCTTTTCTCTAAAATCCTAAATAGAATTAAGATTAAATTTAAGATTTATAAAAAAAAACATAATTCTTTTGAAAATATTCATTGATCTTATTTTCTAATAAGATTGTCTGAAAAGAGACTTTACGAAGGTTTATTGTTATAAATAAATTTGATTAGCTATTTTGCTGAGATAAATTCTACAATAATTAAGAGATTTGATTAGGGAATATATGCATCTCGAGCCTTACCCAAAAAAAAAAAAAACATATTAGGAGTATTTAAAAGTTGTTAGTGTCTAGTTTGGACTAAAGCTTTTATTGTATTATTTGAAAAAAAAATATTTATTATTTCACACGAATTAATTTATTTGATGATTGAATTTTTTTAATTTGAAAATTCGATTAAGTGTACAAAGTAAAAGTTTAATTAATTTTTTCTTAAAACTTTCAAGATTTCAAACACCCTTAAAAACTAAATTATTACATCTATTGCAATCTATTATACTAAAACTAATAAATATCAATGGTATTTTAAACTTCAATCGAAATTTTCAAATGATGATAAGAACATATTCTACCATGATCGTAACAAGAGTAATTAAAAAGTTTATTTTTCCTAATAAAATAGACATGCAGTATTAAAGAAGCAAAAAAATAATAATAGTGAAATGTTAAAGAGAATAACCACAAACTTTTAAAACATGAATTTATCATGGTGGTTGATTATTTAATAAAGTTTGAGATTTCGAGGAAGCGCATTTGGCCAGTTGGTTAATTTTTTTTTTGTTCTCAAATATTTTTTAAGCTATAATTTTAAACTTATAAGAGCATCCTTCTTTCTCATAGAGTCTCTTTTTTTTCTCCTTTTCTAGATAGAATTAAAATTAAAATTTGTCAAAAGAATTTTAAAAATATATTTGACTGATTGGTAAAGTTGCTCATCTTTGTTCCATCATTTCTCTTAAGTCATGAGTTTTAGACCCACGAAAAGTATTTTATTTTCTTATTTAGAATTTTTTTTCTTCCTTCAAAGTAAGATTAAACTTAAAATTGATCCAAAAAAATAAAGTTTGAAATTTCAATTGAAGCTTCCATGATAGTTTATAAAATAACTTTGTTAGTACATACAAATACTTACCGCCGCGTGTTAAAGCTACACAGCCTACAACAAGCAAACAAAGTTGCAAACAGTATCATACGAAGGTCGTCCACTAACATCATATGTGATATATGGCGAACGTGAGATCGCAACACTTTGCCCAGCGATCCCATAACAACGTAACGAAATCGTTGTGGGTTACAATATAAACCTACGACATCCTATCATAATGAGTTCGATCAACACGCCACGATTACTTGGCCATGACATATGTCCCAACAGTATAAATAGAACATGAAATGAAAAAAATAAGACATTCAGACTAGAGAAACACCACAAATCACTATAACAAAAGCAATAGATACATTTCTTACATGACACTGTCATCTAAACCTCCGTTGGACCATCGTCTTTAACCCTTGTTGACTTTAGCAATCAACAAACTTTTATAACTACTTAGAGTTTTTTAATGTTAAATGTTAAGTGCTCAAATTCTGGTTGGAGCAATTAATGTAGAAGAAAGCTTCTTGGCCTGCGAATCTGATCTGAGATTGTATGCATTTGGTAAACTTGGATGTGTTGGGATTTGTAAAGTTGGTTCAATTTTGTTACATCCCCGGACTAATATCATAAAAGAAAAAAGCTGCGAGGGACCAAGAATGAATAGGAAACCATTCTTATAATTCATATCATTAGTTATAAGATCATAGACAAAATATACATGATATATAGACCCCTGGAAAGCTCAGCCACGCCCCAGTGTGCTTGTTGGCTCCGTCCTGGAAGCTCTTTCCTGTACGACCAGAGCTTGCACTCATGAGCCAAATGATTCACCCAAAGGATATGTTTCTTGTAAAGAATTATTCAAGGCTCAGTTTGGACCCCAACAGCTCAAGTACATGACTGTCCGCAAAGACTCTTCCGATTGTCTAGACTGACTTCCTCTGCTCAGTCCCTTTGAGATTGCAGCTGAGGATTGAGAAGGGAGGCTCCTGGCCAGGGAAGCAGACCTGAGATGATTCTTGGCATGCTGGACGGCTGATCTGACAGTATAGTTCCATCTGCAGATACCTTGATCTTTCAGTGCCTCCACAGCTCCAATACTAGCTGCCACGATCCATGCTCTGCTAGTTGAACTCATCTTGCAAATACTCCTGGAATTAGTGTTTTTGGTGTTTTGATGGTGGGTAAGTGAAAGGGGATTCTTATATTTATAGGACGGGGGATATGTATGGATAAGAAAGCCAACATTTAGAGGAAAGAAAGAAACGAAACCAGAGGCTATTTGCTCGTGGTTTTGGTTTGGTGGTGGGCGGAGAGGTTGGACGCACTTGGAAGAATATGACTAAAATGTCCATGTAATATCACTTGATGACAACAAAGTAGATGGGGACAATGAATATGTTCAATCTTAAGATGATTTAAAAAATGGGTTTTTGTTTAAAGAAGAGAGAGTAAAAAGATCGGGTACAAGTTTGGAGGAAAACAAGAGGCATATCTTGGACACACATATTCATGAATTCCCAATTAAATACTCCTTTACAATGTCTTTACCTTATGAGTTAGTAGTGGTACGTGTTTCCGCATCCTCTAATCCACGTTGCACCAGCATCTGCTGACAAGACTCGTAATTCATACAAATAATTCTTGTGTAATATTTTCTTGATGGTTCATCTTTCTGCATTTAGAGTATGCTTTTGTGATTACAGATTCGTTATGCAGACGTAGATCAGTGTTGTTGAGTTTGTTCTTGTCCGGATGCTCATGTCAATTTGGAGTCCTTTTATCTGATTGCTTGTGTTTTTTCTTTTTTCTGTTTTGTTGTATGGGTGTGCAAAAAATCCAATTTGTCTATTCATTAATTCGATCTAAAATTTTAAATATCCGATCCATATTTTATTTTCGAATAATTTGGATTAGGTATTCAAAAATTTCGGAGGATACGGATAATTATTTTACATTCGGATCGGACCGATTATCTAAAATTAAAAAATTTAAGTTTTTTTATAGATATGAATCTTGTTATATTCGATATTTTTTACTTGTTATATATGAAATTAAAATTTCCATAATTACAAATTTTGTTATACTTAATAATTTGTTAATTGTTATATTTAAAAATTCAAAATTTTTATAAAAAATCATGCCAGCAAGACTAAGCCCTTCAAGTTATTTAACTTCTGAACTCTTCATCCAGAGTTCGAGAATTGTGAGGGATTCTTGGAGTGAGCCGGCCTTTGGAGATCCTTTGACAATTTTATTCTGCAAATTAAAGAGATTAAAGCCTTGTCTGAAGAGACTGAATCAGGAGCATTTGGCAATATCTCTGGTCAAGTTTTGAGAAAAAAAAGATCAACCGAAACTCAACAGATTCTTAACCTGTCTAATGTTTTTTTTTGGTGATATGGTTATAGAGAAGAAACTACAAAAGAAGTTAATTGCACTGGAAAAAGTTAAGTTGCTGCTTTATCAGCAAAAAGTTAAGATTAACTGGTTGCAGGTGGGATTAGGGGATAAATTTTTTTCACTCTACAGCAGCTACAAAAAAAAGAGAAATACCATTAGATTGATGTATGACGATTAGAGGGATAGATTGGAGAATTTTGATGCAATTGCTGAAGAGTTAATAGGGTTCTTCACTAAGCAGATTGAGACTGGATGAAAATATTTAAGAATACAGTGTGAATCTTTTAAGGGAACTGCTCCAATTCTCTCTTCCTAACACTGCTAGTGTTGATTTGATTAAAGAGATTACTGAGGCTGAGATAAAGGCTGCAATCTTTAGACAAGGAAAGGATAAGGTCCCTGGCTCTGATGGTTTTACTTCAGGCTTCTTTAAGGCTACTTAGTCTATTGTGAGTGCTGGTTTTACTACTGCAGTGAAGCATTTATTCAGATCCTCTTCTCTTTTACCTGCCTTCAATGTTACTGCAGTGGTACTTGTCCCTAAAGTGCCAAATGCATCCAAAGTTAAAGAATTCAAGCTAATTTTTTGCTGCTCAGTTGTCTGCAAGACTATCACAAAAATCTTGATGGCTAGGCTTGCAGAGTATTTCCCTAGTCTGATTTTAAGTCAAACTTTTATTAAAGACAGGAGTATTGTAGACAATACCTTACTGGCCCAGGAGCTAGTTAAAGGGTACGATAAAAAATCTTTATCTTCAAGATATGTCTTGAAAGTGGATCTGTAGAAGGCCTTTTGACTCTCTTAGTTGGAATTTTGTTTTGCAAATTTTAGGAGCTCTAAGTTTTCCTGCACAGTTTAGAAGATGAATACAAGCATATTTTACTGAATTTAAATTCTCTATTTTTTTAAATGGGAGTCTGGTAAGTTTTAAAGGAAAGAGGGGAATTTGACAGGGAGATCCTCTCTCTTTTTATCTGTTTGTAATGGCCATAAATGTGTTTTTTCATATGTTTGATGCAGCTGTTGTCTGGAGTTTTTCAATACCATCCTAAATGCAAGAGAGTGCATTTGATTCAACTCTGTTTTGCAAATAACCTTCTGATTTTCCGTGAAGGTATACTGGATTCAGTGCTGAGAGTTTAATGTGTTCTGGAGAGATTTTATGATCTTTCAAGGTTAAAACTCAATGCATCCAAATCTGAGCTGTTCATTTTTAGAGTCTCTGTCTTGAATCTGAAGGAAATCCATGTTGCAACTGGGCTCAAGGTGGGATTATTGCCTGTGAGATATTTGGGGATCCTCTAGTTAGGGGTGAGTAAAACTCGACTCGAAAAAACTGAATAACTCGACTCGACTCAAGGCGAATATACTCGACTCGTCTTGACTCAAAATTTTATAAACTCGACTCGAAAAAATTTCAAATAAGGTTTGAGTCGTAAAATAGAAACTCGAATAACTCGAAATTTTTAGTAATTAATAGATTTATTTTTAAGTTCGAGACAAATCCCTCAATTTTTTATTATATATATACCGATATATAAAAATATGAAGAAATATTACAACATATGAAAAAATATGAAGAAATATATATATATATATATATATATATATATGCATATATTATATGATTAGAGAAAGTGATTTAAATTAAAATCAAACCGTATTATAACATGATAAATAATTACAATTAAATTTTTATAGGAACTCGAAAACTCGACTCGAATCGAATTTTTTAAACTCAACTCAAATCGAAAAAAATTCAAATAAAGTTTGTGTTGTAAAATATGACGCTTCAACTCGAATAACTCGAAATTTTTTTACTCGATGGAACGCTCACCCCTAACTCTAGTACCCAGAAAGCTTAGTATGAAGGATTGTGCTGCCCTCATTAACAAAATAAGGGCCCGACTTGATCAGTGGTCAAGGAGGAACCTTAGCTAATGCTGGGAGGATGCATCTTATAAGGGCTGTGCTATTTAATATGGCTAACTTTTGGTGTAGGCAAGTTATTTTGTCTAAAGAAGTAGTTCAAGAAATTAAAAAAATTTGCTATAGATTTTCTTGGAAAGGTAAAAATACAGCAGCTAATGGGGCACATGTAAGCTGGAGGCACATATACAGCCTAAAAAGTGAGGGAGGTCTTGGCTTGAAAGACCTACAGTCATTGAATCATGCTTGCACGATTCATTTAATGCACAACTTACTTTAAATGAGTGACTCTTTGTGGATTGCATAAATTATGGAGTATGTGATTATAGATGAAAATTTCTGGCAGTTGGAGAGTAAGCCCTATTATAGTTGGTATTTGAGGAAGCTTCTTAAGATGAGAGATGAAACATATCTAATCCTAGTTGCTGGAAACTTAAGACTCACAGTAAGGGGGATATGAAATGATATCAGAGTGGTAAAGGAGGTTACATGACATAAAATTGCGTGATTTCCCTTGCAAATACCTAAATATGCTATAATTGGGTGGATGGCGATTCTAAAACAGATTGCCCACAAAGGACAGGCTGATCAAGATGGGAATAGTTGTCGATGGTCTCTCTGAGGATTGTGGTGTTGGCTTGGAGTCTAGGTGCCATTTGTTCTTCGAATGTTCCTTTTCCAGGGAGATTTGGAGTGCAGTTCTTAGGCTCTGTAGGTTGGCTCATGGGGTGATGAGTTAGGAGGAGTTAAACTGGGCTACTGCAACTCTGAAAGGAAAGTTCTTCATTGTGTTCATACTTAGACTGGCTTGGCATGCTTATATCTACTTTGTGTGTGAAGAAAAGAATTATCGGCACTTTAGAGGTGTATCTAGAAGCTGTACATATATACTAGATTGCATTAAAAGTGTAGTTTGTATTCAACTGAAAAGTAGGAATATACGAATGGAAAATATAAATAGAAGTCTTTGTGCATCTTGGGGAATTCTCTAAGGAGATACCCAGGGGCACGTATAGATTCTTTGTAGCAACTTTTGTTGTTTCTTGGATAAATAATACAAACGCTTATCCAAAAAATTTAAGAAAAACTTAAATCAAGTCATAAATTCGGATATTCGAATATTTGAGTTTAAAATTTGATATCCAAAAAATCGAATATTGAATCAGATACATATCGTTAAATTATTGATCTAAAAATTTTGGATATTCGAAATTTCAGATTAAATTAGTCGAATATCCAAAATGCACACTCCAGTGTTCTGTGTATATTTGTTGTTGTTTCGTGTTGCTTGTCTGTTATTGTTCTGCTGCCTGTTGGGTTCGGACCTTGTTTATGGATTTCTTTTCCCTTTATTTTTCTGTTTTTGTTAATGTATAAAAGCCAGCTTTCTTAATTCAAGAGTATATACGATAAAAATCATTTCATCAAAACACAAAGATTTGAACACAAAACATAAGTAGAATTTTGATTTGCGAATAGAATGAGCTGAATTGTAAATATTATTTCATGATATATTTTTATAATATTTATTTTAAATTAATTAAAAACAAATCAATTATTATAATATATACAATTAGTTCACAATAATCGTTGCTCATTTTTATTCTCAAGTTAGTTTGGAGTTCCTACATCTATTTTATTTGAGAAGAATAAAATTTTAGACAATTTTGGAACCTCACTAGAGGAGCTGATCTCATTCTTGATAATATTCGATACATTGTACAGGTTAAACTAAAGCAAGAGGGTATGGTTAGAAATCTTCTACCCTTTTTAATGCCCTTATTTATGCTCCGCACTACAAAATTAGGTTTAGGGTTTAAAATTAATATTAAGGTTAGAGTTTAAGGTTTAAAGAATTAGAGATAAAGTGTATTTTTAGAGTTTAGTTTATGGTTTAGAATTTAGAAAGGAGCAACGAAAAGGGCATAGAATTGTCGTCCAAAGGGTCTACATAGGAACGACCATATTAACGTAAAACTTTGTTCTGATTGGGGGTGTTAGTTTGATAATTTATTTGAAAGATTATATAATTTGTAGCAGTTAACTGCTCCTTTGGATAATAATATAAAAAATTCAAAAAAGTAATTAGTTCACAATACAATAGCATACATTTTCAATTGAATGAGACATGTCATAGAAGAAAAGAAGTAACTTGAAGAGCTTTGTTGATTGTTAAAATGGACAAGTACCGGAGATGGTAGTCCGATGGTAGCTAAGACGGTCGTTCTGAATCGAAGCTCGTGTATTGTTCTCGTTTTTTCGTGGGATATGATATCTGGGGTTTTTTTTCTTCTCTCTCCCTTCTCCTTGCTGCATGTCTAGTTTTATACTACTTGGACATGTGTCATGATAGGGTTGTCGTGGCGTGTTGATTGGACTAGTTATGACTTGACGTTCTAGGTTTCCCTCGTCATCCGTAGCGGGCATGTGTGTAGCCACGTGGCTGCTGGATGAGGCGCGATGTTGCTCGTAGTCTTGTATGTCCACCAAAAATTGCGAAGGATATCGCACAGCTTCAGGTGATCTTGTGCGTTGTGGTCTGCATGCGTTGTTACGCTCATCGCCGGATGTCCTTTATACCGTCTGCAATCTTACTCATTCTGATTTCGACACGTGACGGTAGGTGTTTATGGGTACTAACAAGCTTATATTTATTAAAATAAGCCTAAACATATAATTAAATGATTTAGTAGAATAAAATATTAAATATTTTAATTAAAGTTTGAGATAATAATTTTTATAAATAAATTAAGTTAAAACGATCGTCTTATAATAAACATATGTAATATTTTAATTTAGATTAATCGATTAATAAATTATATAATTGTGGTTAATCGCTGCTGGAATCGGATGCTAATCATAATAGACACAATCTGAGCGACAATAAGCCCTTGGTTTTGACTTCGAGGACGAGCACCTTTTATCTGTCGGCTCCTGTCGACAAGACATAAATTAGACTCGATGTGGATCCCAAAGTAGCGTCATTTAAAAAAAATGGCTTAAATGAACTTTAGGTGCTCAAAGTATACTATTTTTGAACTTTAGGTGCCTAAAGTATTTTTTTGTAAAAATAGGTGCCTAAAGTTTCCAAAGTTATAATTTTAGGTGCCTGGGGTTAATTTGCCGTTAATTTTTAAATATATATTTATTTTTATTTTATTTTATTTTTTTAACTTATTTTAAAAAACTCTAAATTTCTAAAATTCACAAAATTGCCCCTAAATTCAAAATCTCTAACCCACCCAAATTCAAATCACGATTTGAGTGGATTTCGTCGCCGATGTCTCTGCCGCCGCCGACCACATCCTTCGTCGGACCACCACGGTCTTTTACCCTATCATCCCATCACCGGAAAATAGACAGGAGTCGTGCAAAACGCCAAACGAAGGCCGAAACATTCAAAATTTTATTCGAACGATTTGCGACAAGCGGCGGCTGAACGACGACGATTGGTGCATGGTTGTTTGGGAGAGGGGAAGACGCTCTATTCCGTCGCCGGAATCGTGGCCAACGGCGGCGGGAGTGGTCGGGTTGAGGGATTTAGGTATTTAGGGATTTTGGATTTTGAGGCTTTTTGGAATTTTAGAAAATTGGGGGCTTTTTTGAAAATGTAATTTTTTTTATTTTTTAAAAAATAAAAAAATATAAAATATAAAACTTGCCATGTGTCACATTATAATTGGCTACAAAAAAATTTAACGGCAGTTAACCCCAGGCACCTAAAACTATAACTTTGAAAACTTTAGGCACTTGTTTTTATAAAAAAAATATTTTAGGCACCTAAAATTTAAAAATTGTATACTTTGGGCCCCTAAAGTTCATTTAAGCCAAAAGAAATTGATGATTTGTTGACATACGACAACATTGGTTTTGGCTATTGCTCCGAGTAAAACAAAAAACCAAGACCCAACGAATGGCATCTGAACCAAAGGATCGCAAGCGCATACATGTGTTATGAGCGTACGCAATTACCATAATGAATGAATGATTGGACCAAATTAGTAATTATCCATCCAAGTGCGTAGGAAGCAGCCCCTGGAATGTAGCCAATCAAGTGGCTGGTGCATAAGCATTGGCAATGATTTCAGACTTGGTTCCAAGCCCATAATAGACGTAAGATTATATGGCATTTTTTATCTAAAAATTTAAATTATATTCAAATCGTGTGGAGTATCATCAAACGTCAAATTAAATTCAGGTAAAATTTTTGAATTTATGATTAAGTGCGGGTCGGTTGAAAATCTGCATCCCTATTTAAAACCCCTAATAGATACAAGATTATTTAGCAAAATGATTCCTCCATATAATATTTTATTTAAAATCATGTATTCATGTTACACACTTAAATATTTCAAAAAAAAATGTTACACACTTAAATAAATATATAATATTTAAATAATTAATAAGCTAATTTGAAAGAAAACCCATTATCTACAACTATCACATGTACCATAAAATATATGGTTCACTTGTAAAAAAAATAGACCATTTCAACAGAAGATTGCATATATAAATAAGTTGAGGCTCCTTGCGCTTCAAGAATTAGGTTTAGTCACCTGGCGCCGGAATATGTGTGACGTGCAAGAACAAAGAGATAATTAGCGAATAAAAGACCACAGCTCTCAAGGGATGATGGAAGGAGTCAAGGCTAATTACGAGAAGGACATTAGGCCGGGATCGGAACCCGGAAAGTTGTCATCCGAGGTCGAATGGGTCACGGTCTCGGGGACGGGCAGCAGACAAGCCGTGAAACAGGATGGGTTAGATGATAAACAGAAGTTAAGGGAAGCTGAGAAGGCCGAGTATCTCATGCATCTCATTTGCTTTGGACCTTGTGTAAATTAGTTCTTTTCCCCTCTTATATGTAGGTATATGTAAGGCTGTTACTTTCAAATATTTCTTCTTCTTCTTCCTCCTTTCTGTATGCGTAGAAATCGTCGTGCGGGTGTTACGATCTAAAAGACTGTTAAAAATTTCTCTATGTAGCTGTTTAAATGAATCGAAATTTTCATTTTTCATAGTCCTTGTTCTGTTTAAGTTAACTACCAGGGACCAAAAAGGTATTTACTTGTAATTCTTACAAAGGATATGTATTCATTTCAATTTAGCACTAAGAGTATGGGATTATGATGAAAACAGTAACCAAATTCTTGCTATTATCTGGATTCAGGATTACATACGTTAAATCAAGTTCTGGGTACATGCCATACTTGTAAATGGAGATTGCTTATGTATCCAGAACTGAAGTTTAAATTTTTAGGGGATTAAGTTTAAATTCACAATTGTATTAATTTGTAATTTCATAATTTTAGAGGGACTAAAGTGAAGTTTTACCCTTTCTCCGCCCCTGGTTATTGCAATCCTAAATATTCAGCCACTAATCTTTTGGTTGAAAGATGTGGCTGAGGTAAACGAGTAGGACATGGTTTAGAGCAGTCCTGCAAAGACCATAGAATTTTGGGCTTGCAATCAACTTTAAAGAGTACAAATATAGTTTGGTCCATGTAATGGTCGGGCGGGTTTTGGTTGATCCGCATCCAACCCTAAAATTAAAAGTCTATGTTTAATACAACTTGATCTTATATTTAGAGACTTTTAATTCGATTCAAATTTTAGAATAAAATTATATATGCGACTTAACTCAATCGGACACAAATAAAAAAATTATTTGATAAAATAAGAAGATAATTAAAAAGTAGAGAGGGACATTACAATAATTATTTCTAAATATTTAAAGAGAATTTTATATTATTATTTTGGTTTGATTCGAGAATTTTTTACTCTAAATTCGAACATAATCTTAATTTGTTTTTTAAAATCGATCGTATAAATTCTAGACCTGATAAACTTGACCCGAAACTCGAACCAATTTACTCGATATAGTCCCGAACATGATGGTCTAAATTTGACCCGAATCCGAATCAAAATCGAACTGAACCAAAACCAACCCGAATTTAGTTAAACCGAAAATCAACCCGATTCAAAATTAATCAAAATCGAAAATAACCGAAACTGAAATCAACCTGAATCGAAAACAACCAGAACCGAAAATCAACCTGTAATGAAAGAAACCCGAACTGAAAATTAACTGAACCGAAAATCAACCCAAACCGAAAGCAAACCGAATTTATTTTCCTCAAATATGTATGTTTTTTTCTCATTTTGTATTATATTACTAAGTAACAACTACCTTTAGTAATAGTTTGATGGTTTAATATTTTTTTCTCCTTTAAAAGATCATCTTCATATATTGACTCAAAGTGAAAGCTGACCGAATCCGATATTGACCCAACCCAAAAAGTCAACCGATCTGATATTGACCTGGCTCGAAAATCACCTATCCGATATTGACCCGACCCGAAAATCAACATATCCGATATTAAACCGACCCGATCTAGAATAACATAGACCCGAACTAAATCCGAATCAGACCCAATCCGACCCAAATCGAACCTAAACTAAAAACAACCCGAACCGAATATCATGATATGGTATGGTATGATACTCTTTCTACCCGATCCGAACGACCCAATTGCCACCTCTAATAAATTCATATCGAAATAGAATCCATCGAATTCAAATAATTTGACCATCTCTATCCATGTCTAATAGGCTTAATCTCTGATTCTGGTGTTTCAAATCCAAGTCCAAATGTAGACTAAAGCTAATAGATGTTACATTTTGATATATCTGAAATAGGTGCCTGTGTTGTTCTTGAGTCCATTTTCTCAAATAGATGGCGAGTTGGAATTATTGGACATCTCCCAAATACCTAGCTCACTCATGTATGGTGATCCAGTTGCCATCTCCCCAAATACATCTGGAATCTTCATTCCTACAATATAAATAAAAAATGTTTGGGTTGACCACATTTTAAGCCACATACACGCAATACCTGCATGATCGTTATCGTATCTCCTTGGTTATATCTCCATGCCTACACCAACTGGTACCAACTTTAACTAACGTAATTTTATCAAACCCTAAAATCCCATACGCCAGATGTGAACTCATACCAATGCTCCGACTGTAAAAAAGCTACATCCATATTCAAAGTTTGTTGGAATTATTGGACATCTTCCAACAAGACATGAACAAACAAAATTTGTCTGTAATCTGTATAACTACTATACATACTTTTATTACTAAAATACTATTTCTTTTGGTCAACTTTTGGCAGATGTGGCGATTGTAGTAGCCACAAGCAAACCATGTGTTTGCGACAAGTAATCACCTTTACATGTGTCAAATACTTTAGCATAGACTAAATTAATTTATTAATCATTGATCAATGTGACGAACCAATGCGTGCAGTTTCACCGACTGAGCGAGTGACATATTGTGGCAAATGAGGATCCAAATCTATGAGCGAAATCTTGGTTTATTTTATTGGTCATCCGATAATATAATGACTAATGAGAGCACGCATGTGTCATCATGGTAAACGTTTCTTAACCTTATTCGTTAGTTTTTTTATTTATCTAGAAGGCGAGATGTTTCTATACGAGTAACAGGGAGACATAAGTTTAATTAATTATGATTTAAGATTTTGTGGGAATTACTTATAGGTGTCTAAGTTTAAATATATTTTAATAGATTTATATACAATACACAAGCTGTGAAAAACAAAAAATTTTCACAAGTGTCTTGATTTTAAGGTTTATATGTTAGGGGTTTAAAATTTAGGTGTTGCTATTAGAATTTAGAGGCTAAGTTTAAGAATTTAAGTTGTAACCTATAAACTCTAAATTATAATATCAATCCCTAAATTCTAACAACATCCCATCACTTTTAAATCACTAAACTCAAACCCCTAACCATTAAACCCTAAAACTAAGCGCTTGTGAAAATTTTTTGTTCCAACCACGTATGTATTAATAATTACCCTGTTTTAATTAGCATGTTCATATGTTTATTTTCTTATAACTATTGATTATGATCGTAATTATACGGATGTAAAAGTATTTGACCAATTTATGTTGATGTTAGATAGGGGTGGAAGGAGTTACGCACCTCATTGTCAATGACTTTCAATTGAGTGTCCTAATTTCAGTGTTTGGCCTTAAAGCTTTAGCTTCTGCACAGAAACCATGTATGGCTATGCCTCCCCCCTTGTTTTAGAGTAACAAATGTCAAAACGAAGCATAACCACACAAAGCTCCAACAAAAGGCAGGCAATTACAATAGGATGGTTGACTCTACGTGTCCAGAATTTAGTGGTTTGCTTCAAAACAGGAAAGTTTGTCACGTGTTTAGTGTTGAAGAACATCTCTTGTTAAACTGGATTGTCTTGTGCTAGTCTAAAAGCTTCCCATAAATAGGATTTAGTTGTTGGACCAACAAAAAAGAAAAAATTTGAATTTACTCCCATTTGAATATTCAATACGATAGAAAGTGCAAAATTGGCTGAAATTTCCTACAACATTATTTCTCTTATGGTGTATCTGTATATACACCTGAAAATTTTGATCCAAGTTTGATTATTTAAATTCATTATTTGATTTGAGGTCTGATATAAATTCGAATATGATTGTCTAAATTTAATCTGAAATTCGAAAGAAAATGAACTGAATCAAAATCGATTCAAATTTTAGTTGGACTGATATGAATTCGAACCAATTTTCGTTCAATCCGAAAGCAATCTAAATAAAAAACAACCCCAATTTTTTTATCCAAAACCGATTTGAACAGAACATAGATATGATTTTAACCTGATAATCGAGTTGAAGTAAATGAATAATTTATTTTTTACTATTATCTATTTTTTAGCAATGCGATAAATAGTAAAAATGATGCATGTTTTATTCTCTTTTTGTATTATACGGCTAGTTAATCACCATCTTTGGTAATAATTTAATTGTTTAATTAGTATCATCTTTCTTCTTTAAAAAGATCATCTTCATATTTGATCTGACAAAAGACACGCTTTTTCAAAAATATAACAATAATTCTTCATATACTCGAAAACCAACCGATATGATATTGGTCTGATTTAAAACTCAATCAACTTCATCCGTTTTTCCACTAGGATACTTTTTGGGTTCATGTGTTACAAATCAAATTGCCTAGTTTTAAGTAGTTCTAATGAGATATCGATGCACTTTTCCTTTGGACCAAACCGTTCATCATCAACTTTGAGAAGATGTCGATCAAAGAGCCTAGTTGTCATTCATCTGTATTATTACATCTGGGTTTAGGGTAAATTAGTTAGCAAGGGTCCTCCACACTCAATGTGATTCATTGCTTCAAAATCAAAGGACCTATAATATCTACTCAATCAATACAAAATGGTGCATGCCATTGTCAAAATGTTTAGATGAGGAAACCGTACATACCTCTTACAACAAATCACACATAAGAAATATATACATATGTCAACAAATAATATATTAATTGGTTGAAATTAAAATATCAAAGGACCAACCTTTTAGCATCAATTCCCTTTTTGTACTCATTTGCAATTACTATGAAATAAATAATAACTTTTTTTTTCAAATCACCATTTATTTCCATCTCAATCAAAAACTATCTGCATGTCACCATTTTCTTGCTAAGTATTTTAAAATAAACTATAAATGTAAATAGAGTCTTAATTTAGTTGACACCCTTGTTACGTTATAATAAAGAGGATATAAATTAGATGAAAACTGTTTGCCCTAAACTATGGACCTTTTGTGAAATACATAAAACTTTGAATACTTGTTATTTTTTTTTTTTTTTTGAGAAAAGAACATTGAAAACTTATTACATGTCCGTAAATGAATGGATAAATAATTAAATAGCGACATGTATGTAAACGTATGATACGTAGGGAGTAAGGTATATGTGTCAGAAGGCCGGCGCCAAATCCTATTGACTTCAATCCTTCTTGTTTCCAACTCTCTCTTTATATAAATGGAGCTCATTCTTCCTTCAGGATCGGCGACTTACACTTCTCCATTGTTTCTGCTTCATACTTACTTTGGAAACTTGTTATCATCCAATGGGAAGAACACCCTGCTGTGACAAAAATGGCCTCAAGAAAGGTCCATGGACTCCCGAGGAAGACCTTACACTCACCAACTATATTCAGATTCATGGAGCTGGAAACTGGCGAACTCTCCCCAAGAATGCTGGTATGAAACTGTGTTTCTCTCGTGTCTGCACACACAACACATATTGCTTGGTTGTGTTTTAATTAATTGTTGTTTGTTTGAACTGTTTAGGGCTCCAAAGATGTGGGAAGAGTTGTCGTCTCAGATGGACAAACTACCTTAGACCTGATATCAAGAGAGGGAGGTTCTCGTTTGAGGAAGAAGAAACTATAATCCAACTGCACAGTACTCTAGGGAACAAGTAGGTTTCACAGTTTGGTAATCGTTTTTAGATAACAACATGGTGTTAGAGTTTTATATGGTTTACTAATTTTTGTTCTGGATTTATTATAATAATATCAGGTGGTCGGTTATTGCCGGTCGTTTGCCGGGAAGGACCGACAACGAAATCAAGAATTACTGGAACACTCATATCAGGAAAAGGCTTCTGAGAAATGGAATCGATCCGATGACACATGCTCCGCGGCTTGATTTTCTTGAACTTTCTTCCATTCTCGGCTCGACTTTGTGCAGCCAATCTGTTCTCAATGTGTCGAACTTGTTAGGTGCACAGGCCGCTCTCCTAAACCCTCAGCTGCTAATCCTAGCCAATACGCTCATGTCTTTGAAGCAAGAAAACCCGGAATTGGTGCTGCAATATCTCAACCAAAACCAGCTCTGCAACTCTCAGGCACCAATCCAAGATACTTCAGCTTGCACCACATCTGCTGTTCCTTGTACTTCGATGGTGAACCAAACAGGATTCATGCAAGCCACCGGAGAAGGGTTTACTTCCAACATGACAAACATCAGCTACCCGAACTCCCAAGAAAATTTGACATCTTCTACTTTAACTAATGCATTTGTCGGGCAACCAAACTCAACAGTTCCCATTCTGTCAGAAAATTCGAACTTGCAATCACTAGATGGCAACCGGAATTGTAACTTTGATTCTGTGAGGTCAACGCCGATATCAATACCAACACCTTTGCATTCATCACCTACGTACGTGAACAGCTGCAGTTCTAACGACGAGATCGAAAGCTTCAGCAGCTTGTTTAAATTTGAAATTCCTGAAGGTTTGGATATCAATGATTTCATGTAAATATTATACATAATATATAGCTTAAGATTTTGGATTTGTAAACTAAATGCACCATCATTGTTTATGATTTTCGATTTGTTTTTCCAGAACATTTTTTAGTGGCTTTTGTTTCTTATATATATATATATATATATTTGAACACAGTTATTCTTGAACTCAGAATATTCTTATACAATGATATTAGTGAAATAATTTCTTTTACTGCCTCCAATTCCCTATACATGATTTTCCGTAAAATAAAATACAAAATCTTATTAAAATAAAGACATCGAAAAATGATGAAAATTTTGTATTCCTCATAAAGATAAGCTAGTATCTAATGCATGGTTGGGTTAGGTGCAACAGACTAATCTCAACGAAAATTAACTACTAGAAAAAGGAGGATCAACGACATTTATTTGATTTTATTCTAATTGTTATATTACAAGCAAGCCTGAGAAAATGGGTCAAAAGTAAATTCAAATCCATGATCTTTGGTAATATCTTTTATGTGTTTAATTCACGAGAAAGAGTCTTATATTTTTTTCTTCTTCTAAAAATATGTATGATTAAAAAGATAGAATCATACAAAGGCCTAGATCTACGGTTGTGGGCCTTAATAAAAATCTTCCTAAACTTAAGTGAAGGAAAAGAGTGCCTCACTAAAAGAGTCTTATACTTTAAAACTATATTTTTCATATTTAGCTAAAAAAAATGTTGATAGCTTCATTATTTTAGAGAACATTACTAGTTTAACAGTCACTTGTGCAGGATTTGAATTTCGTCCCTTCTTTTGACGAACAATTTTTTTTTACTTTTTTTCTTGTCTCTTTTCTTGTCCCAACGTTAAAAATTAAACTCTAAACCCTAACTTAAATTTTAAAGCTTAAACACTAAAAAATATATTGTATTTCCAATAAACCCTAATCTTAAACTCAAACCCATAAACCTAATTTCTTTAGTGTGAACATAAAAAAAGGCATAAAAAGAAAGAAAGAGGATTTTTTTTTTCTTTTCCGACTACAAAAAAAGGTTAAATAAGTTATTGCTAATGCTATAAAAATCAAATTTCCTAAAGAAAAAATAGGAATCAAATCCATAACGATTCAATTAACTTATATTATAATATGATCAAGATTAATATTTTATTGTGTTAGAAATTCATGACAAAACACGCAAATAGCTCACCAAACCGAATACTCATTATAATTAACAATGTCAACTTTTTGGGGGGCGAAATGTCAAATTTTACAAGCTGCAGATGATGGACCGATTACGTATTCTATTAATCTTGTATAAAGATAGAGTAGTATATGATCACTTTTTGAAGTAGATAATTATGAAAATTTTTACTGTTAAACACATAATAATGCCAACGCAATCACATTCTAGAAGTATATATGCATGATAATTAACAAATTTCATTTCATTTCAATTTAATTAATTAATTAATTAATTAGGATTTTTCTTTGGCATCTTCATTTTTAAGCGATGCCAATTAATTCCGTCTCTTTCTCCTGCACCGAAACTTCATTACACTTTGATTACATATTAATATGTAGAAAAAGTGCGGTCTTGTCTTTTGCGTGTAGGCACTCAAATGAAAACAATGCTCAATGAATAGTTGGGAACGAGAAATTATATCATAGGTCCGGCTTACCACGTTATTCATGGTCCTAACTAATAAAATCATTTATTTTATTAATTTTTTCATGTCATCTTTTTACCAAGTGAATCTTCACTCAGATTTATTGTAAATTAAATTAAAAAATTACTTTTTACTAATTGTAGATTTATTTAGTAGAAAAATAACGAGGAAAATTTTAATGAAATAGATGCTTTTTATTGGTTGAGACCATGGATGACGTAGCGAGCCGGGCCTGTGATATAATTTCTCGTTCGAAACAGTTTAATCTCTGTTCAAATAAATCAATAAGATTTTAAGACTTGTTTATTGAGCAAATTATGCATAAATAACATACGTTCAATTTGGTTACGTTGAATGAAATCGTTAATTTATAATTTATTTGAAATTTATTTAATATGAAACTAACGAATTGTCTCAATATAAAAAAATGATATTTATTTTTGGAATTTCGGATTCAAACAACTTTATCTGTAAGGTGTTTGAAAGGGTTACAAAAACGTGTGAACATATATTATTTTGTAATCACAGTAACTATTGCAATTATGAATCTCATCAAATTGGGTGTAATTATATACCTCCAATTACATGCTTCAATTCATAGGGGTGATAATTGAAGTAATTATACTATAATTTTACTCTTCAATTTTATAATTAGGTAATTTTGAACACCATATAATTTTCTATGTCATGTTTGATGGTACAAAGTGTAATTACACATTTATATATTTTAAATTTTCTGTCATTGGGGTCACCTAACTTTTATCTCACTTTTATTTTGGTCCCTCTCGTTATCTTTCGCTAGAAAATGCTGACGTGGCATGTTAGTTTTTCTTTTCCACAAGGGCAAACTACATAAACGGTCACCAAACTTTTAGGGCGCTTTCATTTTGATAAGCAAACTTTTAAAACTTTTGTTGGGATCACCAAATTTTTATTTCGCTTTCATGTTGACATGGCCTAGGCTTGTAAACGAACCGAACGAACACGAACAAGGGATGTTCATGTTTGTTCGTTTAATTTTAACCGAACAAATGAACGAACATGAACAACTAAACGAACATAATTTCTTTGTTCTTGTTTGTTTGTCAAGGGAATGTAGCTTCTTCGTGTTCATTCATGTTCGTTAAAATGATTAACAAGCACAAACGAACGAACATAAAAGGACATATGTGAATAAATTTAAACGAACATAAACGAACGAACATATGTGAACAAATTTATTTTTTAAAAAATATAATACATTTGTTATGAAAAATAATAAATATAAATGGATATATAAGAATAAATTTAAACTAACATAAATAAACGGATTACCGAACGTTCACGAACAAACGAGCATTTTGTTTGTGCTCGTTCATTTAATTAAACAAACAAAAAATCTTGTTCATATTAGTTTGTTCAATAAATAAACGAACTTCCTAACGAATGGTTCACGAACGGTTCGCTGAACGTTTGGTTCGTTTACAACCCTAACGTGTCCTATTATTTTTTCTTTTCTTCAATAAAATAATATACTTTGGTCACAAGAAGAGAATGTATGTTTATAGCTTCTAGTATTGCAACCTTAATTATGTAAAATAAAGTGTGTTTCCAAATACACAATAGTAATTACATTTTTATACAGTAACACAGTAGTGTCGTCAACAATCTCTAGAGAAAGTGGTTAAAGTTTTCAGTTGACACATTTTTCTTCCCTTAAGTTGTGGGTTCAAGACCCAATAAGAGTAAAATTTCCCTTCATCCTCCCCTAAGTAGAAATTGTTTAAAAAAAATAACACAGTAGTGTCTGAATACACCCTTAATTTAAACTAATAAACACTAACACAAATTTTGAAATTTGTAGTGAACGTAAATTAAACATAAATTAAAAAAACAAACGAACTAAATTTGATTTGAAATGGTTTTCCTGTTATTTTTGTGACAAATAAGGTGACCATCTTATTGGAGACCGCCTGCCGAATCAAGAAGCGGTTAAGTGTTTAACGATTTTCTAATGATGGTGACTAAATTGATAGTTACCTAAAAATTGAGTAACCATTTAGATAGTTTACCCAAAACTATATAAACATCAAGCTGAAATTGAGTTTGGTCGACTGAGAATGACACTGAAAACCTAAAGATCTGTCTGCTATTGTTCAACAACTTCCATCATGTTCATGCGTGCTGTCCATAAGAATTAAAGGCAGAAATAGATCTCTCACCTTATGTAGTTTGAATTCTAAAGCCAGATGAAATTAATTTCTTTAGGAAAATCAAAATTATTATCACTCATATACAATGGCGGAACTCAATGTGATTTATTAAGATAATTATTTAAAAATATTTAAATTCAGAAAGAGTCAATAATATAAATCATTTTTTTGGACTAATATAATTTTATCATTCCCTAACTTAAATTTTTTTAGAGGGCCGTGACCCCTGCTGGTCCTTATTATGTACCTCCCCTGCCCATATATACGTGGGCAAGATTTTGAGGTTTCACCCTCTTATATTTTTATTTTTTATTCTTAGGGTCAATAATAATGTAAATGAATTGTGATTTTTAGGGTTCATTTGGGAAGAATATATTTTATTACAATAATTTCATAAAAGGTACCCCTTGTAATTTTAGAGGAACTTTGTTGTACAAATAAGATTTGGACATTTTACCCTACTAATTAACAAACATGTCAGAAGTAATCAATTTGTTTTGAAAATTAATTGTAAAATTTCTTTAATTTAATTCCACCTTAAACCTTTTTCTATTATAATTAGTTATTCAGCAACTGATTTTAATTACCTGGGCCAAAAAGTATGGGTCTCCACAGTTAAATAAAACCATGACCCTAAATAGCATGGTTGCCCGGCTGGTCTCACTCAGACATTACAATGGATGATGTATATCGAGGTTTGAAAAGTTTGAATGTGTTTAAAGTGGTTTTATGGTTAGATATCTAATCTAATGAATTAAACGAAGAGATCAAGATAGATGTTATGTTGAAATTTAGAGTTTATCAGTCACTGTATATAACAATGATCGACACAATAACACATGACCTAATAGTTACAATCAATCAATTGAGCACTTAATTGTAACTCTTTAAAATTTATTATTTTTAACGAATAAAATATTTCAAATAAAAAGTACCTAATATTTAATAAATTGATGACATGTTTATCGTAGTAAATTAAGTGATTCATTTATATATATATTTTTGTTTAACCATCTATACTTAATCTATTAGTTGATTAATTCGGATCGAGTACTGCATAAACATAAGCGTATTCAGAGATGGGCCTACTTAGGCCATGGCTCACCCCATGTCCAAAATTTTTGTTTTGTTTATTTTTCAGAAATAAAATTTTAAAATTTAAGTTTTTTATTATTTTTAAAATTTTTATTGTTCCTAAACTAAAAGTTTTGGTTTTATTATCTCCGAAGTCAAATCTGAAAGTTATACATTTTTTATCCTTCTCTTTCTATAGGGATGTAAATGAATATAATGTTCGCATAATGCTCATTTATTAAGTTAAATAAGCGAGTATGAATAATTTTTTATGCATGTTTAATAAACGAACGATCACAAACAAATGTATATTCGATCTATTTATGTTCATAAATAAACTAGTTTATTGGCTCGTTTAATGTATTGATCACTTATTTATAACGTTGTAAATAAGCAGTGATCACTTATTTACACAATTATAAATAAGCACCGGTAACTTTTTTACATCTAGTCACTTATATTCACGAATATGTAACTATATTATTTTTAGTTGTTACTCTATTTTTAAATTGAAAACTATAAATATGAGTTATGTTAGATAAATTTCTTATTTTGTTTATATTAGCCCAATCAATAATATTTTTCTGGATTCATCACTGTGCATATGCTCATTATAAGAGCGACCCTCTCAACTTAATATTTTTTATTTACCGTGTCATAATTTGAATTTTTGACTTTATTTAAAGAATCTAATGTTTCATTCCACTATATCAATCAATTATTGATATTTATTTATATATGTTTAACTAGAGTGACGTATTTACAATCTTATTTGCCCTAGAGCTAAGCACCCCGTACGTACCGTCGAATAAACCGGCAATGGTGGGAAATGTTTGGGCACAACCTCCTGATATTGAGAGACCATGATTAGAGCTTTTCATATTCCCTCTTAGCTCATTTACCAAAGCTTTTGCAGGGCCATATATATATATATATGAATCAGATATCTCACACTTCGGCGCATCTTAGTCTTTGAAAAACATTTAGAAGAAAATTAGCTGTCAAACGAAAAAATTTAACCGAATACTTTATATTTGCATTTTTACCGTATTTTTGTGCTTAATTTTAATATCAAATGCTCATTTTAAAAAAATTAAAATTTTTAGCTTCTTTAAAATTGCTTTTTATCTCTAAATTTAGATTTTGTCAGTTTCGTCTAACGGAGCCTTAAACTAGATAAAATATGTGTATCCGGAAAGCTTTGTAAATTCAAATTATAAGCAGAGTCGTGTCAGGTATTTTTGAGATTTAAAGCGAAAACTTAAAAATAAATCACGTAGAACCAAAGCATATAAAATTAAATTTTATTGTTTTAAATAATTAATTTAATATTTTATTAATAAATTATTATTTTCATTATTTTATTTAAGAAATAATTTAAATACAATTAAAATAATATATAAATTTCATTAACTTAAAAGATTATTATTTGAAAATTTATTAAAAATATAAAAATAGAAGATAATTTCCTAAACGGATACATTGTTACTCTCCTATCCGAGACGACATTAGAAGCCTCAATAGTAACAAATCAAGTGCATGCATTATGCTTACCTGGTAAACCAAAAGACTAAGTGGTTTTAAAAAGAAAAGGCAATTGGAAACCATATCTGGTATTAGGTTTTTCGATTAGGCTTAAACAAAAAAACAACCCTTAAACTATGCATTTTTTTATTTTTAGCCCTTAAATTATAATTTGAGCAAAATATGCCTTTAAACTATCATTTTTTGTCATTTTAAGTCTTTAAACTATTTTTTGGTCAAAATAAGTACTTAAATTATGTCATTTTTCTTCTTTTAGTCCCCAAAACTATTAATTTGTCAAAAAATCTTTGTGATGTGTCAACATCTTATTAGTCAAGCTAATTTTTTTTTATTTAAATAACAATCGGACTTAAAATGACAAGAAATAATAGTTTAGGGGCTTATTTTGATATATGATATTTTAAAATTAAAAAAAAACATAAATATTTATATATGTTATAAAAGCCTATAAAATAATATTTTTGTAACCATGGACTTAAAGTGACCAAAAATAATTGTTTAAGAGCTTATTTTGCCCAAATTATAGTTTAGAGACTTAAAGTGACTAAAAATAATAATTTAAAAGCCTATTTTACTCAAATTATAGTTTAAAAGTTAAAAACAAAAAAAATATAGTTTGAGATGTGTTTTTTAGTTTAAGACTTTCTATTATAAAGGCAACTTTTTTCCTTGGAATTATTTTATGATTGATTGATTATACCTGGATGTTTGTCTTTGTCTTTGTCTTTGGATTACTATATGTATATTTTTTCAATCTTCGTTGAATCCTGTGTGAACTCTGAATCTCATTTTTCTTTTTTAAATTTGAAGCTGTCAGTCATTTGTAAAAATATTAAGGCTTATTATAAAATAAGTATTTAAATTATTTTTTATAATAGGTATTTAAAATATTTTTAATTAAAATATATATTTAAAGTTTTTTTAATTAAAATATATGTTTAAAATATTTTTGGTTGAAATAAATGTTTAAATTTTTATTTTTTATTAAAATAGGTGCCAAAGTAGGTGCCTTGGTTGATTTTAAAACAATCAAAAAATTAAATTTTAAACGTATATTTCAGCTAAAAAATACTTTAGACAACTATAGAAAAAAATACGTAATTTGAGCGCTTATTTTATAGTTAAACCAAATAATAAAGGAAGAAGCAATATTAGCTTTGACATGCAGTTATCAAGGCACAATTAGAGGTGACAATCGGGTAAATTCGGTTCGTTTTGATTTTCGGTTCGAATCGCATTCGGTTCAATTTTGGATTAGATCGGATCGGGTTTGATTCAGATTTAGATCGGGTCTATGCAATTTTAGGTCGGGTCAATATCGGATCGGCTGATTTTCGATTCGGGTCTATGTCGATTCGGGTGATGTTTCGGGTCAGGTCAATATCGGATCAGTTTTCAGTTTGGGTCAATATCAAATAGACCATTTAAATTTTAGTCAATTTTCGGATCTTTAGGTCAATTCGAGTTGAGTTGGATATGTATTCAATTGAGTATATGTAGAATTATTGATATATTCACGTAAAAAATATATTTTTGTCAATCTTATTATTCAGGCTCAATTTTAACTCTTAACCGTTCAATATTTCGAATTAAACCATCATTGAGAGATGATAATATGACACAAACTCAACCTATAAGGCTTGTTAAAGTTTAAAACTTGAATTTCGTATTGTGTCCATTATCGAGATTCAATTGATTGTTTTTATTTTTTAAAATAAAGTTCTACATATTTTTTAAGATGGAAAAATTTAATTTTACGAAATTAGAATTAGACTATTTGGAAATTATTTAATAAAATATAATTTTATCATATTTATTTATTTATGGATTAAAATCAATTTAGATATGTTTTAATTGTTTGAGATTTAATTGGATATTTAATTTTTTGGCTTGGATAATTAATTAATACCATAAATTAAATAAAAGACTAAACCAAATATACAATTAAAAGTAAAAAATTATATATATATATATATCAAAGTTGGCGTGAAATGTAGTAATTTTATTCTACAATTCTACATATATAATATTTTTAAAATAAAAAAATTATCGAATCATATATGAAGATTTTTTTAAAGGAGAAAAGATATTTTAAACCATTAAACTTTTACTAAAATTAGTTGCTAATAAGTAATATAATAAAAAAGAAGAATAAAACATACATATTTACTAGTTATTATACTATTAAAAAATATATAAAAATAACTTATATGTTCATTTCGGCTCAATTATCTGGTCAAAATCAGGTAGTTAATCAGTTTGGATCGAATTTGGGCAAATTAAATTAGGGTTATTTTCAGTTCGGATTACTTTCGGTTCGGGTTGATTTTTGGCTCGGGTTGGTTTCAGTTTTTGTTATTTTTAGTTATGGTTACTTTCAATTTGGATTATTTTCAATTCAGTAAATTTTGAGCCGGTTTTGGTTTGGTTCGGTTTTAGTTCAGGTTCGATTCATGTTTAGATCGCAATGTTCAAGTCTATATCAAATTTCGGGTCAAGTAAATCAATTTGAATTTTGAATTTCTGGTCAAATTTGTCGGGTCTAGGCACACTTATTTGGACATTTGTGCTATGTACACTTCCGATAGGATAGTATATTTCTTGAAAGAGTGTTTAAATGTACTATTTATTTAATAATTATAGTTAAATTGACTAAGTTTGTTGTGACAAGTTTTAATTCTAATTGATAATAAGTTACGGGTTTGATTTGGATATTTTTTTCTTATTAAAAAATAAATATATCAATTTTAGTTTAATTTTACATCATTTAATTATTAAAATATTCAATTTAATTACTACACTTTCGAATTATACTCTTTTAAATCACTCGGACGTTAAGTATTTGGCGCCAGTTATAGGACGATGCATTTTGAGAGCTAATCTAAAATTTTAATCTTTTCCATAGATGACATCATTCTCCAGTGTTGTTCGACTACCGTCGAACGTTGTTTACAACAAAACTAGCACTGAAATATTTTCTCTCCCCCCCCCCTTTCTTCTTTTTAGTTTTCTTTAAAATCAATAAAATTAAACCTAAAGCTTCATCTATATCTTGATATGATCAAAACTTCATTATATGATCAACACAAAATCAAGATATATTGTTTCACTTTTTTTTTCGCTTTTTTAAATAAAGTTTCAAGAGAATAAATTATTTTTCGCTTTTTTTAAATAAAGCCAAGGGACAAAAATGTTCTTTTACATAGGAATTTTCCCCTTAATCAAGATAAAGAGTGATATAGACCACCAATAGCCCTTATATTCAATTTGTAGTCTTTTATTGGGTGAAGGTTTATTGAACCTTTTTAGTTAACATGTTAATATTTTTTGGTATAATTTATGTTTATTTTATAGTTTATATTCGAAATTTGTTGTTCTTTATTTTAATTATGTTGTTTTCAAGAGAGGAATTTAAAATTTCTCCTTAAAAAACACGAAGTCTTTTGCCATTGCACTTAATAACGTGTAGTTTACATTTTTCATAATTAAACAAATGTATAATTAGAGAGAACGATGATGATGATGATGATTAATTGATTAGTACGCAATGGGAAAAGCGCATGTTTTTTTTTCTCCCTCTCTTGATATGATGTTACGGACTATTATCGTTTCCATTGACAAATCGTCGGACCCATTTTGAGTTGTTCTCTACCATTCGTTACATGAAGGAGAGGAGACTATATTTGCAACGATTTGAACCCTAATCATTTAAAATGTTAATAAACAACTTAATCATATTTATGTAAATAATCAAATTTATCATATTCAATTAATATTTAATAACCTATCTATCTAGCTTTGATTTACTTGAATCTTAGTTTAACAAACTATTAGAGTGGGGTTCTAGGAAAAATCAAGTTAATGTCTAAGTAGGTGTTTAGTAAACAACTCTAGTAGTGTTCACTATTTTTAAAAAAGGAAACGTCTCGAAGATAAAATCGGAATTATAGATTGAAAAACAAAATATAAATATTTGAAAGTAGAGATTAATTTATAAATAATTTATTTTTAAATATATATATATAAGGGTAAAAAAATTGTGCGTAGGGAGACCAGAGTTTCTACCACTTAATACATGGCTCAATCTCTGACCTCGAAAGTTACGGTAACCAAAAAATTCAATATATATAAAGTCAACCATACCACTTATTGACTTGGTGGCAAGTAGTACCTCGTGGTAGGTATTATATTCTATATCAACCTTCCATTGTAGTCCAGATACAGAAAGACAAATATGAAAGTGTTGGAAGACATTTTAACACCTATTATCTAAAGATTTCTATCGGTTATCTATAGGTACGACGAGATAAGATACTATATTTTTTAAAAAAAAATTAAAAGTTTAAATTTTAACATTATAAATAAAATAAATTAAATTGAATAGGGCATACGGCATTAGAAGGTAAGATCTACATGATAAAAAAGGCATAAGGCCAAAAAATGTTCATAACGTTTGACTATAAAGACATTTTAGCCCCTATTTTTTTGGACCGATTTAACCTCAACATTTTATTTTGGGTCAAAATAACCCGTCGCGGATAGAAACTGTTAGTCAAATGACGATAAACAACTTGAAATGATTTGACAAAATGACGCGACAGAAGAAAAAATATTTTATATTTTATACAATTTTATAAATAAAAAATTTGACGGATGTGTCATTATGTAAAGTTATCTTATTTGTCTATATGACATAGCTATCGCAACGTACACTGTCATGTAAGTTTGTCACGTCATTTTAAGCTGTTTATCATCAGTTGACTAATAGTTTTCATCAGCAGATAAACCATTTTGACTCAAAATAAAATGTTGTGGAGCTAAATTGGTTCAAAAAAGGACTAAAATAATTATTCGGTCAAACGTTATGTAGATTTTTTGGCATTATGTCTAAAAAATAATATTAGTTATTTATTTTTGGGTATGTAAGTATTAGCTGGTCACTGATATAAAGTTTTGTGAAATTAGGTGATAATTATGGTATTTTCATCGAAATATAACTATACCTAAATAAAAATTACAAATAGAAATTATATGTATTTTCATTTGAGAATTATTGATAATATTAGATAATATGGTCAAATGTGAGAAAAATAACAGTACTAGTAAGTAAGAAATGAAAGGCTGAGGCTAAGAGAGTGCGGGCAGTGAGTTTCATATCATGCACTACGCCATGGGGCCAAAAGAAATAGAGAGAACGAAAAGGAAAAGAACATCACCAATCCATTCACAAACTGCGCATTTTTTTTTGGTTCGGATGCTTACATTTGAGCGATTTTAATGATTAATCTTTTTACGTTTTATTAGTTCATATAAGTGATCAGGACTAGGGGTGTTCATAGTAGGTTAACTATACCGTTTAGCCTAAACGATCGATTAACCGTTATAGCAGTTATTGAATTTTGCTAACTGTAACTTAACTATTAAGAAACGGTTAACCGAAAATAATTAATCGTTAAGACGCAGTTAACCGACGGTTCGATTATAGGTTAACCTATAACCTATTACAATTTTCCCCACATGTTCACTATTTTTTAGAGAATAATATAATTATCTTTTTCTATAAATATTATATTAAAATATTCATAAAAATACTTAATAAAGATATTCTAATCACTTACGTCATAATTAAAAAAATACTTAAATACTATAAAGTTTCAACACAAGACAAAGCACACAAGCTTTATAATATTTTAAAAGTTTAAAAAATTTGCAGCACATAACAATAACATTGTAACAATACACCATCAAAGTTCAAGACATAAAAACCACCATCAAAGTTTTAAAGACAAATCTTTAACTAACATATAATAATCATAAGGTAAATGAAACCTCTACTTTAGAATAGGGTTTAGAATTTAAAAAAAGAGTGTGTATATTTGTATCTGAGTTGATTTTTTAAAAAAGTTATTTTATATTTTAAATATATATATATATATAATTTAATAACGGTTAACTTATATGTCAACCATTAGTCAAAATTCGTAACTGTAACCATTAACCATCATTTTTAACGGTTCGGTTATACAAAATCGTTTAACTTTAACAGTTCAATTAATTAACCTGTAAAATATAAGGGTTATACCAGTTAACGATTACGGTTATTTATGCACACCTCTAATCAGGACAAGGATCAAACTCTCGACTATTGATTAAGATAGAAGAAATTTGTACAATCTCACTTAAACCCTGTGGTTCAACTGCACACATTTTAACAATTAATAAATGTGTTGAGAACGAGTTTAAGTTAATCATTTATAGATATAAAAATGTTTTGACGACATATGAGATTTATGTTTTAAATCGAATTAATATTTAAAAATATTATAGTGTGATTATATGGTAATATATGTTCTTTATTTTTAATCATTTGAAAATGCACATAAATTGTACAAACAAGCTAGTTCAACTCGAATCTTATGAGATAACACCACTCCTTTTTTTTTACTGAGATCACTCAATAAATTTAAAATTAAATAAGCTTTTTTTTAATAGAAAATCGAATTAAATTTAAACATGCATAAAGTGCATTAATATATATATATATATATATATATATATATATATATATATATATATAAAAAGCTCAACTCGACTCATAAAACAAAGAATGTAGGAATCTGCATGCGCCTGCTTGATTTGAAGGATAGTAGGAACCTGCATAATCCCAGATTGGAGATTGGAGAAAATACGGCCAATCCCATCTCCATTTCTTCACGGCTCTCTCTATTACTCATTTGTCTTCGTTTTATATAGCCTGCATGCGGCTGCTTGTTTTGAAATTTTAGGTCTGAACAGGGCACAGAGCACCACTTCCTTTTTAGTTACCTTTTGAATCTCTTCCCCTTTTTCTTCTCCTATGTAAAAAGGGAACCATTATTATTGAAACCATTCAAAGTCGTCTCCTTTCATTTGCTTTTGCCTTCCCTTTCCTTTGAAAACAATCTGAAAGGTAAAAGCCTTGTCGTTTTAACATAGAAATCGGATAAAAGAAACAACCATGGCTTATTTTTCCCTCATTTCCACGTTTTCACTGTTTTTCTCTTTCTCTATCTTCCATCATTCCCTCGCCGGTTTCCTAGCTCAACCGGTTCCCGGAGGCGACTCTTCCCCGAACACGGTCCCCGCACTCCCTGCTCAAACCCAAGCTCAAATTTGCCGCCTTGACTTGTCGGCCAAGATATTCGGCGGTGTCAACGACGCCTGTGGCCACAACCTAGACAGGAGCCGCTGCTGCCCCTCTTAGCAGCGTGGCTCTTCGCAGCTCACGCCAGGTACGCTTTGCAGGTCTCGGCTCCTGCTCCTGCGGAATCTGAGCTGCCAGACCAGCCCATGAGGCCGAACGATTCGCAGAAGTGTGTGAACTCGTTACAAAGCGCATTGTTAAGCAAGCGCGTGAGGATTCCTCAACCGAACGCGAGTTGCGATGCGATTCTGTGTTTTTGTGGGATAAGACTACACAAGATTAGTTCCTTGAGTTGCTCGGCTGAGTTTAATGTTTCCGGGCACCGAAACGCCACACCCACCGCTGCCATGAAGAATTTGGAGAAGAATTGCAGGAACTCTTCTTACGCTGGGTGTACAAAATGCCTCGGTGCTCTTCAAAAGGTAAGTCACCATTAATGGAAGTTGTTTCCTTTTCTTGGGTCCATACCTTGGCTGCGTAGTTAATGAGCCCCGACAATCCATTCACGCGAATACATTAATTCTAGGAATATTGCCTTAAAACTCATCCTGTTTCATGAGTCTGCGTTTAATAAGTAGCTGATATTCGGTCGATACAAGGTTTGCTTCAAAAATCTATGCTTTGCAATGAACTTTTCACAACCCAAAGCTTCAAAGTTTAAAACTTTAGAGGCGATGGGCAAATGTATGATGGCCACATGATTTGAGGAGTGGTTTGAAGATGGACTTTTCAAGGCAAAAGATGGTCTACTTTTTGCCATTTTATGTTATTATGGTAGACCCAAGAAAGTGACATTGTCATGTGCATGAATTATGCTATTATCCCTTTACATTGCAAACAATTCGGCATTCGGCCAAGATTTACTTCCTCATCTCCTTTCCCTTTTCGTGCATCAACTTAGCCTCGTTTTCAGCTCGACTGATTCTCTAAAACACCGTTGTTATTTCGATGTTTTGCAATTTACATATCAAAGGTGGATACAACAATAACGGAACGCAAGAGCGGAGCACGCCCGAGAGAGCCAACAAGATGTTCAACCGAGACTGCCAGCTAATGGGCCGGACTTGGCTCCTCGCGCGCAACAAAACGGCCTACATACTCACCTTCTCGGCCGTACTTTGGGCCATAATGTACAGTGCGCACCCTCACGAGTCCAAGTGCAGCACGGACCAAGAGAACATGCCATTAGCTGTTGATTCTCTTCAGTTCGAGAAAGCACAGTCGTCGTCGGCACCAATGTCACCACCGTCATCGTGGGCGTCTTTCGCGTTCCCCGTTCTGCCCCCTATGATTTTGGTTTTACTATTCGGGTAGCCTCGACTGGCGAAGCTTACTATTTTTCTTTTGTATTCGTCTGAGACTGTCGAGGAAGCTTTCCAAGCTAGCAGACAAACAGAAACGGGCTAATACGGTGTCGATCTTGTCTTCTTGTCCACTGTAAATTTCAGCTTTGTTTGAAATCATGTAACAGACGAGCTCGAGAACAAGGAACAACTTTCCATTAATATGTAGTTATGATTATTTAACTTTTGCCTGCCATTTCTTGGTTTTTTTCGACAACTTCACCATTATTCCTTCATTTCGCTTTCATTACTTGTATATATATTATTGCAGCATTACCTCGTGTGATGGAAATCAATAATTTTCAGGGCTGATGCCTTTTGGGACTCCTAAAACGAGACTGCTTCAAATGGAGATAAGTTAACAAGAAAGGAATCCCTAAGAAAAAGTATGTTGGTCGCCTAGTAAATATTAATCCAACATTTCAAAACTTTAAACCAGGGTTTAGATTAGTTTGATTTATTTCTTTTTTTAATGGGTAAATTCTGCTTTGAGAAAACCAATGGAGAGATTATGTTAGAAAAGTTGGATTGCTTTTGTGAAAAGATGTTTAACATGTTGTCGCTTTGCGTTTTGCAGTATCACTTTCCAAAGGATGCTGCTTCCCATTTCTGACACACACAGACACCAGGGAAGGATATTTTATAAAAATTATCAAAATTTTGCTTTTAATTTGAAGAATTGGACAATTAATATAGGATGATTAAGCCGATGGTAGTGTAGATATTTAAGGCCACCATGGAGCTTCACCGGTTCTAAAATCAGTTTCCACCCATGTGATTCACACACTCAGAGATGAAATGAGGAGACGACACTCCACCTTTAAAAAAATTAAATTTTCACAGAATTTATATAAATATACATATTATATATATTTTTATAGATAATTTAAATTTTTATCCCTACTTCTTAAAATAAAAATTTGTGTCCGTCCTTCATACACCTTTTTCACCACATGGGTCCTTATTAGTTTCACAATAAATGCTTCCGATGGACGGAACATGCCACTCTTTCTTGAGCATAGTTGGTTTATAAGAACACCCTACAAACTAAATTAAAACTTCCATATGCTGAGATATACCTACGAAGGAGCTGCTGGGAAGAAGGGGCGGATGCATACAGCCCTTTAGGATAACAGTTGCATTCTTATTTTTCGGAAATATGCTTAAATTGGTTTGAATTTATTCTTTAAAAAAGTTTTAATTTAATGGGTAAAGGTAAAAAATATTTTTATATATTCATTTTAAAAAGAATTAATTTAGACTTTATTTTTAAATTTTTAGATTCGTCAGTGCAGGGAAGAGAGAGCTGAGGAGGCCATGATCAAGAATAGTTGGTCTTGGTCTAGTGGTGACACTGGTACCGAGTGTTTTCTATGTAGATGGCCAACGCTAACAACCGCTGCAGCAAGAAGATAAGGCAAGTAACAAGCTATGGTGGCACATAAAGCCACATGCCCGTGGTTCATGCTTCCCGCTATTTCTCTTGAGTGAGCTCACCAGAATTTCGAGCCTAGTCCAAACACACACAAATTCAGGACTTTTGCATACTGGTACTTCAGTTGGGGTCTGGGTCCAACTAAATGGGCCGAGCAAGAATCGATTGTATTTTTCAAATTATGGACTATGTAATTAAGGTTTATTTTACATCTCGATAAATAAAATATATGAAAATGGTTATCAACAATCGTTTAGTGTAGTGAGATGAGACACATGATCTTTTAACTAAGGTCATGAGTTTAAATACTGACGTTGTTAATGAAGTAATTATGTTATGAGAATTTTTCACAACGGGCATCTATAATACCTGATATGGATTAGTCAACTAATAATTAGATACCAGTGATTATAAAAAAATTGAAAAATACATTATTAATATGTATGTTAATATATCATTCCATCATGTTCAAAAATGCCATTCATTGAGGTCTATTAATTGGCTGAGTGGTCAAGAATACTATGTTGTCCCATCTTATACTAATTCGAATTTCAACATTTGTTTTGAGAATGTAACTTCCCCTTACCAAATAAAAAAATACCACTCATTAAATATAATATTTTATAGTATATTTGGTGCTTTTATTCTATTTTTGGATAAAAAATAATAAATTCAAAACTCCAAGAAAACACGATTTAAGGAATACTAGTAACCATTGTATTACACTTCAAATTATTTTTTTGACAAATCTTAATTTCAATCATAATCCTACTTAGAGGGAAAAGGAAGGAGACTCTAAGAGAATGCAGATAAGTGCTCTTAATTGACCTATAACTAATGACCTAAGAAAATATGAGGGAACAAACATAAGTGCTCTTAATTGACCTATAACTAATTGACCTTTGATAATGGGCATACATCGTATAGACAAAGCGATTTGAACCCGTGTCTCCTAGGATGAACATTATCCGCTTTTCTACTGGGACACTATTGGGTTCCCTTAACTTAACTTCTAATTTTAAGTCTAAGCAGGCAATTGTAGCGACTAAATAAATCCGAAGATTCCCTCGTTTTAAACATTGAATTTTGGGAATTTTTTTAAAAATTCGTATTTTGAAATAAAAACTGAAGTCGCCACCGGTTACTTAGCTTAGGTAGACCGAACACCAAAAAAATAAATCAGATATTTTCATTTTTTTGGGTTCGTGAGTCTGTTACGTGTGGGGAATGTTTCACTCCCCCAACACGCCCAAACTTGGTACCAAATCAATTATCATTTTATTAATATCGAATTTTATGAGTTAAAGTGACATTTAAATCAAAATTTGGTTATACATGTGAGTAAATTTTAAATGTCTCATTATTCGAGAATAAACTAAAACCACCATCACTACGCTTTGTACTAGTCAAATTTACTCTCGAATAAAAGGGCACCACATTAACAATTTATATCTCGGATGCAACATAATTAAACATGGCATGATGCGATAAAGGCATAAAGAGAATATAACAAAGCCTAAAATAAATATGAACAAAACATATATGACAAAAATTAAATACGTGGTAATGAAATAAAGACACAAAATATATAACGAATACTATTAAATATACGTGTATATATATGTGTGTAAAACTTTGATACACAAGATGTATAAAATTAATTTTACACAAGCTTGTATATTTACACTATAAAAACCCAAATCCTAAATTTTTAGCCTTAACCCTAAAAAACTAAACCCCACACTCTAAACCCTAAATTCTAAACACTAACCTTGAATTCTAAACCCTACAACCTAAACCCCTAAACCATAAACCCTAAACTAAAACCCTAACCCCTAAAACTAAAAGACACGTGTAAATTAAAGTTTATACGGCCTGTGTATCAAAGTTTTTTCCTATATATATATATAGGAAATATGCGTAAAGATAATACTACATATGTACTATTATATAGAATATATAATATGCGTACCATAATAATGTAATAATAGAACTATAGCATATACGTATGTATACATAGCATAAACCATATACATGTGAATAGATAAAAAACATATATTAAGAACATATATATCATATGTACAAAAACAATATATATATATATATCTATAAAGAAACGTATGTGTGATGCAAAACGTAGAATTCATATCGTATATACATATGTACATACATAACATAATTAATAGGTATATTTACCATGTATAATATGCGCAATTAATATTTAGTGATGTACATATATTACGTAACGTGCACATACACATATAAACAATAACATAGCATACAATATATATCTATATATACAGGGACGGAGCCAGGATTTGGGGTGAGAGCAAACTTAAATATATCTATACAAAAACAATAAGCATACATAAACATATATAAAAATATTAAAAAAATAACAATAAAAACAAAATCAAACAACATGTCGAACAAATAAATAAAAGTTTGAATATAAATACGTAAGGTACAGAACTGAAATAGGTAAACATAAAAAAAGTAGGGCTGTAATTAAATATACATGATTAATTAGAGATTAAAAAAGGAAATCCCACTATAAAAGGGACTAAAATGAAAATAAAACGAATTTGAAAGGGAGAAAACAAGGATTAAACCATCTGAAACCGAATTAAAACTAAAATAAATACTAAATTACAAAACGATTTGAAATCGCAGGACGTCGGCTATGATTTGAAAACTCAGAAGGGCCAAAGGCAGCAATAAAAGGGACGGAGGAATTTATGATATAATTAAACCATTTTAAAATTTTAAAACCATATAAATGCATGATTCGGGTAAAAAACAAGCTCTTTCCATTTTTTTCAGCCTTCCAAAAATCTGAAAAAAAACTCTGAAACTTTATCACCAAACTAAACTGAGTTCTGGGTTCGAACCCAAAACTCGACCCCTGTCGCCACCAAAATCAGAAATCAGTGGCGGCTCTATCACTCTGACCACCGTGGTCGACTTTCGGCCGTCGTGAATCGGTGCTGAAAACTGTAAAAAATTCCCCCTTTCGAGCCCTTTTCCTTTTTTAAAACCGAAACCAACTTTATTTCAGTGGATGAAACACCTAAATTCTTTATTTTTTTAATTTAAAAACAATAGTCCTTTTTGACACAAAAACCACAATTCTTCACTCCGGCTCACCTTGTTCGGTTCGGTGGAACCAAAGGCTTGTCATCGGTGAAGAACTGAAACAGTAAGAAAAAATATCCCTTTTTTTGTTTTTATTGCTTGCGAGAAAAGAAAGTGAATATACCTTCTGGAAACTCTTATTTTTTTGTATTGCCTCTAGATAATCTGGATCTTGATTACAAAATAAGTCGACTGCATGTTGCATATATCTATTTTCTTTGTTTACACAAATAAGCAACCATAATGGATTATACTGTGACTGAGTTTAGACTGACATTCTTGCTATTTTTTTTCCGCCCTGCATGGTGGTTGGAGAACCCGTGGGAGAATGACATCATCATGATCTCCTCGATCCGCGAAGAACAAGCCACTGTTGATCATAAATCGTGGCAGCATCAGAGAACGAGAAGCGAAGAGTCTCGGGCGAGCAAATTTGATCTTGACTGTTGGATCAGATTTGATCCAACGATCGTGATTTTGTCTGGAAAAAATAGTCCAGATGGTTTGTGGACGATGACGCGGCGACATCTGATGAAGTCACGTGGCACTTGGGAGCTGAAGAATCTTGGCGAGCATTTCACGCGCGCGTGGGGAGACGTAAGGCCAGCGCGTGCGCCACACACTGCACCTGAAGGTGCTCTTGGGTTTCAATCTTGGCAGTTAGATCTAGCTTGATCCAACGTTCCCTGTGGCTGCGCAAGAAAGGAGATAGCAGATTAGGGTTAGGGTTTTGGTTATTAGAATTGGGTCAAACGAGGCATGTATATTATTTGGGTTATGTAAAATGAACTGAGCTTTTTTAATTAATTGGGTTTTATTATTATTGTTATTTATATCTATTTTTTATTAATAGCCCAATAGTAATAATAATATGATATTAAAATGACAATAATAATAGTATTAGAAAATAATAATATTATTAAAATATAATAATAATACTAATTCCGGACATTACAGCCATAAATTAAAATATGAGAATGAAATTGCACTTTAGCCTAATTCAATACGAGCATATTCATGAAACTACGTTGTTGATTCAGAAATGTACATATTTTGTTTTGACCTTGACCTAAAAATCAGTCTATTTTATGGTGATTTGTGGTATCCATACAAACATGTACGTTTAGGTTCAGCAGGGATACTGTTTCGGTTTACATGAAGTACAAATCATTCATATTTCTTTATATGTCTATCTATTCTGCATTTTTACCAAAGTAGTCCACCGGTGACAGCTAGTCTGCCATGATATATAATTAAAGTAGAGGTGGCAATCGAGTCGTTTGGTTCGGGTTATTTTCGGTTCAGGTTTGGTTCGAGTCTAAATTAGATTTAGCTTGGGTCTATGGTATTTTGAGTCGGATTAAGTCTAAATTAGATTTAGCTTGGGTCTATGGTATTTTGAGTCGGATTAAGTCAATATCAGATCGCTTGATTTTGGGGTCGGGTCAATATCAAATCGATTAACTTTTCGATTCGGGTCAAAACCGGGTCGGTTGACTTTTCGGTTCGGGTCAATATCATATCAGTCGGATTTTGGGTAGGGTCAATATCGGATCGGTTGGTTTTTCGGGTCAGCTCAATATCAGATTGGTTAAAATTTCGAGTCAGGTAAATCTTTAGATGTTCGGGGCAATTCAAGTTTATTTGGGTATTTCATATTTGTCCAAAGTGTATACATAATTATTGATATATTTTTGTAAAAAAATATATTTTTTTGTCGATCTTATCATGTAGGCTCAATTTTAACTCTAAATTGTTCAATGTTTCGAATTCAACTAACATGAAGAGATGTTAATTTGATCCAATTGAACCTATAAGACGTGTTAGAATTTATAACTTGAATTTCGTAATGAGACCAGTATTGAGTTTTAACTAGCTATTTTCTATTTTTTAAAATAAAATTTTATATTAAGTCTATTTTATATTAATTATAAGACCAGATTAATTTAACAGAATTAGAATTAGATTATGTAAAAATTATTTAATAAAAAATTAATTTCATCATATTTATTTATTTGCTTATCAAAAAAATTGATTTAAATATATTTTAATTGTTAAATATTTAATTGGGTATTTAAATTTTTTTACTTGGTTACTTAATTAATATCATAAACCAAATCAAATAAACAAATATATATATATATGAGTTGGCGTGAACTTCATATATATATATATATATATGATGTACATTGTCTTTAAATTAGTATATTTTTATTTAAACTGGAACAATACTTCAAATTATAATTAATTTAAATAAAAGACCAAATCAAATAATATATATATATATATATATGAAAAAGTTGGAAGTTAGATTTCAACTTTTCACTCCAATATATATATATATATATATTAAAAATATATATGATGTACATTAACTTTAAGTTGATATATTTTTGTTTTAATTGAAATAATACTCCTAATTAGTTCAAATGTCTTCTTATCTCTCTATAAGTATATATGTTTGGTTTCATTCTTTTACATCCCGAAAAATTCTCACAAATTCTGAGGCATATAATAGAGTAGAGAGAAATTGTTGGAATTATTTAGTATTTTCAATAAGATAATTTCTTGCAAAATAATCATTGAGTTTGATATGTAAGGGTAGTCTTGCAAAATGTTTATTTTGAGTTTACTTTATTGATTTTTTAAGTTTTATTTAAAAAAAATATCATTGAGTTTGATATAACTTGGTTTGTAGCAAATATTACTATTATTTAGTTGGTTAATCATCACGTTTAGCACTTTATAGAGTACAAGTTTTTGGCCAAAGAAAAAAAACCTTATGTTCACGAGATTGTTGTCTAGTTATGTTTGGATTTCATTATAGTTCAAGGTGGTTTTTCCGATATTTATCCACACAAGTGATTTTAATCTTATTGGGATTATTTGCCTTTGTTTTTGATTAATTTGTATTAGCTTATATATTTTAAGTTGCGATCATGGTTAAATTCTGGACGGGCAATTGGAATAAAAGAGAGTTTAGTTTTTTTGTATAGTTTACATTCATTTTATGGTCTATGTTTGGGATTCGTGGTTTTCCTTATCAATAATGTCGCCGTTAAGGTTCGAATTTAGATTCTCTCTTTGAAAGTACAATGTACCTTGCCAATACACTCAATCATTGTCGATGAGATAAAAATAAGGTTTTCTAATTTATTTTTTTAAACATTTCTAATTTATTTTTTAATAATAAATTTTAACGTTATTTTTGTTAAAAATAGAGACTTGTGTCTCATGTTAATTTGTGTTCATAAAAAATTAAATTTCTTTTCTTTTAAAGTAAACTATAATCTACCGTCCAAGAGATATAAATTAAAGTTAATCACATTAATACACTTTTGGGTAGTAACTAGTGGGTAACTTTATTTTATAATCCTTAATATCAAATACTATCGGATCCGATATAAAGATGGTCTTTCAAAGGAGAAAAGATATAAAGAAGAATAAAACATACATGTTTACTATTTATCATATTACTAAAATTATCCGTTCACTTCGACTCAATTTTGAAAAATTAAATTTGAGTTTTTTTTGTTGGGGTTGATTTTCGGTTCGGGATACTTTCGGTTCGGGTAATTTTTGGTTTGGTTTGCTCTCCGTTTGGATTGGCTTTCGGTTTGGGTTGTATTCAGTTCGGATTGCTTTCGGTTCGGATTGAGTTTCGGTTCGGATTGCTTTCGGTTCGGGTTGAGTTTCGGTTCAGATTGCTTTCGATTTGGGTTATTTTCGGTTTCGGTTCGGGTTGATCTTCGGTTCAATTAAAATCGGATCAGGTTTAGTTCGGTTCTGTTCGGTTCGAATTTGGATCAAATTTGAACTATTATATTCGGGTTTAAATCAGATCACGAATCGGATAAATCAGTTTGGGTCTCGGGTTTTAGGTCATGTTTGCCATGTCTAAATTAAAGAAGGTCCATGTTAGATTACCCCAAATAATTATTGCTTGTCGACGGTTGGAGGAGTAAATATTTGAAGAATTTCACCTGGAGTCATTTTCTGGTTGGTGCATCAAGACGAAATTAAACACGATATATTAACTTGTTTTTATGAGGAGAGGACCTGGTTGCCGACATGAATTAAAGGTTTATTAAGTAGAGATTAATCGCGTCGAGACATGCATGATATAAAGAGCGAAAATACTGTCCCATAAAATATTTTCAAGTTTTGCTTTGCTTTTTGTTTTACGGGTTTTATTAAACGCCACCGAATTAGGTGTAAACATAAAACTGGAGCAGCAGTACCAATTTTTGAGCGAGTACACACCTGGGCAGCTAAGTTTGATGGTTTTACACGAGAGTAATAAACAAGTTTGTTGATCACTTACTAATACATAACAAAGTTAACCATGAAGTAAATGGCCCCGTAACCTCTATCCGAAATATTAACAGCAAAACCGATAACCAATTGGCCAATAATTGTAAGAGCCTCTGAATTAGGGATTATGTCAAGAGTTTTTGTTTTAGAGAAGGCTGTAAAGGGAACGAACATGATAATTTTATGCCTTTGTTTTTAGAGAATATGGACTATTTTCATTTTCTTGAAAAATAGAAAAAAAAATATTGGAGAAAGCATGTTGGTTATAAAATTTGAAAATGAAAATAAAAATGAGTGAAATTTTAAAAAAATAAAAAAACGTTTTCATTGTTTTTATTAAAAATGTTTTAAAAGAATGTAAAATATAAAATAAGGGTTATAAAATTTTAACTCAGGTTCTAATCTTTCTAATAACAATTTTAGAATTTTAGTTTATTTAATTATATTTTATTTTTTATTATAATAATATTTTTCTAATAACCATATTTTAATTTAGTTACTTAATGATTAACTATTTATTTATTTTGAAAAACTAGATACTAAACACATATTTTTATTTTCAAAAACATTTTTTTTATTTTTATTAACCAAGTGTATTTCTAGTTTTTAGAAAACTGAAAATGAAAACAAAAATAAAAAATATTTTCGAGAACCAAATGAACCCCACTTTTCAAAATTATTATGTATCCTTTATATCTAAAAATATAAATTAGAGGAACCCTCTTAGTGGTTTAGTGGAATAGAAAATGTCATTATTCCTAAGGGTAGAGGGAGATCCTTCAAAGGACTAGAGAGGGTAAAAATAGCTGACGATTTTTTTGAAATTAGGATTTTGCCTTTTTAATCTGATTTTGAAAATTATTTTAGAGTCGTCATCGATCACTTCGAGGTAGACCGAAAACATCGTAAAAATAACTACAGATTCATTTTCAAAAATTAGGATTCGGGAGTCGATTACGTGTGGGGAAGGATTAGACCCCCACAAACGCCCATTATCGGTACCTTTAATTTTACGTGGCATATTAGCATTTCGAATAATACTTTGAATTTAATTTAACTCTTAATTATAAACTGAATTTAAATTCCAAATGGAGATATTCCTTTTATAAGGATATATGTTTTTATCCGAATATGAGATTAAAAACACATTTTTATATTCGAGGCACCCCCATTCATGTTCTAACTTAAAAGGGCTCTAATTAATTACATTGTTTAAGACTATGGATATTATTAAATTTTAAGGCTTTTATGAGTAACACCCAATTGCTTGAGCATCATCCATGTTAAGACCCCTAAATTTTAGATAATATTCACTAATTAATTGATATTCTAATTATTTAAAGTAATAGTCCTAATCAATGCTCTAATTTAATTAGCTAGATTATTTGTCAAATTTTAAGGTTTTAATGAATATTAAGTATTCTACTTAAAAGTCCATGTTGGATAACAATCCATTGCAAGCAATGGAACACCATCCAAATTTGGAACTTTAAAGTTTCCCACTTAATATTCACTAATTTACTACAATTATCTCTCTTAATTAAATTATTAAATCTCAATAAAAGAACCTAAAGTCTAAGGCTTTGTTAATCAAAGCTAAGTGATTAAATTATCTAGCAAATAAGACTATATGCTTAATTTAAATTATGCATCCTAATATAATTTAAAGCACTAAAATTACATTAAGCAATTAAATTTAAGACTTAATTGAACAAATTAAAAGCCGGAAACTTAATTTTATTTATTAAAAGGACTGAATTAGAAGAATTACAAAACGTCGGACTAAAACTCTGAAAACCTAAAAATAGAGCATGGGCCGCTCATGGGGATTCGCGGGCCTCTAGGTCCAAACCCCATCGCCTATTTAAAGGCTACCTCAAATCACCATTTCCCCCCATTTTTTAGATTTTTCTTTCTATCCGTTTCTCTCTCTCTAAACTTTCTCAACCAAAACACCAAACTTCCCAGAAACCTAAACTCATTTCGATCAAAACGCCAACTTTGAGAGGTGTTTTTCATGTTCTTCAATGAACACGAAGAGCACCGGTGCTAAATTACCTTACACTCCGTCGCCAAATCTTTTACGCCCAACTCCGATCAGGCTCTGAATGTTCGTCAGCCACCACCAGAAGCCTTCGGCCATCGTGGTTTAAATTTTGGTCACCATCCGCCGTCGTCCAAAACCATAAAACTCCCAAAAATTTTCACTTTTGAAACCTAAACCTATATCTAAGACCGGTTCGATAGAACCACCATTCTTCGTAACCTAAGACATGGGTTCTCAGACTTGTTTCAATCTCTTGTGTCTCCTTAGCTGCCAAGATGATCGAAACGGTGTTCTCTCTCGCCGACTTTCAGGTACATTACAGTAACATTGGCAAAGAGAAGTTTTATATGGTGGGTTAATACTTAATGTCTTAATCCTTATCTAAGCCATTGTCTGTGTACAGGGCGACGGCGGATGCACAAACAGTAGAACGGATGGAGTACTTAATCTTGGGAGCACTAAAATGGCGAATGCGTTCGATTACTCCCTTCGCTTTCATCTCCTTTTTCATTTCATTGTTCAAGTTCAAACAAGCTCCTGTAATTCATGCCATAAAAGCTCATGCTGTTGAACTCATCTTCAAAGCTCAAATCGGTATGTAATATATTTGTCTACTTCACTCCATATGCCAAAATCTATACTCAGTCATTTTTTTGGTGTAATTAACAGATACGAACTTTTTGGAGTTCAAGCCATCGATAATTGCAGCATCGGCACTTCTCTCTGCTTGCCATGAACTCTTTCCCTTGCAATTTCCCAGCTTTAGAAAAGCAATTTCCGGTGGTTCATACGTAAATAAGGTAAACATTGGTTTAGAAAAGCTCATTTTTCTCTCCAGGTTTTCCATTAAACATTGGTTTTAATATAAATGCAGTTTTTCCTATGGGCTAAAAACGATTCGGGGGGCAGGAAAACAGGATAAAATGCTACAACTCGATCCAAGAGATAGATATGGTTTCGAACTCCAACACGCCAGCCAATGATCTTGACCGGAGTGTTTCCAGTTCGGGAAGTGAAATTAGCACCGCCGGTGCAGCCACCGTTACTTCCATCACACAGAGAGACATCAAGAGAAGAAAAATTAATGATTACGGAACAATTATCAAAAGGCCAACTTCTCAGAGGTCCAAATCAAAAGTTCTAATCCATGGACCATTGTAAGAGTGACCATAGCAGGCGCAGCCAAGCTTTCCTTCTTCAAAAACAGAGGAACAGAACAAAAAACAAAGAAGCTGAAAATGAAGGAATGGGTGCCAGAAATGAATATGGGAACTTGATGTTTCGTTCATGGCTACTGTCTATGGTATGCCCCAAACCCTACTAGGTTAACGTGTCTTGCAATGTCCAATCCATTCTCTCTGTTTGCTGGGAATGGAGAGAGGAAAAAAAAATAAAAGATAAAATTTTTGCTTCCTTTCGATCTTTTCTATGTGCTTTCCCATTTTGTTTTTAGGCTGCAAACAAAGACGAAAAGCATAACTTTGAATCGTAGGCTTGTCGGTTTTGTCTTTGGTGTTTCAGTTCTTGTCTCTTAGTTTACGGCAAAAGAATACTTGGATTTTGTTTGAAAAAACATTTTATATAAAAAATATAATTTTAAAATTTTTATCTAACAATGATTAATTTATTTTCTCGGTTTTTAAAATACTTTTGTAACTACCAAATGTCCTATTGCCGTTTGTCATCGACTGCCAAACAAAAAGGTTACAACATAGGAAGCTGCTTGTGCCTTTGGGGTTCTGCATAAAGTATACTTCGGCTTTGTTTTGATTATATTTTACAATTTTATATTCGTAATCTGTATTATTGGTGCTAAGCAGTGATTGATTTGGCTTGAACGAACATTTACCCACCGCTATTTAGTGCCTAAATACCCGTTTGCTGGCAGCTGAAAAATCTAACTTCTACTAACGCTCGTTTGCAGTTTAACAGTCGTTTCCCACTCCAATAGCAAGAGAACCTTCGTCTCATACTATGTGTTTCTTTAATTACGGATGTTTCGAGTCTATTTGTTTATCGATATAAGTAAAGATTAATTTTATCGGATTAAGTAAATCATAAAAACGATAAAACGCTTTCAATTATTACATGTATTTTGATATATAATAATTGTTGTTTTTGTTGTAATTTATGCAAGTTTAGGAGTAAACTAAACAAATAAATCATATGATACTTTTTAGTTGGACCACTCCACTCGTCGAAAGATAATCTAATTTATTTTTGTTAAAATTTTAACGATATAACAGTTAAGAAAATTTACTAATAATAAACATAGTCTTCAACTTCGTACACATTATTTTTGAATTGATTATAAACTTAATAATTCTAAAAATTAATTTGAATATTATACCAATTTAATTTCTCTAAGTTTCTTTGATAAACACATACATATGGCACATGACAAATCTATGAGCAAAAAAATTACCATAACTACAATAAAGGTAAAGATGTTATCATAATTTCACCCTTTCTGTTGAAAACAAGGGAATCCATGTAAAATTAAACCTTCAAAATAGCATAAGATGGTATCAAATAATATATAATAAAAATTTAGGACTAATATTTGATACTTAAAAGGGTTATTTTGACTAAAAAGTGAAGGGTTTTAGCTTTACGGAGAAATTAAACATAATCCGTTTGAGGAAAGTAAAGTTTTCAATTCAAATTATCTTAACATTAAATGAATTGAGACTAAAATTAGAAGGAAAATGGGGTGGTGAGAGAAGGCAACGAGCAAATCTAATCGAAGTTCTTTTGAAATTCTCGGAATGAGAAGAAATGTTCCAAATTGGGTTAAAAAAAAATCAACGTTTCACCTAATTCACAACAGACATAATTAAAAGTACTGCATAACACATAAATAATCAAGTAATAAATGCAATCTCAGAAAAATGGGAAATCGAGAAATAAACAGACAAAGTATAATGATAAAAAATAGGATAGCAGATGGACTAAATTGATATAACATTCAAATGTTGAGGGTTTTTTTTTGGATAAATGGAAATTTTATTATCCAAAGAACCACTAATACACCTTTACAGACAAGTCACCACCCAAAAAAATAAACAAGGCCTATGATTTATACATTTTCCATTCAAAAAAAAATGTTGAGCGTTATTTTTTAGAATTAGGAACAAATTAAAACAATGAGTAAACATTAGAGACTAAACCTATTATTATGCAAATTTTATTAGCTACCAAATTTAATGAAAACAAACTATTTTAAACTTCTAATTAATCGAATGATTAAATGCGTTGTTCTTTTTTCAGTATTCCGATATAAAATTATTAAATGAGAAAGAAGGTTCGTGGAATGTGTTGTTGATTAACTGCAAATTTCCAAACCTCTGTAATCGGCAAACTGCACACAGTCAAATGAAAGCCGAGAGAGAGAGAATATAGGAAGGCAACACTGACAGATATTGATAAGGCTTCCCAATTCCCATTATAAATGAGCAACATTGTGCCAACGGCTCCCCACGGTTGGGCCCTGCTATTAGATCACTGGTGTCCAGTGTTTATCATCGACTCGATGATCGTTATCATCGAGTCAATAATGATTTTTTTATTATTAACTATTTATTTTGTCCAATTTAATTAAATTGATCCAAATTTAATTATTTCATCTAAAACTAACCCTACCATCCGTAAGCAATTGAATGGGATTCAAGAAGGGAGTTTTGTTCTTTTGGGCGATTGGGTGTTCGAGGATGGTTATATATAATTATAGATAGATAGATAGATAGAACTTTTGAGTTATGTGATATTGGGGGACGCTAGGCGTTGTCCCGTGGCCAAATTTTAAACAACAAAAACAAAGGAATCCAAATGAAAATAAAAATGCCCCCTTTGTATATTTGTGTGTGGATGTATCTGCAACTCTAATACGACCCTTACCTAAATAAAAATGGGGAATTGATAAATTTTGCAAATGTATAGGATTCAATTTGTTGAATTTTTAGAGTTATGATCGAATTGTTAAAGTCTATAAATATTGAAAACTAAAAATGCTATTATTTTGATTTATAAACTACCGCATCAACAATTATGTTATTAACTTAACAGTAAGTGGCTAGCTATAGTGATAGTAACTTGTAATGCCAGGGACTACATTTGCAAGATTTAATGTTTGATAGCCAAAATAGAACATACTCAATAATTGGATGACTAGTTGGTAGTTTACCCCTAAATCGAAGGTTGTTATATATTTAGATAGGCTAAAGTACACAAATGGTCACTAAACTACCCCTAAAAATACAAAATGATCACTAAACTTTCAAAAATTACATAATTGTCATTAAACTTTAGTTTTTATTACAAAATGGTCATTGGGTCGTTAACTTTCGTTAACTGAGAGACGTGACAGTTACGATAATTTGTATAATAACATATTTAATCCTCAATATTCACACAATCAATCAACTTAGACATCAATAATGAGGGTGAGATTAAGAATAAATTGATTAAATTTGTCAATATAGAGGATTAAATGTTATATTATTCAAATTTCTGTAACTGTCACATCACACAATTAAGGACTTAGTGACCATTTTGTAACAAAAACTAACGTTTAATACCCATTATGTACCATTTTTTAAGTTTGATGACCATCTTGTATTTTTAGAGATAGTTTAGTGACCATTTGCGTACTTTACCCCTTTAGATATGTTCGAACTCATGACGTCCTGAATATTAAAAATCAGGGATAGAAGAGGGGTGGTGGAGAGGGTCGTCACACCCTTTAAAAATTTTAAAATTTTCTATAGTTTTGTTATTTCTTTTGTATTTTCTATTGATACTCTAATTTTACACCTAAATTTTTGTAATTTCATACTTTCAACATTTCTATATAACTTACTGTTAGTTCGTACCCTCTTACATAAAATTCTAAGTCCATCTCTGATTAAAACTAGAGGTGTTCAAAGTTGGCTACTCGGTTTACCAGGTAGCATATTTGCTAGCCCGTAACTATCGGGTACCCACAAAATCGAGTATCAAGAATCCGGTTCACTTTTTCTATTTTTTTAAATCTAACATTTTTAAAAAATCACATAGTAAACACAAAATTTTAAAAGTTCATAATACATAATCCAAAGACAAAATTAATGATTTGTAGTTAGTTAGTTTTAAGGGAGAAATATTTGGATATATATATGTATATTAAAGTTTATCACCAAAAGAAGACATTAAAAATATTAATCTCGATCGTGATTTTTTGCTTCAAATCTCATATTGGTAAATTAATACAAATATTTATAAAAAATTTAAAACTTAAATTTAATTTTAGTGTTAAAATATTAAAAACCTAAAATAAAAACATAATTTAAAATTAAAAATATATATTAAAAGTATCGGGTCGGGTACCCGGTTACGAAAAATCTTCTACCTAGACCTGGCCTGATTACCCAAGAAAAATCACGAGTTTTAGTATTCGGCCTAGTCGAATAATTTTTTTAAAGGAATACTCGATTTTTTAGGGTTCGGGTTGAATATTTTTAACCACTCATAATTATAACAATACGGATATCAACCGAATTAATATTAAGTTCCAACTTAACGATCTCGTCTTTACCCCCTTCGTTTTTGACTGATTCAATCCGCGATTTCCATCCGACTCAAAACGTTTTGTTGAGACTGTTTTTGAATACTCAACGGAATACATACATACATACATATATCATTGTAATTATATAAGACTAGAGGGGCGTGTATCACATGAAAATAGACCATAAAACTAGTAAGAATACTAGAAACTTGGTTTACTTTACTAATCACGACACCTTGGATGGACTTAATTCTTTGACTCAATTTCTATATTCCATTTATTTTCTATGTCGACATAAGGAATTCATGTAACTAGGGATCAAACACATAAATTGATTACTTAAAACACGATCTAAATTATACCATTTAACGGTTTATGATTTATAAGTTTAAAATTTGTAATTATCTTAATTTAGTTAAATTTAATTTTTAATTAATTTTTAATTTTTATAAAATAAAACAAATATTTTACACTTAAAAATAGTGATATAATATTACAAAATCTTTGTATGAATTATTAATTATTTTATTTACTTGCAAAAATATTTCATAAAAATATTTGTACGAAAACTTTAAAATTTTGTCAAGTAATATCAAATATCATTAATTGAAATGATATGATGTATAGAAAATGATAATGATATAATTTTTGTAAATTACATGTTAGATACGAATAACTAATTGTAAAAAGTAAAACATTAACCGGCCAAAGAAAATCTAGAATCTAATTGATGTGATTATGGGGACAAAAATTATCCGCCTCTTTTTGATATAGCTTTTTATGTCTCAATAATAAAAAAATTAAATTATAATCTTTAACTCTAAATTTTAAATTCTAAATCATAAACCCTAAAAAATTATTTGAAATCAACGACCTTACTTTATTAGATTCTCTACCAATAATTTTATAAATCATAACCTTAAACCTTAATCTTAAATTATAAATTTAATTTTTTAGTGGGACATAAAAAGAATAAAAAATTTCTATTCGACTACGAAAACTAACCAGGTATTTGAGGATGGGAATCGGCAACTTACCTTAATTTATTAGATTTCATACATGATGTAACACACCTAATTCTAGACTTTAGTATCATAAAATTATTTGAAATCAACGACCGTTTCATAATATTTTAAATTATTTTTAATATTATAGTGTAATAATACTAGTATTGTAATATAATACCATATATTTTCACAATTTATTTCTACATATTATCCACGTGTAATATAAGTCATCTACATCTAATTTAGGTATAATAATACTAAAACTGTAACCTTATTTTGTCAACCAATTATAGGTCATAGAAAGGCCGATGATGTCTTGGTCTTTATCACCCAATGCAGTGAAGCATCCACGTACTACCAGTCATCTATTTTGCCCTTTCTCTATTGTGAGTTAATTTTATTTTCACTAAACAATACATATATAAACTATTAAGTGGTTTATGTAAAAAAAAATATTATCTCTAAGTGACTCACGTTGAGCAGCTTATTTGCACAATGTGTGCGTTATTAAAGGTTGAGATTTAGAAAATAAATATTATCTTGTAATCGCATCAAATAATTCAAAAAAATACACATATTTATGAGTGCTACTTGATACATTTATACACTGTAAATGAATGAAATGATAACACATCGTTAAAAACTAATTTAAAATAATTTAGATTTAAATTTTCATGATGATGTGTCGATACATCAAATATTAATTTTATATTTTTTAAGGAATAATATTTCATTTATGTAAGAATAAAAGGGTCATTACCCAAAACTGAGAAAAATTATTAGATGAGTCTGGCTCACCACGTCACGTCATTTATGGTCTCATCCAATAACAATTTTTCATCTCATTTTTTTCAAGGTGAATTTTCACTTCTTTTCTACATGTCATGAAAGAGTGGTAGTTATTTGAAAGTTACGCTGAAATGGATGGATCTCATTGGATGGACCATTGATAGCGTGGTGAGCCGAATCCATCTAATAATTTCTCCAAAACCGGCTATTTTAAGGTTTTGGTTTTAAAATATTTTTCATGAATAGAGAATAACAATGGTCAATATAAAAACCAACCGATAGACGCGTTCCTTAGGGTTTGAAAATGTTGGTTTGACGGTGACTCTTAATTTGTATATTCTTACTTAAAATATAGGGTAAAGTTCACCACTAAACTATCTCTAAAAATACAAGATAGTCATCAAACTTTCAAATATTACATAATGGCATTAAACTTTAGTTTTTGTTACAAAATAGTCATCGAGGAATTAATTGGGTGACGTGACAGTTACAAAAATTTGAATAATATAACATTTAATCCTCCACTGACACATTTAATCAATTTATTCCTAATTTAACCCTCATAATAGATGTCTAAATTAATTGAATGTATAAATATTGAGGATTAAATATGTTATTATACAAAATTTCATAATTGCCACGTCTTCCAGTTAATAGCTCAGTGACGATTTTGTAATAAAAACTAAAATTTAATGACCATTATGTAATTTTTGAAAGTTTGGTGACCATTTTGTATTTTTAGGGATAGTTGAGTGACCATTTGTATACTTCACCCTAAAATATATTAGACATATCATATACGTATTAATTGTTATTCATTAGAAAATATCATGAGTAAATTTCTGTTCTAAATTTATTTTGGTTTAAGTTTCACTATATTAAGTCTATTTATAATTATTTGAATCTAAGTTTAAAAATATTTCGATTGTCAAGCCGTATATTTCGTTTGTACACTATATTGATTTGTTAGAATTGTAGTCATATAAATGTTTAAATGTAATTGTAATTATAATAGTTTTAGGGAAAGCAATTAAAATAAAACATCGTATCGAGGAAACATATTAGATGTGAGAAATCTGAAGCGATAACTAGTTGGTCAAGTAGAATGAGATTTTAGGTGTCTTAAGCAATGGCACTTGTTTGAGTCTTGACGTTGTAAATAAAGAAAATTGAATTAGAAGGATCGCTTCCATGTTGAACCTCTGCAAAATTCGATCCGAATTAATCGATAAACGAGGAGAATATAGGTGGCTGTGGTTAAACCAAAAAGTTTTGGGAAATTTGAACCCAAGTCAACCCTAAATCAATGTTTTATACATTGGACGGTTGAATCATCAATGGGATATATTTTTGGGTAAAGTACACAAATGATCATTAAACTATCTCTAAAAATACAAAATGACCATCAAACTTTCAAATGTTACATAATGGGCATTAAACTTTAGTTTTTATTATAAAATGGTCACTGAGCCGTTAACTGTCTTTAATTAGGTGACGTGACAGTTACAGAAATTTATATAATCTAACATTTAATCCTTCATATTGACACATTTAATCAATTTAACCCTCAATATTGATGTCTAAATTAATTGAATGTGTACATATTAAGGATTAAATATGTTATCATACAAATTTTTGTAACCGCCACGTCTTCCAGTTAACGGCTCAGTGACCATTTTATAATAAAAATTAAAGTTTAATGACCATTATGTAATTTTTAAAAGTTTGATGACCATTTTGTATTTTAAGGATAGTTTAGTGACCAGTTGTGCACTTTACCCTAGATTTTCATTATCTTGTTGAAGGAAAGAAAAAGGTAAACTCTTTACAACCCCATTCATGACTTCAAAGAAAAACAAAGGCTAAGATTTGATTAAGTAGTAGAAATTTTAAAACGAAGAAGCAGGAAAATAAAGCCAAGAAACCTGGTTTCATAACTACTGTTTTTAATTAGAGGTTGAAGTCTTCCAGCTGATCGCAGAAGCCGAAAGTGTATAAGAATTCTCCACCAAGTAATGGAAACTCATCTTCAGCTTCAATGGGCACTGACATATCACTCCACATGTAATAACTATCAGAGGAAAACGGTTCTGTCCAGAAACTCCCACTACCCGCCTCGTATGCTTCGAACAAATTACTACTACTATTACCATTGTCATCTGAAACTGAGCCAACTTTGCTGGTTTCAACCGTGTTATCTGTAGTAATGGAGGAGTTCTGGTCGCTTGAGGCTGGCTGTGGGGACGACAGTGAGCTTTCAAGAATCAAAGGAGGATTTGGGGAGCAGCTTATTACAAGATGATTGGCGTTGTTGTTTAGCTTTGTTTCTTCTCTCTTTGGATCTTTGTTGTTAACTTTCTCATCTTTTGCTGTTGAGGATGATTTTTGTTTGAACCGCTTCTTGAGAGTTGTATGCCAATGGTTCTTCACTTCGTTGTCTGTTCTTCCTGGTAACTGGGCAGCAATGGCAGACCATCTGCGTAGTAAAAACACTAGTTAAATCATGACTGTACTGAAATTATGACTCGAATGCATGTGATATTGTATTTATTGGGGCAATGGAAATGACAGTTCACTGCAACTGCAAGTACCTGTTTCCAAGTGACTCATGGAATCTGATGATAGTCTCTTCTTCTTCCTTGCTGTAATTTCCTCCCTTGACATTAGGTCTCGGATAATTCATCCATCTCAGCCTACAACTCTTTCCGCACCTTGCCAGACCTGAAACCCAAGGATTCAGTACATCAACAAATGAATCGCATATAACAAAAGAACCCCAATCTACCGGAGCTGGAAGCAGCTTGGTATCTCTATAGTTCACGGCTTTGTTTATTCAGTCCGGATTAATAAGGGCAATGCCTTAAGAAAGTGAGAGTAAAACCAAAAAAGAACCCCCCCAATCTAGCCATTATTGTTAAAGAGGTATAGTGGCTAGCTTACCGGCATACTTTGGAAGCTGACGCCAATTCCAGCAGCCATATCGGGTAACATAAGCCGTAAGTTTCCGATCTTCCTCGGGAGCCCAGGTTCCTTTCCTCAGTCCAGTTTTATCACAGCAAGGCGTCCTCACCATTTCTTCTCCCTATAAACTTCACTCTTCTAGTTTTTTGCTTTTGAGACCTCCCTTGACACCAGTCATGAGTCTTCAAAGTTGCAGCTCTTTATATAACCCACCGTCTTTGGACCAAAACGTGTTACACGTTTTCTCGCGCCATTTAATATTATGAACACTGTTTTTATTTCTTCTTCAGTACCTATTTGCATTTTATACAACGAAAATGGTTGTATTCTTTCGACATGGTCAAATTGTCAATAACCAGGAAAATTTACTGGGAGTCGCTTTCCCGAAGTCAACTTTATGGCAGTCTCGTGTTTATTTGAAAAATTAATTAAACTTATATGATAAACACTTATTTTATGTAGCTGACCTTCGACGAAACATGATATTGATGAAGCACCTTAGAAGAAAACGTTATATCTGCGCACTCGATCAAGCAAAACTTCCATGGAAGTCAGTTGAATTTTTCTGCACTTCAGCACTCAACTGTCAATTATATATATATATATATATATTTTGTCTTAATTTTCATAGAAATGTGAAGTTTATAAATAATGTTAGAATTATTTTAAAAAAAATGTAGGAGTAGTGTAATTATGTGCCACTCTATCCATAGATAGGGACTAAGCAGGTATAAAATACAATCTGAAAGTATATATTTGTGGAAAATTAAAAAGTTGTAGATGCTGCCTTGAAAAAGTAAAGACATTAAAAGGATATACATGTCATATCTGTAGCTTTCCACGAGTATCATGGCATTCAGTTATCACAATCAATAACAATACAACTTCACATCATTCACACGGACGATATGGATTTGAATGGCCGGTGCCAAGTGTATACAGAGGGAAATAAGATTTAGGGATAATTACATATTTAGTACCCCACCTATTTCATTGTTACTGTTTAGTATCATAACTATTTTTTTGGGCAAAATGGTACCTAACATTACGTTTTATTTCTATTTTGATACTCTACCGTTAAAAAAATTAATAACATGCAGACTATGAAAGAGAAAAGCACACATGACAGACTAATTAGGAGAGAGAAAATCACACGTGGCATGCTGCCACATCATTTTCTCTCTCCTAATCAACATGCCACGTGTAATTTTTGATCTATTAGTTGATCCAGGAAGATGAGATACAAAATCTTTGAAATAATATTTATAATTTGAATTTTGAGGTTGTAAAAGAAGTAAATTGAGTCGAAAAATTATTTGTTTAGTAAATTTTTAAAATATTCGATCTAGATTAATCAATCAATAAATTAAATATCGATGATTATAATAAAAATATTTTAAAATGGATTAAATAATTATCATCTCTTTATTGGCCTAGTGACTAAAGATGTTCATATTGCCCTACTCTAATTTACTTCATCCCATTAGACTAATTAATTGTTGGTATAAAATATTGTTACCTCTTTATAATTGGAAAATAATAGGATTCAAACTTTAAATGCAGAAAGTCTAGATGTCACTTAACTATTAAAACAATAGAATTATTAACAAATATCGTCCATTTTGATATATTAAATCTTGATATTGTATACTGATGTCCATCACTAATCTTGCTTGTGCGACCATAATTTTTTAAGGCTATTTATTGACACATTCTTCAATTTAATGTGCGACTTCTTTAAACGATTTCACCATATTTAGTGAATTCTTTTTTGAGATATACATAGTGAGAATAATTAAAAAAAAAACTTCGAAAACCTGAAGAATATTTGATTGGAGATTTTTATGAAATAAAGAAGATTTTATTTCTCTTTCAACCACTCGTCTACAGGATCTACTAATATTTGAATTGTTGTATTTTCAAGTAGGGGGCAGAGTTTAATTGTATTTCACACGAATCAGTTTAGGAAGAAGCATTGTAATGTGCGTTTTGTGGGTGTTGTTCATTGTTTGATTAGTGAGAAATTACATAATTGGTGGTGTTTGCTCGATAGAAGGAATAACTAGGATAATATTGTACGAGACACATCATACAATAAGTGCCTAAAGTATACATCTTTTGAACTTTAAGTGACTAATATATATTTTTTTATAAAAATAGGTGCCTAAAGTTTCAACATTTATAATTTTAGGTGCCCGACCGCTTAAAAAAATCGTTACCCATTTAAAACATGACACACGTCAGGAATATTGATTTTTTTATTATTTTTGAAAAAACCTTTAAAATTTAATTTTTTAAAAAAATCCTAAAATTCTCAAAAATATTCAAACCGATCCCTAAATCCCTAATAATAACAAAACCCCAAATTCTCACCGTTGTCGCCGCCACCGACCCTACCCTTTTGGTCGCCGGACCCAACCGACCATTTCTCCAACGCGCCGTCGACAAATATCGGTGAACGGTGTGCCAATAGAACGACTAATTCATATCGACGTTTAATGTTCGGTTGGCACACCGTTCACTGTTTTCGGCGATGGCGCGTTGGGAAAAATAGTTGGATGGGTTTGGCGGTCGACAACGGCGGCCGGCAACGGCAACGGTGGGGATTTGGGGACTATTTTAGAAATTTTTAGAATTTCAAGATTTTTTAAAAATTTCAAATAATTTAAAACAAAAAATTAATTAAAAGAAATTAAAAATTAAAAATAACATGTGTCGTATTTTTATTTGTTAATAATTTTTTAACGGTAATTAACTAATAGATACCTAAAATTATAACGGTTGAAACTTTAAATACTTAAAATTTAAAAAATATACTTAGGCACTTATTTAAGTTTTTTTTTTTAATTACAAAACAAGATGGGGTCCCGCACCATGTGTGAACCTGATCACTCGACCATTGAATTTTGACTCAAGTTTAGCAGCAGTCAACCCAAGAAGCTTGCAAGACTCGACACAGGAAATTAGGAGGAACCAACCACAAATTAGAGCATGAAGACATCGACAAAGGGCTCCACAATCCCGCACCATATTCATTACTATTGTTCAGATTAGTTTTTCTGCTCTGCTTTCTTATCCTGCAATCAGTTCCAATCACTGGGTGAATGGTTCAGAAATCCTGCAACTTGAAAGCCAAAATCAAAAACTGTGGTTCAAGTTGAAAGTTTGAAATCAGAACAAAAAGTAATTGGAGGAGATGATCCATGTGGGGAACCCAACAGATCTTCAGCCCCTTGTGTCTGGATTCACACTTTTGCATTGCAGCAGTCACTTGTTTCACTTCAGGAGACTTTCGTTTCATATCCTAAAAAAAAGGGAATTCTGATGTTACGTTTTAAAATAGGAAAACAATTTATTATGTTAGTTGAAATTAAGTCTGAATTTAAACTAAAACACATAATAAGAGATGAATTCATTCACACCTGTATAAAATTAAAGTGACTTTTTTAATTCAAAAATATCGATTTTTATGTTTTGTTCACATAAATAATAAACATTAAATTGTTAATAAATTTAAAAAATTCTAACTATGTATTTTTGTAAAAAAAATTTAACTGTTAAATATATATTAATAAGGACGATATTTTAGATGTCATATAGAAATTTACATAAATTTCTCTTAGTTTTAACTTACGTAAGTGCACCCCTGCATATAATAATTCACAATGACTTTAGGATAAGTAAGGGACTTGACCTCCCCAATATTGAAAAGTTTCTGTTTAAGTCCTTAAAATTTAAAATTTTTAAGGTAATGTAATGATAAATTTATATTTTTGATCCTAAAATAATAATATATATAATTATGTTTCTATCAATTTTAAAATTAGTCAAATTAGATTTTAACTCTTCTATTTTTATTTAAATATTTATTATGTTGTTTTTAGTTCTATTGTTATACTTCCGAGATCTTTCCCCCGAGTATGGTCGAGGTTTTCGTAGGGCTGGCAAAATTATTCGTCCCCAACCCGACTCAGTGTGCCCCCACCTGACCCGACCAGGTTTTTTCTTATAATTTTCAGGGATCGGGGTGGGGCGGGTATTTAAAAATGTAAAGTCGGGGCGGGTTCAATCTAACATTTATCGTCGACAAAATTTAATATATTTTTTTTATATTTTCGGGTCGGGTTCAGGTCAAATAAATTATTATTTTATTTCCGAATAGGGCGGGGTTGAGTTTTGGGATTAATATATCGGGGGCGGGTTCGGAGCGGCTAAAAACCCCCTGTTGCCATCCCTAGGTTTTCGAGACAATCTTTTCCGGTTTGCAATTCGGGCTCGGACCGTACGAAAGAGCTGTTGTTTGTTCGGCCACCTCATATGAAATAAATGAATGAAAAACTCATTTGTTTCTTTTTAAATATTTATTAGTCATTTTTTATTGTCCTCCTGGTTTTAGCGTTTTGTCATTACTAATTCGAATTGACCTGCGTCGAAAACCTTATTTTAAGGGTGAGTCTTTCAACGAGAACTTTTTACATATACAAGGTCTCGAACTCAAGACCTGTTTAACTGATACCAAACTGCTTACCGCTCTGACAAACCCTCATTAGTTATTAATTTATTTGTCATTTTTAATTTTAAAATTAAGCAAATTAAATTTTTAATTTTTAATATCTTTTAATACCAAGCTGTTTATCACTTTTGTATCAATAAAACAAGTAGTTGCTAAATTTCAAATGCATAACTATATGAAATGACCTATTAATAGCATAATTTTCACTGTAATACTTATAACCAAACTTTGAAGACTTCAATTTTTAATATATTACTGAATAACATAACTTGTTCGTCTTATTATTTATTTCTTCGACCTATTTTCCTCGTGTAATGTCTGCCATTTACCTTAATAGATATAATAATACTATAACTGTAAAACCTAAACTTAGCCAATTATAAGTCATACAAAATCCAATGATGTCATGATCTTCATCGCCCCAATGCAGAGAAGCATCCATGTACCAGTCATCTGAATTGTCCTTTTTCTCACGCAAGTGAATAGTAAATTGGAAAAATTGAACCCGTCAACCCTAAACTAATGTTTTGTACATGGGATTCGTCAAACAAGGGTAGAAACCATGCATGGAAAGGTAATGTCTGGGGGGAATTGGAACATTTTTCCACACGTTAATGTAACCCAACGTTTATTTCCTATTATATTGTTGAATGAAAATATGTCCACACTTCGGAAAGTTGAATTAGAATCAATTTATTTAATGTTTCCCGGACACGTGTAGAAACCATGCAATCTTGCTCTAGATATCTACTCCTTTGTTGATTCAAAATGTTCAGACTTGGAAAGTTACAAGTCCCGAAAAATATATATACCAGGAATACATTTGAATCAGTCGATAGTTTCACAGTGATTAAGTGATATTAGTATTTTTTTGTCGTGATTAAATGTTTTTTTTTGTTTAAGTCTTCAGGGTCTTGCTTTCTTGGGTAGTAGAATGTTTTTATTGGAAAAATAATGGTTTTTGGATTCTTTTTGACCATTGCTTTTTGGAAATTTTGAATTTTTAGTTTAAAGGAAAATTTATGTTCTGTACTAAAGTTTCTAATGGCGAGATTTTCCTTGCTCGGAGACTAGGATGAGTTCGCAATCATAGCCACCAATTGCTATTTCTCTCGAAACGAGTCCGTCGGGAAACTTATCAAGCATAGGCATCCAAGTAATTATAGCATGTTTGGGTACATGAAGTAGAAACCAAAGCAATCTTTTCCAATTAACTCTATCCCTTCTAAGCCGAATCTCATTCCACACATCTACAATAGGTAGAAAAGACTATTAGACCTGATAAACTCAACCCGAGACCCGAGAACTGAACCGATTTATTTGAACTGAGACTCGAAACCGACTCGAACACGATAACCTGAATTTGATTCGAAACCCGAAATAAACCGAATCGAACAACAATCCGAAATAAACCGAATCAAATCGAAATCAAACCGAATTTCAGTTGAACCGAAAATAAACTCAAACTGATTTCCAACCGAACTGATTTTCAACCGAACCGAAAGCAACTCGAACCGAAAGAAACCGAAATAAAAAATATATTGAAATAAATAAATAAAGATGAAATGTGAATTATTGCGCAACAACCAAAATGCCAAATACACATGCTATGTAAAGTCATATATAGGTTGGAAAAACCTAACTCGGTGTAAAAAAACCGACTAAAATTGTCAATCTACTATTAACATGATACTGACCCGACCCGAAATCAACTGAACCAAAGTCTCGACCCGATTCCCGAACCGAAATCACCATAGACTCGAACTAAAACTGAGCCAGACCCGAACCGAACCGAATTTAAACAGAATGTAGTCAGACCCAAAATAAACCGAACCAAAACCAAACCGAATGACCCGTTTGCCTCCTCTAAAGACTACTACCAACAAAAATTACACTATGAGAGGAAAATTGATCCCAAACCTTGAGCAATTTGCTTATGTTTACAAATATTAAATGAACTTGTTCTTGAACAAATTATATGTTCATGGATAATAAAAGTATAAACCATGAATAAAACATATTTCTTATCTCGGATATAGGCGAGTGGAATTGGTGTTGGATTCGATTGAAGCTGTGAATTCTTTATCTCGGATGGAGTCGAGGATATCTTTGAATGCTCTTGCCATTGTTATTGGCGAATTGTTGAATCGAGATTGGGACGTTGTTATTAGAAAAATCAGCCGTAAAGCCAACACTGTGGCGGGTCATTTGTTGATAATATTATTGCAAGATCAAACCGTTAGCACTATCTGTATAATAATAAACAGAAATAAAAAATCGTGTCGTGGTATAAACCACTACCTTAGAAATGATTTTGCCTCGATGTGTGTAATTACTGCAGCAGACAGTCGTCTCCCGAAGTTAACACAGTAGCTCCAATAATCATACACTCAAAGATCGGAGTGGACAAAGGTAAAATTGCTCTTCTCATCAAAAAGAATAAAATAGAACATCGAAATCAGTAAAACTCAAGGTACACGGAATTCTGAAAAACCCTGTAAAACTCAAGATACACATAATTCTGAAAAACCCTCTCTATTTATAGGCTATATACAAAGGCTAAATACGGCAAATAGAATCAATCTTAAACACTAATTTCTGAATTTAACGCATGGTCAACTGTTGAATTTAAGCCACTCGTTAATTAGGTGATAAAAAACAAGAATTAAACAGCAAAATCGATTTTATTCCAATTAACATACTAATTTATAGCTAATTAAAACGTTCCAGTTTTAATAAACCGCCTATAAATTTGGTTCAATTCAAAAAATCGTGCGAAAAAGTTGTTTAACCACATTCAACAAAAAAGGAAAAAAAAGACTCTTTAAATACCCTTCCCAAAGGATATTCGTATATCCTCCCAATGTGAAATATAACCAACATCACTTGGCAGCTTGGACCCGAGGGAGACCTATGGCCGAATTGTTGTTTCATCAAGCGCCTCTACAGTTGCATGACGTTATCACTAAGGAGCAATACCACACAACCCACGACCATGCTGGGCAGGATGCACAACAAGCCATGCAGGTTACTGGTACAGGGTGATTATCTTAAGGTTTTGGAGTTGCTTTGTTGTGGATCATTGAGGAGTTTGGTTGTGTTTCATTTTGTTTTCATTTTTTCCTCTTTAGCTTGGTTATCCATGTAAATACTCTCATATGCACTATTTTTTCTCTAGTTAGAATTAAGGAAGTTTTTTAATGAGGCAGGTGGTAGTATTCTTTACCCTTTTAATAAAAAAACATATTTTTTTATATTTTTATATGAAGTAATCAAACATAAGTATTAATAATTTTATTATAAATAAAATAAGCAAAAATAATGGTGTTATTAGTTATATAATAATCAAATAATAATCATTTTAAAAGATATATTAAACGAACTTTAAGCAAACATAAAGGATTTTTTCTTTAATATAAATGAACTAAACATACTTACTTATATTCTATGAAAGAAACTCAATATCTTATTCATAATCATTTATTTATATTTAACTTAAGGCTTAAATGAAAAATAAGTGTCAAACTCTACCACTTTTGAACTTTAGGTGTTTAAAGTATTTTTTGCTAAAAATAAGTTCTTAAATTTACACCGTTACAATTTTAGGTGCCCTGTAGTTAATTACCGTTAAAAAAATTTCGTTAACCAATTCAAACATGCCACGTGACATGTTTATTTTATTTTTTGTCAAAATTAAAAAAAGTTAAAACAATTTTTGCACAAAATTCTAATTTTTCAGAAAATCCCAAAAATCTCATATTCTTACAAAACATTCCCCAAAACCCTAAAAATTCCCAAATCTAAACCCTCAAATCGTCGCCACTTATGTTATCGGTCGCTGCCCCTGAACCCACTCCTTTGCTCGCCGGACCTACCTGGTCATTTCTCCCAACACAGTGTTGCCAAAAATGGTGAATGGCGTACTAGTCGAACGTCGAACGTGAAATTGGTGTTCGGTTGGTACGCTGTTCGCCGTTTTCGACAACTCCATGTTGAGGGAAATGATCGGCTAAATTCGACGAGCGAATGGGTGGGTTCGGGGACTATTTGGGAGTTTGGGAATTTTTAGGATTTTGGGGACTATTTTGTAAAAATCTGAGAATTTTGGAATTTTTTGAAAATTTTGAAAATTTTGGGTTTTTTCTTCAAAAAGTTTTAAAAAATCAAATTATTTCCACATGTCAGGCATTGATTGGTTAACTAATTTTTTTAATGGTAGTTAACTACCGGACACCTAAAATTATAACGGTGTAAACTTTAAGAACCTGTTTTTAGCAAAAAATACTTTAGGCACCTAAAGCTAAATATATATATATAAAATTTAAGCACTCATTTTTCATTTAAGCCTTTAACTTAATAATCAAATAGAAAACGAAATATTTTTGTACATTTCATACCATATTTTTTTTGTTAATAATAAACTTTTATCGAAGAAAGAATTGATACACAGAAGCCGAAAGGCTAAAAAAAGAGTACAAAGGCCTCATACCCAAGCAGATACAAAACCCACAAAGCCCAAATTTCAAATATGGGAAACGACCCAACCCAATAAATAATAAATGGGCCGAAAAACAAACCCAAAGATTGAGCAAGCCCAACAGAACAATGGAAGTTGGATGATTGTACCATGCACCATCATGGGAAACAGCCGTCTTTGCGAATTTGTTTAATTTTGAAATTAAAAGTAACTTAAAATGTATTTAAATAAAAAATTATACTTTGAAATTTAATTTATCTGCTTTCAAATTAAAAGATTTAAACTACAATTAAATTCAAAAATTCGAGGAGCAATACTTATTTTATATTATTTTAAAATCAAGAGAAATCTAAAAACAATTAAATCTAAAATTTAATAAACCACGATTAGAGGTGCTAATTAAATTGAATAGCTCGCGAGCAGTTTGAGTTTGACTCGGTCAACACTTGACTTAAGTTGACTCGACTCAATACCTTAACGAGTCAAGTAATGCCTAAACCGATTCGAAAATTTCGAAAGCATTGTGGATGGTTACATTGGAGTTTAGATTTTGGAATTGCTTGACACACTTTTTTTATTATTTTTTGTTAAATTTGTTAACTTATGTTTATATTAAGCTCTATATAGTATTACTAGATTATATATATATATATATTAAAATAAAAAAATTCTAGTAAGCTTAACGAGCATGAGTTTTGCAACATTTTATTGAGCCTATTGAATATCGAGCACGAATTTAATAATTTTTTACTATGATCGATTCGCTTGATAACCACCCGTAACCAAAACCTTTCATATTACACATGACTCCGTCTCTCCCGTTACATGTAATTTCGTCTTTGGTTATCACTACCTGCAAAAAGACAAATCTAAGTAGAAATTAGCAACCAAACCAAAGAGAGATGAAGCCAAAACATCTCTTTTTGTTTAGGCTTAAACTAAAAAGCAACATTCAAATTATGATTTTTTTTTTTAGCCCTTAAATTATGATTTAGGCAAAATAAGCTTTTAAATTATTATTTTTGGTCGTTTTATGTCCCAAAATTATTTTTGGTCAAAATAAGTACTTAAACTATGCCATTTTTCTTCTTTTAGTCCTTAAACTATCAATTGTCAAAAAATCTTTGTCATGTGTCAACATCTTATTAGTCGAAATAATTTTTTTGACTTAAATAATTATCAGACTTAAAATGACAAAAAATAATAATTTAGAGACTTATGTTACTCTAACCACAGTTTAAGTACTTAAAATAGAAAAAAAAAGGTTGTTTTCTGCTTTAAGCTTTTTTTTTTTTTACTATTAATCAACTATTCGGAAACTTGTATATTTTAATAGGGTGTGCACTGAATTGATGGACGGCTATTCGGACCTCTTCTTCTCGAGTCCACCAACGAAGCCATTATTGCAATCCTTCCCTTTCCAACCAACAAAACACCAAAGCCCCGGTCTCAGTATATCCTTTCACCTGTCTCTGACGGACACCTTTCCCTTTTTCTCCAACGCCAAACCCCACTCTCTTCTAAATCCTTTTCACTCGGTCACACACCGAAACACAAGCCAACTACTTGTTCATAATGCCCCACTAATCACTTGTCTTAATCTGTTTATTGGAGACTAAGCCGGCTGTTTTACAAACAAACCAAACAGAACATTTCCTTGTTTCTTTTCTTCCCTCGTTTGGATCGAAACTCGAAGCACCTTCCATAAGTTTAAGGTTTCCAACTGTTGATTACTTACAGAAGAAAGTAATGAAGAACATTTCGAGGAGCAAGTTTTTGGTCTGTTTTAGACCCGTTGTCGATATGGACTTGATGCCCTCGACGACTCGGTCTTCGGTTCCCGATACGGAGAAGTCGATCATGGTCCATCGTCCCGGGAAGAAAACATTCTCCCATGTCATTAAAGCCGTTGTGTTTGAGATCTTATTGGTTTGTAAATTGTTCTTCCACTTTTTCTTTATTCTTCCGTTTTTTCTCATCGTTAATCAATATATCTTGTCCTGTTAACAGGCCAAGAGGGTTAAAGATAGAAAAGGTATTGGTCGAGGATCATATTCATCAAAGCACAATTTCCCAGGAAACGGCCATGCATATGATGAAATGTTGGCTACAAGTGCTGGTAAGGTTTCGGCTGCCGGAGGAATTCGGGAGAGGATTTCAGAGTCTGGCTCGGTCCCGGATGCAACGCCGGGTACGAGCAAACATCAAGAACGTGAAGTGAAGGAGAAACGAGAAGGAACACAGAGGAGTTTGAGTTCAAGCAATGCCGTGTTTTGGCTTGTTATTAGTCTGGCAATGACGGTCTTCTGGGGCAAAATTTGTGCTATACTTTTCGCATCGATTTGGCTTTACTTTCTCCCTCGTCTGCAGCAACCCGCAGGAGTTATTGAAAACCTGGAAAGCATTAAAAGAAGCTCCGAAAAGACGTCGAAAGATTACAAAAAGAAGGTCATAATGGAAGGGCTACTTCAAAGGAAACAAAGCCGTGGTGCATTCAATTCTTGACGTTAAGAAGTGTAATTCTCTCTGAGTCAGAGATTTATTTTGTTCTGGAAAAGTTCCATCAGACGGAAGAGACTAAACACAAGCATCAGTTTCTTCTTTCTTGTGCAGTAATGTTTCTATTTGGGGGAAGATTTCAGAGCATTCATTAGTTCTTACTATTTTGTTCTTCCAATTCTCCAGTTCTTTTTTCGGGACAAAAGATATTGTTAGATATTCGGCAGAAAATAACTTGCCTATAGGTCTACAATCAAGAAACTGAAACATGTAAGAATAGCTTACGCATTAAAGGTCAAAGAACTAAGGTAAAACTAAGACACAAGCTGTTTATTTATTGCTCAATACATGCTGAATGTGCTTCTACCATATTCTTTCCATGCCTCACGAACTCATTCCAGGATGAACGGCTCTTACTTGGAGCAGCAACAGCTAAAGCATTCTCTGTGTCTTTGAACTCACGCTTATGGTAAATTCTGTGAATAAATATATGTGCTCCGTTCATTACTAATTTCTCCTAGAAATCGTGGCATCGGGGGCATTCTTACATCGAAGAATCTTTCCAGGATCTGTACTACCTGACCCATTGATGGCCTTTGGATTTCATTATCCTGGATACACCAACAAGCTACTTTACAAATCCTAGACACCTCTTCAAGATTGGCATTTCCATTCAGTCTGCTGTCTAGGAGTTTAAGGACACTCACGCCTTCAGTCACTTGTATACCTGCCCAAACCGGAAATAACGTATCTTCTTTATCATTTGTGGGTTCGAAGTTTCTCTTTCCTGATACAAGTTCCAAAAGCATCATTCCGAAGCTGTAGACATCAGCTTTGGGAGTTATAGCCACTCCTGAAATCCACTCCGGTGCAAGATAACCCACTGTTCCTCTCATGGTAGTCAGGACCCGACTAAACTCTCGTCCTAGAAGCTTTGCTAGACCAAAATCTGCCAATTTTGGAAAATTGTCGACATCTAAAAGAATATTTTCTGGCTTGATGTCACAGTGAATGATGCTGTCTACACAATTCTCATGGAGATAAGCCAGACCTCTTGCTGCACCAAGAGCAATTTGGTATCTTGTTTTCCAGTCTAGAGGTTCTGAATCTATTCCACGGAAAAGATGTCTGTCCAAAGATCCGTTTGGCATGAAATCATAAACCAACAACTTCCTTGAACCCTCAGAGCAGAAACCACGGAGAGGAACTAGATTAAAATGATTGATCTTCCCAATTGTACTAATTTCTGCACGGAATTGTTTCTCTCCCCGGTTGATGCTCTCAAGCTTCTTAACAGCTATAACACTTCTATCTGGCAATGTCCCTTTGAAAACAGAACCAAAGCCTCCTTTTCCCATCTCTTCAGAGAAATTCTTGGTTGCCTTCTCTAAATCTTTATATCCGAAAACCACAAGTAAATCTTTTCCTAGTTCTGTTGCTGTACTGATTATGGTTCTCCATTTCATGATTATGAACATCATAAGGCCTAAAAGGAGTAGTCCTGTTGGAACCGCAATTGCAACAATAATCACCCTCTTCTTATTTGTGGGACTAGATTCACTATCGATCCAAGAAGCCGCTAACTTGATGTACAAAACTTTCCCTGTAGTATCATCTTGTCCAAGTTGTTGCAGATTGAAGAGATCTCCTATCCAGATAGAGCACTGTTTGTTCTCAAAAGCATAGGCAGTACAAGAGCAATTTTTTAGACAGGTTGACTTGCATTCCACGCTGCTAACAGCCATCCTATTTTGTGGATGTGTAGGGAAAGTTGTGTACCGGCTTTCTAAAAATTGGTCTCCCCTTCCTACACCAACACTAGCATTGCTGCACCGCAGTTTGGTTTTCCTTCCTCAACCTCCAGAATAAACCTGTTGGTTCCAATTCTGTTGAGAAGTCGGCTGAAAGCCAGTCAAACAATTACAAAACGGCTGACTCATTGCAGCTGCCAAAAGCCCCACAAAAAGTATATACCCCGCATTGCTGTCTTGGTTGTGAAAAATACACAAGCCACTGCTCTATATTTTTCCAACCATGACATGTCCTTAAGCTGTCCTGAGACATGCATGAAAAGTTTAGCTATAGTAGAAGTCTAGAAGAATTATAAAGATGATAAATGAAATAGCCCTTATTCTCTTCTGAAACATAGCTGAAGTTGTAGGTCGAATTCGACAGAGATGTCAATCTCATTTCGGGAACTAAGCTGAAGCTCAAATTATAAAGATAATAAATTGAGGATATATGAACAGTTTTACTTTTTTTTTTTTATCTTGTCTGTCTTCCTTCTTCACGTTTTCAAAATTCTTTTTTTCCTTTCATAAAAAACTTAAAGTGTTTCTCTTCTACCACCGTTGAAATTATCGTCGCCGTCGATTTTTGCTACCGTTTAGTCGATGACCACCACGAAATTGGAGTGCTTCTTACCCTCTATTGTTCTATATGTTCAAATTAAAAAAAATTCAAATTGCACAAAATCAAAACCATAGCTTTGGAAGATTTCGTCATAAACTATTTGTTGTGCCGTCTGATCTAATCAGGCTAGAATATGTTTTTCCATTCTCACCATTCGAATCGAGCTGGAACAATCATAAACTTCATGAATTAAAATGGGTAAAAATGAATCTTTTTATTTTTCCTTCCTTTTGATTTTTAGAAAGTAATAGTTAAGGATTGAATGTGGATGTCGAAAGATCAAAATACATTTTTAATTTTCAATAAAAATTATCAATAAATTTTATGTTACTTTTTTGTTCCAGACCTGAATGTGGGTGAACCATTTTTTTTTTCTTAATAGTGATGTTATCAACGAATTTTCATTTCAAAGAAATAATTGAATTCCACAAAGCCCACAGAGGAGAAGTAACGATTTAAATTTAAGTTCTGCATTTTCAATTTTTAAATTATTTTCTTTTAAGGATCGTTAACTCAGTCTAAGCGTTGTCGTTACTTCGACCTTATTATTCCCATTCTGGCCAACATACTCGAACCAACAGTGAATTATTATTTTTAATTGATCTACTGATAATTTTTAAAGAATGTAATTCATTGATAAATGAAGTGATGACGCTTTAATTTGCATTATTTTTAATAAAAATGTGTTTAAAAATGATAATTTTGTTGTGTTCTTGAAGGAAGAACAGAGAGAAAATAATCTGACAAGGGAAAGTAATATTTTTTTTTCTTGAAAAAAAGCTAAAACTGTTCATATATCCTTAATTTCCTGTCGTTTTGTTTTTTGGTGCAAAAAAGGTAAAATTGTTTTTAAACCCTTGATTTTAAGTGATTTTTTTCGGAAAAAATACCACGTGACAGCATAAGACGATGTCATGTGTCCCTGTCACATCATCAATTAACAACGTTAGTCTTAGAGGGTACTTTAGAAGACGAGAGCAAAGTATAGAGGCACATTGAACGCTTCAAAACTATCGGCCCCACATTGACAAATTTGGTAAAGTACATGGGGCATTTGTGCCATTATCCCTTTTAAAAATATAGTCAAATTTAAGTCAATTCATATTGACTTGTATTGAGATATTATATATATATATATATAATTGAGTTTGAGATTGATAAGATCAAATATACAAAATGGTTAAAAATATAAGTTCAGATCATAGTTAAATTTAATAAGCTCAGCCAGAGTCAAATTTAAGATTGGCTTGTCTTGGGATATTTATGAAAATTTCAATATGTATATATATATATAATATTTAGGTTTATTGATTTTTTTTACTGTTGTCACCAAGCCTTCTTTTTAGGGTGACAAATGAATGTCACATATGTTGTAGGAGTCCAAATGATATGTATTTCATACTTTTTTCATAATAAATTTTATTTATATTTATTTAACTAATACTTAAAAATATATTATATAAAGTGGGTAAAGAGTGAATTAGGTGGATCTCAAGACCCACGTGAGTGGTGGGCGAAGCTAATTTTAGTCTTGCAGGTTGCAAGACATGGGTGGTTTTATATTTTGTAATCGCAGCAGGTCGTGGGGCGGGATGAGGATGACAATTCTTGACGGGGATGGTGTGGTAAGAGCACTCTTCGCACCCTTCCCACCCAATTAACATCCTTACTCGACATTTTCAAGAGTAGGTATGTTGTGCGACAGTTTAATTTAAGGCTAAAAAACAACTAATTTAAAATATTATCAAAACCTACAACATTTTAGGTTGGTGTGGATAACATTTTAAGTTGGCTTGAGTTGCAATTAGAATTTAGAAATGTTATCAAAACTTAGATTATTATTACGTCAATCTAAAATATTATAAGCAGGGGCAGATCCAGGAATTTTAATTTGGTAGTTCACCGAACAACGATAAATACAATTAATGTAAACCAAGAGTATATTGGACAAGTCATCAAAAGTTACATTTAAAAGTTATAGAAATTTTAAATTATAAATTATTGGTAGATAAAAATGATTGCAAATAAACTTGATTTTTAAAAAATATAAACAAAAAATAAAATAATTTTCACTCCACAAATTTGGGGTTGGAAGTTTCGAGCTTAAAGGGATGAATCGTAAAATTAGGACTAAATTAAATTGTTTGCACAGACTTGAAAGTCAATTTATAAATTTTAAAGTTTCAAAGTAAAACGGTAATCATTAAAAGGCTAGTACCATTTTTGAAAAATCCTAATAAGTTCAGTTATTCGCTTCGTAATTTACCCATTGAAATGATATATCTTTCGATTTTTCGGCTAACATAAACGTTTTTGTCTTTTCATTTCTAATACTAATATTCACCAACCTTCTCTCTCCCTCCCTCTCCCCTTCCCCCTCCCCCTCCCCCTCCCCCTTGTCTCTCTTGCTTTTCTGTATTTTTTTTCGATTGTTGTTAACTATCATTCGCATCTCTAATTCCCTATTTTTGGCTCAAAAACCCAATCACTCTATAGTGTAGTCTTTGCTTCATTATTGTCGGTTTTTAAATTTGAAATCCCCGTATAAATTATTATTTGTTTTGTGAATCTTCTTCTGTCGTTTGAAGATGTAATATTCAATGTCTCAAGTTTAAAAGTATGGTAGGTTAGTTGACCTAAGAGACACTAAGATAGATTCGTAAGTTTTAATAACATTTTAAATTAGTCATTTTTCAACCTTAAATTAAGCTGCTTTTCTTAGACTCCCATTTTCAGTGGTATCCATTGACTTTAGAGTTAATTTGCAATTTCTAGGAGCATTGCACCACCAAAAGCAGTCCCATTTTGCTTTACTTCCACGACACGTGTTTATCATTTTAAAGTTAAACAGATAATGGGTTAAATTAATGTATTTTGTGTAATTACTAGTAATTAGTTTTATTGATAAAAGAAAATAACTAAAATTAAGAATAGCTTGGGCATAAAGGTAAACAAATAAGCTAAAACGAAGGCATAAGCTCTATATGTATTGCTAAATTTAGACATGTTGAATGTATTTTCAGTATACACTTATGGTTGAGTCGGTAAAAATAATTATGTGCTCATCCTTAATTCGAATAGGTTCGACGAGTTTCGATTCACATCTCTTTATACGTGAGGCACAATTTTCATTCAAATCATTCAATAACTAATAAGTGGGTTGATGTATTTAAACACTTCTCATGCTTATCCTACCAATGTGGGATAAGTGGTTTTTATTTTTCTTAGACAATTCACAAGTACCTTAATTTGAACATCAATTTCTCATTCATCACGTAACTGTTTTGAGCATATGAGATACCGTTATAAAGGTCTCATGAAGTATAATATAAACCAATAATTTCATTATTCGAATCTTCACCTTTACCTATAAAAAATACGGCTCAAAGTTACCAATTCATCGCATTTTTTCAACAATAGTTGGAGTTACCCGGCGTGAAGAAGCCCAACACGAAGTTTCCACCCGACGAAACGACAGTTTGATTACCGGACAGAGATTGATTTACCGAGATGGTGTCTTCTCCAAAGGAGAGTTGGCAGTTGAGAGAAAGCCGCATGAAGAGTAGTACGGAGAGTTTCAGCCACGAATTTTTTATGTTGTCCATGGCTGTAAGTGGATTACTGGCAAGAGAAACTATGACCGTCGAGAATTAAAATAATGATTTTATGACCTTTTCTCTATGCTCATATTATAAACTATATGCTTATCTCACGAAGTTCACTATTTTTTTACAATTCACATGCTGTCGATAGGAGGAAATGACCGTCACACATTGATATACTACAAGCAGACATTGCTCAATCAAACTCATTTATTAATAATTAAAAGAATCAATTAAAAATCCAAATCCACAATGAAAAGTCCAGACACCGGAGATGAGACAACAACTGGACCGGAAAGAGGGTGAACAACACAAACAAACATAAGCAAAATTGCGTCCCAATTGAACTCAGATTTTCCATGGTATCCATTGACTTTTGAGTTAATCTGCAATTTCCAGGAGCATTGCAGCACCAAGAGCACGTTTTAACAGTCCCATTTTGCTTTACTTCCAAGACATCTATTGACTTTGGACTCGGTTTACAATTTTATATTATGTAAAATTTATACAAGTCTGTTAATTTTAATGTTTTTGGTTTAAGAGTTGAAGTTACCAAATTTAAGGGTTTATGTTTTACAGTTTAGTCTTAAGATAAAATAATGTGTCCTCAAATCATATATATGCTAATCACCTATGAGTCTACCATCCAGAAACCAGGAAACTGAAACTTGTAAGAATTGCTTGGGCATGAAAGGTAAACAACATAGCTAAAACAAAGGCATAAACTACATATTTATTGCTAACTTCAGACATTATGAATGTGCTTTCAGTATAATCTTTCCACAATGAAAGGCTCCTACTTGGAGCAGCAAAAGCTAAAGCATGGCATGTGCCTCTCAACTGACGTTCATGGTTGAGTCGGTAAACATAACTATGTGCTCCACTTCATTACTAATTTCTTGTAGAAATCTTGGAATCGGAGGCAGGTTTACATCCAAAATTCATTCAAGGATCTGAACTACCTGCCCCATCGATGGCCTTTGGATTTCATTATCTTGGATACACCAACAAGCTATTTTACAAATTCTGGACTCTTCTAAATTGGCATTTCCATTCAGTCTGCTGTCTAAGAGTTCGAGGAGACCCATTTCTTTGTTCACTCGCCCAGCTACCGAAACTGGAAAGAATGTACCTTCGTCATCAGTTGTGTGTTCTGAGTTTCTCCTTCCCGATACAAGTTCCAAAAGCATCATTCCAAAGCTGTAAACATCAGCTTTGGGTGTTATAGCCACACCCGAAATCCACTCTGGTGCTAGATAACCCACTGTCCCTCTCATGGTGGTCAGGACCCGGCTAAACTCTCGTCCTAGAAGCTTTGCTAGCCCAAAATCTGCCAATTTTGGACAATTGTCAACATCTAAAAGAATGTTTTCTGGCTTAATGTCGCAGTGGATGATACTGTCTACACAATTTTCATGGAGATAAGCCAGGCCTCTTGCTGCACCAAGAGCAATTTGACATCTTGTTTTCCAATCTAGAGTTTCTGAATCTTTTGCATGGAAAAGATGTCTGTCCAAAGATCCTTTTGGCATGAAATCATAAACCAACAACTTTCTTGAACCCTCGGAGCAGAAGCCCCGAAGACGAACTAGATTAACATGGTTGATCTTCCCAATTGTACTGATTTCTGCACGAAATTGTTTCTCTCCCTGGTTGATGCTCTCAAGTTTCTTCACAGCTATAATACTTCCATCCGGCAAAGTCCCTTTGAAAACAGAACCGAAGCTTCCTTTTCCCAGTTTTTCAGAGAAGTTCTTGGTTGCCTTCTCTAAATCTCTGTATATAAAAGCTACAAGAGAACCCTTTTCTAATTCTGTAGAGATAATTGTTCTTCTCCGCCCTTTCATGATTATGAACATGATAAGGCCTAAAAGGAGTAGTCCTGTAGAAGCCGCAATTGCAGCAGCACTCACCCTCTTCTTATTTGTGGGACTAGATTCACTAGAAATATCAGAAGCTGACACCTTGAAATACAGAGTTATTCCTACAACATCATCTTGTCCAAGTTGTTGCAGATTCAAGAGATCGCCAATCCAAATAGAGCACCGGTTGTTCTCAAAAGCATAAGCTGTACAAGAGCAATTCTCTAGGAGATTTGCATTCCAGGCTACTATTAGCTATCGTATTTTGTGGATGTTCAGGGAAACTTGTGTAGCGGCTTTCTGAAAATCGGTCCCCCCCTTCCAGAACCAGCACTATCATTCCCGCACTGCAGTTTGGTCTTCCTTAGACACCCATCGGAATAAATCTGCCGGTTCCAATTCTTTATAGAAGTTGGCCGAAAACCAGTCAAACAATTACAAAACGGCAGAGAGTTCTCATTACAGCTGCCAAAAGCCCCACAAAAAGCATATGCCAAACATTGTTGTCTTGGTTGTGCTGGAGGAATCGAATTCCACTGCCCTTCATTTTCCAACCATAACATTTGCTTAATCTGTCCCGAGACATCTATAAAAAGTTTAGCTATGGTAGAAGAATTATGAATGGAAAAAAGGAAATAGCTCTCATTTGCGCTTGAAACATAATTGAAGTTGTAGCTCGATCCGGACATAGGAAAAATTCTCATTTCGGGAACTAAGCTGAAGCTATCTGTCTGTTGATCCCAAGTTCCACTGGTCCAGTAAGGCCGGGACCTGTTCCATACTAGAACAATTTGTTTGGCTTCTACTGGATCAATCTCAAAAGAGTAGAGACCTGGTGCAGGATCATCATGACTTTTCCATGAAACAATACGTTGGCTTTGATTGGTTCGTTTATCGAATCGAAGCTTACTACCCGGGAGCCAGGTGTCTGTTGGATGATCAAAACTTTGCCACAGTATCGTCGACGAATTCAGTCCGTCTTGCAGAACAAGATTCCCATCGTCTAAAAGCACTGCTACTACAGAAGTTGAGATGGCTGAGCCTGAGCTTACATTTGTAGACCAAATCGGTAATTGGGACTCGTTCAACAGAACCAAGTTACCATCAGAGATTTTCAAAACAGAAGAATATATCGCGGACTGGTCTATCTCTGTTTGCAACCCAAACGGTAGTGGGTTGGGAGACCGTGTTGAACCACATCCCTATATAATAGTAGGAGGAATTTCCTGGTCTGAAGAAACCAAGCTGGAAAACTACGCCAGCTGAGATAATGGTTTGGTTACCGGAAAGAAATTGGTTTGTGGACATGGTATCAACTGCAAAGCGGACACGGGATTCAAGAGACAAACACATGAACAAGAACAACACTGAAATCATGAACCAGCTGGGATTGATGTTCTTGGTCTTCATGGCTAGAACTGCAAGATAACTCAGGGTAGTTGACTTGGTGGCTGCAGTAAAAATAATATTTATTGAAGAAAATGTGATACGTGTAGAGAAAAAATATTGCAAGTATAAAATAAAGATGGTATGAATAATAAAACAATACAAAATGCATATAAAAGTAAAACTTGAAACAACTTCCAATTCCTTTCTGTTTCCGTTGGCTTTGTTGTCACCTAAGCAACCTCTTACAATGGTTAATTAGCCTTTACAAAAAAACAGTTAGTTTAGTGGGATAAGATACTAAATATTTTAAGTAAGGTTAAAAATTCAAATTTCAGCCTTGTGAATGGAACCAGTTGGATTAGAAGGATTGACCATGTAATAAACCTCTATAATTCTTGATCCAAATTAATCAGTTAATAAATTAAACAGTGGTTATTATAAGAAAAAAAACCATTGTAGTAAATAGTCTTTGTATTACTTTGGGATAGCTTTTGGGTGTTTATAGGAATATGGGTGTGTATTATACAAAGAAAATATTGTGGAATGGGATGAATTACATTAATATGGTTCGATTGATTTTTTCAGAAATAAGATTAAATATAGACACGAATTTACTTGGTTTAATTTTTAAGTATAATCTATAAATAGAGATGAGGAGAGAGTTCTTACAATTTACACTCACAACTCTCTCTCTCTTTAAGTTCTCTTTTCCATGTGTTGTATTTCTTCCATGAATTCGAACAATCAATGTTTATAGTTGATTTTTAGGGACCAAATTATAAACGCATCATTAACTTTAGACTTAAAGAGTAATTATCTCTTTGTACAAGTTGTCTTTCAATTAGGCGAGTTATAATTAATGGGTAAGTTTGGTTTTAGAGAATATAGTTCGTCTTCATTTTCATTTTTTTAGAAAATGAAAAACGGTGAAAAAATGTGTTTGTTTGTAAAATTATAAAATGATTTTTAAAAAATGAAAACAAAAATAAGGGAAATTTGAAAACATAAATAAGATATTTTCATTGAAAATATTTTGAGAAAGTAGAAAATTATGAAAATAATGATTTTTTTTAATTTTAATTTCATTTTAATCCGGGTTCGAATCCTTCTAATGTTATTTTTTAAAACTTTAGTTTATTTAGTCATATTTTATTTATTATTATTATTATAATATTTTCTATCTATATTTTATTCTAATTATATAATAGTTATTTTTTTATTTCTATTTTGAAAACTAGATACCAAAAACATTTTCACTATTTTTATTTTTAAAAATAAGTTTTCATCCCTATTAACCAAGCATTTTTTTAAAATTTTAGAAAAATGAAAATAAAAATTATTTTTTAAAAATAAAAAATAAAAAAATTCTAAAACCAAATGTAAAAGAAAATTGAGATTACGACAACCTGCAAATTAAATTACTTTGACTTGAATTTTCAAATCGCCATTTTTAGGGACTAAGTTTAATAGAAATAAAAATGGTATCGTAATCCAAGTTGTAATTTGATACAATAATTTTTTAGTATATCAAATTCTCATTTTTTAAAGATAAAACAATTTATAGCAATTTAATAGGCGATGTGCTTTTGTTCTAAAGAGAATATATGAGTTTCTTTTATTACAATCCGATATTAAACTAATACTGATCTGAATTTCGATATTGCAAAAGCTTGTTATGATAACGATTTTCTCAACTTAACTCGTTTTATTTATAACAATATTATTTAAACCTTAAACGCTATTTAAAGAACATAATACTCCATCTCTTTAAGTCTTATTTTAAATTTAAATAAATTCACACTTACTAAAGACTGCATTACTCAAATCTAAATTATCTAAAAGAAACAACGTTTAACTTTACCGAACCATTCCATGGATTCCGAAAATAATTCTAAAAACTAAAATCATATTTATAATAAAATATTGATAAATTAAATACACCAATGTAATTTTCTCAAAATTTTACAAATAATTTTTTAAAAATAAAAAGCAATATAGTTTACTTTGTGCAATAGGTTTACATGGAAGTGTTTAGGATAACAAACCTTTTAATCCACCGATTCACACTAAACATGTGTGGCGTCAACTGCTTTATTTAATCCATTTGATATCACAGCTGACACTTATCCCTAAGGGACCGTTTCCTTTAGCCTATTAAAATTTATAATTGGGGTAAACCAATTTTTAGTAGTTGAGGTTGACACTTATTTTCAATTTAGTCCTTAAATTTTTTATATCTACATTAATCTCTTGGAAAGAAAAAATAAGTTATCAAATTCAGTTACTAATGTAGACTAAATAAAGTTTAAGGATCACTTTTGGGAAAATAAAGCAACTAATTTAAGGATTAAAATTTACTTTATCCCTTTATAATTTTATTAATAAAAATATCTATTAAATTGGAGATAAGTTTGCAAATGAAGTTTGGGGATGAAAAAAAATCTCTTCTTTTAATTAATTTCTTAACCAATAATGATTTTAAATTTTTTTTTTGGTAAAAAAAAGTCTCTTAGACCCTTTTGATTTCAGAACGAAACAAATTGGTTTCTCTAAAAAAGGAAGCAATTTAGTCCTTGTTGATTTTAAAAGTAAGCAATTAAAGACAATTAAGTGTAGTTTTAATAATTTTTTGTCAATTTTATATAATTTTGATTAACATACTAAAAAATTTGCATTTAAATTTATATATTATATCGATTTGATCAAGATTATAAAAAATCAACACATAAATTACACATTATGATATTATTGAGGGATAAATTTGTTAAATTTTTAGAATTGGAACCGAAATGACATAATATATTAACGTTGAATGCTACATATGTTATTATATTTATCAAAATTGTATTAAATTGATGGAAAATGCTAACACCGTGATTACTTTTAAAATTGACTGACCTTTTCTAAAAGGACTAATTTGTCACGTTTGAAAACTGAGAGAGCCTACAAGGTATTTTTACCTTATGTTTTAAAAGGGAAAAAAAGAGGTAAATGTTGTTTGGGAGAATCATAAAGGCAAAAACAGGTTGGCGTCCGATCATAGTTTACGTCTCGGCACACCTGAGAAGATGTGAGATCAATGATCTCACATTAAAAAAAAAAAAGAAGTCTTGAAATATAAATACGATGGCATTGCACATTCTATCAGACATGTCTTTTGAAAAGAGGGTAATGGTCCCGTAACAAGTAGTATCATAGCGACCTTTTGACTGCTCGATTTCACGCCGAGTGCCCATAAGTAGAGTAGACATGGTGGACAACTGTGACAAGGTAGCCCATCACGAGAACGGAAGCTCGTGACAAGAGCATTACGAAATTAAATAGGAAGAATATCACGCCTAAAAAAAAATGAATTATTAATCTTACATTAAAAAAAAAATAAGATACCCCGCGACAATTAGCATTACCCGTGTCAGCTTTTTTGAGAACTCACCGCCGTTTCTTTGATTTTCACTTTGCCAAAGCTAAGAAAGGTCAACCGATTCTTCAGTTTTATCTTCCGATGAATCCACAGCACCACCAGCAATGGGACCTACAGGTTCCGTCCTTGGCTCCGCTCCCTTTGACCACCCCAGTCTCTGGTGCCCAGCGCCGCGTCGCCATCGCCGTTGACTTGAGTGACGAGAGTGCTTACGCCGTCCGATGGGCCGTTCAGAACTACCTTCGTCCTGGAGACGCCGTCATCCTCCTCCACGTCCGCCCTTTACGGAGCCGACTGGGGCTCCATCGAACTCCAAATCAACCCGAACTCCACGATTAATCACGAAAGCGCCACCCCCATCGGCGGCGAGAACCCCGTCGAGGAGTCGCAGAAGAAGCTCCAGAACGATTTCAACGTCTTCACGACGACGAAGGCGAACACGCTGGCGCAGCCGTTAGTGGATGCTCAGATTCCGTTTAAAATCCACATAGTGAAAGACCATGACATGAAAGAGAGGTTGTGTTTGGAAGTGGAGAGGTTAGGGTTGAGTGCGGTGATCATGGGGAGCAGAGGATTCGGAGCCGCTAGGAGACCCAACAAAGGAAAGCTGGGAAGCGTTAGTGATTATTGCGTCCAACATTGCATTTGTCCGGTAGTGGTGGTCCGGTACCCAAAGGAGGGAGAGAACGGAAACGGCGGAGCCAATAAGGTGACGAAGAAGACCATTGTTGGAGAAGATGTGGAGCTGCAGCCTGTGCCTGAAGAGGAACCAGAGTATCATGATGCGGAGGAGGGGCATACAGGTTTGGGTTCTCCAATTTGTAATTGATTTTGTTTCTATTTAATGGTAATCGACCGCTGTAGCATGTAATTTAGTTTCTGGCTCTATGAACATGATGAAATGCTTGTTAAAAGTTTTGGCCTTAACATGTAATTATGACTATTGAGAAGTAAGAACTAAGAAGTGGCAGCCTGAATTTAGGGTTTTGCTTTGTTGTTGGGGTATTGGGTTCAAAAATCATAATTTAGACCTTTAGAATTAACCTGATTAAATGGCCTACACGGAATTGGAGATGTAAAATGTATGTCTATCTCGAGCAGAGCTGTGCTAAATTCAGTGTATTAAGTGTACATATTATACTTTAGGGTTTAGGGCTTACATGATGTTTTTGGTGTTACAATTGTTCCTAGATCTGTAGAAACATGCAAGGATTAGTATTTATAAGAACTTTTTTATCTTTAAGTTAAACAATTATGTATTTTACTATTAAAATCATATCTCATTGGTTCATATTTCTTGATAGCAGATGCTTAATATGAATCAGAGCAACAATGAATGCCTTCTTATTCAGGTAAGTTAATATGTGGCTCCAAGCTTTAATCTGTTTGAGACCCATTTTATATTTCTTTCTTCCCCATCTCCCCTTCGTTCCTAGTGTAAAAAACTGTATTAATCATGTAGTGTTCGATGGACTATTTTCGGTTTTCAAACCTATATTTTGGCATTCCCCTGAGTGACCTAGATGCTTGGTACGAAGGATGAAAATAAGGGAAATGGGTGAGGGTGAATTTTTTTTAATCTAATGTTTAAGCTACAAAGTAAGAAAGTGGTTATGAATCTTAACGGTTTGATTAACAAATTTCTCAACTTGCCCATTTCCGCCCATACCAAGCAAAGCCCAAGTGTCAGCTTTTATTTTGAATTACTGGATGTGGATGATTGATTACTGATATAATCCCTGCACTAATATTGCAGCAAAGGATGAAAAGCAATCCAAAATTCGAAGACTTTTTGGTGGCAAAAGAAGCTTAAAATGTTGTGCGGTGATGAACTTTATGCCTTGTATAGATCTCTCTACTTCCTGTTAATTGTTTTGTTTTGACAACTAACTGTTCAATGTCTATGTACATGGTTCGCTGTACTCTCTCTCTTTGCTTTTTAGTAATATCTAGACATACAAATTTGACCCGAGACCCGAAAACTAAACTAATTTATCCGAACCGAGACCCAAAATCGACCCAAACACGATGACCCGAATTTGTTCTTAAACCTAAAATAAACCGAACAGAATTTCAGTTGAACCAAAAATGGACCCGAACCGATTTTTAACTGAACCGAATGGATTCAAATCGATTTTCAACCAAACCGAACGGAATCGAACTGATTTTACCCGAACCGAAAATAACTCGAACCGAAGGCAACCCGAAATAAAGAAAATATATTAAAATAAATAAATAAATAAATATGATATGTAAATTATCGCACAATTCACGAAAAAGTTAAATATGCAAGCTATATAAAATCATATATAAGGTGAAAATTTTAACTCGACTTGAAAATTTGATTAAAACCGATCGATCTCTTATTAACCCAATATTGACCCGATCCAAATTGAAAATCAACCGACTCGAAATCTCAACTCGATACCCGAACCAAAATTATTATAAACCCAAACTAAAACCGAATCAGACTCGAACCGAATCAAATTTATATCGAATATAATTAGACCCAAAATGACTCGAAAATAATGACTCGTTTGCCATCTCTAAGTCTAGTGACCGGTCAATTGGTTCTAAGACCATGGCTAATCATGCATTGTCTAATACCTGATTCATTTCAATAGTTGAACTTCTGCAGAACCAAAACTGGCTTAAAACATATTCAGGTGTGAACTTTGACAACGGATTTTGATAATTTTGCTTTCTATTTCAGTAACCAACGAGAGAAAGCAGGAACTTATGAGTTTAACAAGAACAGGAAAGAACAATCCGAAACATTCTGTTTTTCACACATACATAAGAAAATAACGGAAGAACTGTAAGAACTCCCATCCCATTTTGGCAAATCCATTCTAAAAATGCCTGGTCACGCCAAATATCTTGAGTGACAATTTATTGCAGTTACGACAAAACTCGAATATCAAATAGTCTAAAATTTCACAGTTGCCCCAGACTTCCCTCGCTTTGGGTCCTTCGCATGGAAACCTCCGGTTTGATGTTCAGAAGTTTGCTACTGAGATCTACATAATGATTCTGATTATTGGCCGTTGCCTTCTTTCCGCTAGGAAGAGGGCGGCGCCCGTGCCTGCCTCTGGACTGCACTGGGGAAGCCGTGGCTTGACTTCTGTGAGATGAAGGGGATGCACGGGCAGTGCCATGGTAACTATTCCTTGTACCTCTGTGTTCTGATCCATGGCCACGATCTAATTGATGGTTGCTAATGCCTAGCCTTACCGATCGTTCTGCAGCATCCTTCACTTTAATAGCCTGCCTGTTAAAGTAAACCAAATTCGGAAGAAGGCCTTGCAAATGCTTCTTCAGATATTCATCTCCTACATTCTTCTGTGCTGGGTTACCCTCCAAGCTGATGGCTTGCAAGGAATTATAGTTTGCAGCGAGTTGGCTGAGACATTTGGCAGTAGAGATTTTGTTGAAACGCAGATCCAAGACCGTCAATTTTAAGAGACGATGAAGACCCTCTACCTCGCTTATCTTGTTTCCAGCCAAGTACAACTCCTTAAGAGAGGAACAAGAAGCCAAACCTACAACGAATTATGTGACAGAAAGTAGATTTACAAGATCGAAAATATTGGAAGGTAAAGAGTATAGCAAAGAAAATGGAACAGCTAATGAGTTGCAGCTTGCCTCACATACCATGACCAATTCTAAATATCCGGTTGTAGCTTAGATTCAGCACACGAAGTCGAGTAAGTTCACGTAAACCCTCGATGGTGGATATATTATTCCTCGACAGATCCAACATGTGAAGTCCTCGAGGAAGAGCACCAGCAGTGATCCTTGCTGTAGCACACACAGAGATAATGAGAAAGCACACTAATACAAAAGAACAGTTCCGTATACTCCTAATCATAAGACTTCAAAAGATGTCAAAATATAAGATAAATATAGAACTAATAACATTTGCAGTTGAAGATACCTATTGCATTTCCTGATAGATTAAGCAACTTCAAGCTGCCAAATGCACTGAGAAATGGTATAACAACCAAGCCATGATTTGCCAGTTGAGCAGTGGTTGCCGAGGCACTCAAAGAAGATATGTATCTTTTAGCAGCTTCCATGCCAGGACTTGCCTTACCATCCACCTTTGCAGCAGTCGAAACGTTTGAGACAGCAGGTTCCACTTTCACCTGATCATCGGGATGGGATAATAAAGATGTGCCTTCAGATGGTCCCACATGTTGAAGATCATTTACCCAATCCTCTATTCGCTTAATCTTAAAATCCTTGCCAGTCAATTCATTCTGATTCAGGACCAGCGGTTCTTCTTGCAGGATTTTCATCTCATCAGAAACTGGCACTATCCAGTCTTTTGCTGATGCAGAACAGCTATAAGATTCAAATCCCTCATAAGAGCTTTCAAAGTTAGTTTTATGATTCTTATGCATGTCATCATCTCTTTCTTGTTCTTGCATCACCTCTGTATCAACATCATGAGTTAATATCTCCTTTCGTCTCATGCTGAGAACAAGTACATCCTCCGAGGATCTTGTACGATGTGTCAAATATTTAGGAGAAAGTACTCCAGAAATGAGTGTCCATGCAGCAATGTTTGGCATAGAACATGATTTTACAATCACAGGTGCATTATTATGTGTGTGGTCACCAGAGCCATTGGCACACTCATAATGCAAAGGAAAATTAGAAAAATCATAGCCATCCTTTTCTGAAATCTGATGGTCTCCTATGGAGAAAACCGGCTCAATGTTGACATGGTTAGAGCTTACTTGAACAAAATCCGAGCACGGATCATTTTGGCTCACTACTGTATGTTTTCTGCCATCTTCAACCAACCTATGGTCATGGGAATCAGAAGAATATCCTTGATCAGTCTCGTCATCTGTGTCAATTTGTCGAGGAACTCTTCCTTCCAGGCAAAGTCCACTTCCATGGGACAGACTCTTCTTAAGATACTGCAGATTCTGAAGGGACCTGGAACCGCAATCAAGATTGGTTTTGTCTTTTATTTCGAATGACTTCCAGGTATGGTAATGAGAAGAATCTGTAACAGGTTTCACACGGTCATGAATCTCGGCGGTTGTTTCTGCCTCTGGCAAGAATGACTCCATGCTTTTAGCTTTAATCGTATCCTTAGGGGCTTGAACTTGGGAAAAATCTTCTAAAGTCGTATGCATCGCTTCAAGAGATGGCTGAACTGTTTTCTGATGGCCAAGTGGATACTCGAGTCACGAAACACTAGAGTATACAACCCAAATTTAACTGAAGTTTTCAAGAAACAGAAGCATATATCGGACTTACCTTTGGTTTCTGGCTTCCGATGTGAGTATTGAAGCATGAAAATCTAACCATCATGGTGATGCAGATTAGCACTACATCCACACAAGACCTACCTTTTGTTGTCACATAGAAAGCTATAAGCTTAAAACTATTGTAATAATTAAGGTTCAAAATCTGGAGGAAAGCACCTAATTCTACTAACATAAAAAACGTGACAAGCTTCAATCGAACTTCGAGGTATTTTAGAGAATATTGACATTAGCCATAATCAACCGAAAGACCCTCCAAAACACGTCGCAGTCTCCATATATGGGATGATCTTGTTCTCCTTAAAACACAAAGCAGAATCAGCTCTTTTTTGTCCCCCCACACCCACCTTGAGGTGCGAGAAAATTTCAGTTTCGTTGCAGCGGCCAGAGTGAAAAAGAATCTTTTACAACTACGAAAACAGAATCCCTAACCAGCATAAGAGACACCTGCCTGCCTGACAATAATAATGGAGAAAAACAATAAAAGGATCACATAATCTACAAAGTAGATATCGATGCAGAATAGTTTAGGCCGAGCAACGAAGATAACAAGAATTGTTAGCCTCTGGATGGACAAACAGATTACAATGCTTCTTGTCAAAAGGATTGAGAGAGAAACAATAGGAAGCTTCCAAATTCTTGTTTCAAATTGTATTTTTCGACTGTAACAAGATTCCACTTTTATTCAACATATTCATTCAAGGCAATCAAACAACCTCAAAAACATCAAATACAAATCCAGAACAAAATCAACCAGATTGTACACCAAATACGACCAAATCCAATGGTCAAACAACAAACAAATGATTAATTAGAATTCATATCCAACATACGAACACAACCCCAAATCAGCTACCTTTAGGTTCAAAACGAAAATGCCAATGGAAACAAATGCAAAGAAAATCAAAATAACGTAATCCCATCATTCGTTAGCCCTCATTCGAAGAAAACATGAACCCAGAAAAAAGAAAGGCAGGTGATTCAGAACAAACAAAGATCAATATTTAGGATCCAAAATGAAAACAGGGTTATCTAAAGGAACACGAAAGGGCATTCAATACCAACCAACCATTCATGAAAACCACCCAAATCGCATGAAAAAAAGAAAGACCCATTAATTTAATCACCTTGAAAGAAACCCCAAAGATTGCAAACGAAGGAATCATTAACCCAAAAAAAGAGAAGGAAGAAAGAACAATCTTACCTCAAAAACGTGAGAGGCTGATTGCTTCAACTAGAAAGATAGAAAAAAAAAATAACACAAATAAATAACAAGCACGTCGGTTCTTGTTTATTGCTTTTTTGTATTTGTCGGCTATAAATTTGTAAAACCATGTACTGATGTACAGTTTCTTTTTCCCTTTTTGTGATTCATTTCCTTTGAATGAACGGCGTAAGGTTAAGCTATAATGCTAACCCTAAGCTTTGGCCCTGATTTTTATAAGACAACCCAATGGCCCTGATTTTTGTTTTGGGTAAATTTATTAATTTTGTTTTAACAGCCACAGGGAAAATTTTGGGAATAATCCAATCCAAAATTAATTTTTGAAATATTTTAATTTTTTACCTATATTTTGGATTCTAAGCTAATTTCTACAGTGCACATAGCAAAATATCATGTGCACATGGTGTTGTCTCTGTTTATTATTTTTTTTTATATTAATATTTTTGACAGATTTTGATGAAAAAAATAAAAAAGGGAGACATGGCGTTGTCTCTGTTTATTATTTTTTTTATTTTATAATCACGTTTTTTATGAAAAGAATTTAAAAAAAAAGGAAAACGCCATGTGCACATGGCGTTGTCCACATGTACTGTAGATTTTGGTATAGTTTTTAAAATAAAATTCAAAGATTTTATTTTCTTAATTTTAATCCCTAAACACTCTATATATCCAACGGAGTCGAATGAATGATGAGAGAGGAAGAAAGCAAAGGAAAGAACGGATCCTTTGCCTTTCGTCCAACAAATTATTGGTCAATACTTAACTATATAAATTAATTTTGTAATTTGCAACTAGGGGCGGTTCAAAATTTTTGAGATATTGTACAATTTTTAAAATGCGCCCTTTAATTTATAATTGGTAAAAAATATAATTTTTTTAAATATTACCTTAATAAAAAAATATTATTATATTATCCTCTTTAATAACAAAAAATTAACTTATAAATATCTAAAAATCAAATATTTTCACTTAAAATGTATCATTTTTTTTTTGCATGTTTTAAGTTTTAAATAATTGTTATATATATATAATTTATAATTTTTTACAACTATTTAACTTAAGTTCTTAATTTTTGGGCTTCTCTCCCTCGGGGCTCTGTACGGTCGCTCCTATCGCACCTGTCCAGAACCCCCACTGTTTGTAATGTTTTGTGTTCGATATAAATCTCGACCATATTCAAAGTTGAGTTTAATTTTTAAATGAGACACGTCTCTTTCGATATTATTTTTCCGTTCATAAAACTTGAAGTTAAAATCTCACATAAAGACAGTGAGCGCGATATTAAAAAGTGTGTATATATAAGTTTTTATATAATATTAAATTATCCGGACCTCTCTATTTATAAATCCGAAAGTATTGTATGTTAAATATGTTTGAACTACGATGCCTAGATGAGTTATGACTTTTATATTAGACAAAACAGCCTCCAAAATAAAAAAAATTAAATTTAATACTTTACTTTTTAAATTTTTTTTGAATTAATACGATAACAAAATTATACTTGAACATCATAAAATGGTAAAAATAAATTAGTCTCTTCAAACATTGTGATGATATAAACTATTATAGTAACAAATTATTATTTTTAATTATTTAAGATACCATAATCTATTTTTTATCATAAAAATGTTGGTTTTTTTAATTATTTAAAAAATGTTGGTTTTTTATCATGAAAAAAAATGTTGGAACAAAATCGGGATTTGAGGTTGGAGGAGGAAAAATATAAATATTTAAAGTAGGGGCTAAATTTATAAATAATTTAATTTAAAAAATTAGGGGACTGACTGGGGGACAATTACCCCTCCCAAATGCCTACATAATTTCGTCCCTGAACATAGATCGAATAAAACAACAAAAATAAAATTAATTGGGTCTTAATTTGTTTAACATCATTATTATCGTAATATTTTAAAATTTATAAACAGCGAGGAGTTAAGTTAGTACTGTAAATGACGATACATTATATTATAGGTCCGGCTCTCCGCGTCATTCATAATCCCAACTAATAAAAAGCATCAATTTTATTAAATTTTTTCATGTCATCTTTTTACCAAGTTAATCTACAATTGGTAAAAAATGATTTTTAATTTAATTTACAATAAATCTGAGGTAAAAAGTGATTTTTAATTTAATTTACAGTAAATCTGAGTAAAAATTCACTTAGTAAAAAGATGACATGAAAAAAATTAATAAAATTGATGTTTTTTATTGGTTGGGACCATAGATGACGTGGCGAGTCGGACTTATGATATAATTTCTCGTAAATGACATATCCTCCTACCTTTTACAATCTAATGTTCTTTGAAGTAACCTTTCAACAAAAAATAATAATGTTCTTTGAAGTATTGAATAATATTGTTCTTTAAGTCCTTGTAATGTTAGATATTAATCGATTTAATTTTTATATCTTTTGATTTTAAGATTTAAATATTTTTAATAGATTTTTATGTTTTTAAATTGAATAATTGATCCTTCTAATATTGATTCTGATTATGTCTCTCGTTATTGATTCGACCGTACTTAAATACGTAATTTGCTTGAATAATTGGAAAGTTTATAAGATTGCCTATGAACAAAAACATTAAAATTTTGAAGAAGATACCAACAATTAATTGGTCTAGTGAAATGAGGGATTAAGTTTCTTAAAGTTCGAGTTTGAATTTTAACATTGTGAATGAAAAATTTTGGTTGAGAAGATCGTACTATAATGAGCTTCTATAAAATTCGATCTAAATTAGTTGACTAATAAATTCGATATAAATGATTATAGAGAAAAATGAGTAGATAGAAAAGAGACGTAGGCAAAGACCTTAAATGTTTGTGTAGGGTTAGGTCTTCATGTTGATAGATCGCTCCAACGTCCGCTTTTGATGTCTATATTTTCTGCAGTGAAAATGACGCATGCCAAGCATTAATTACAAGTTTACAACTTAACAAGTGGAAGAACTTTTGCATGCAGTCATCTGATAATGTAATTAAGAATGTAATTAATATTGATAGGCAGAGGCTTTCCTCATTTGTCATATTATATTAATGAGTTTTTACTATATGCAGTTTTAAGGGTTAGATTTAAAATTTACTAAATTTATGTAATTAATGTTTATTTTTTTTTCCAATCAAATCTATTAAGTTGTTTAATTATAGACATAATTAAAGGTTTTGCTATACATATTTTTTAGGGCTATAATTTAGTGTTTTGGGTTTATGATTTAGTGCTTAAGGTTTATGATTTTATTATTAGGGTTTAGGAGTTAGGATTTAGGGATTTTGTGGTATAATTTAATATTTAGAGTTTATGGTTTAATGTTTTAATTTTAGTGTTAGTGTTATGGTTTAAGGGTTAATATTTAGAGTTAGAGTTTAAGGGTTTAATGTTTTATGGTTTATGTTTTAGAGTTTATGTTTATATTTTAACGTTAGGGTTTAAGGGTTAGGGTTTAATATTAGTGTTAATATTTATGGTCTAGAGTTTTGAGTTTAAGGTTTATTTTTAGGATAATTAATAGAATAATTTTTATGGGTATTAATTATATCTACAATAAAAAATCTTAATAAATTCCATTTAAAAAATAAATATCTAATGGTTATAAGAATCTAATTAATTTTTAAATATAACCCTACGTATAGCAAAACCCTATATTAAAAAGCCTAAAAGCAATTAATAAAATTGCAAAGAATGTGATGTAATTAAGGTTTATAATTATGGGCAGAGGCACAGCTAGGCAGTGGACTTGTCCAACAAAAGGGAGAAGTTGTCAATACCTACTAAAATCTGTATTTTCTTTCTTTTTATTATATTTTTTTATTTTTTCGAATGGTCTAAAAGTGATTATAATATAATATTTATTTATAGATATATTTAACTCTTTAATAATGCATATATCTTGTAGATAAAGCGATTTAAATCAAGATTTCTTAGGATAAATATCATTCACTTTTTCACTATAACCACTTATTCCTATGATAAACCCAGATCTAAAGATAATTATATGATAGTATATGTTCATAATTTTTTTATTATCCTTTCTATATTTAAATTCTTTTATTTCCGTCTTTTTCTTCACATCGTTCCTTTCTTTTCCTTTCATTTACTTTCATTATTAATATCTTATGAACTAATTAAAGTGGAATATCTGAATAAAATAATCAAAATACATTTAAACAATTCCACCCAAATACATTTCAACAAGAATTTAGTTCTCACTAGGGATGAGCTAATATTTATTCTATTTGAAAAAAAATCAAAATTTTCAATTTGACTCGATGCGAAAAGTACCCTACTCAACTTAATTACTTGAATTGTAATTTCATAAATTCGACTTGAAAAAAATTCAAAAAAGGTTTGAGTTATGAAACGTAACTTTGAATAACTCAAAATTTTTAGTAATTACTGGATTAGTTTTCAAGTTGGAGTTAAGTCCATCAACTTTGCCTGATATATGCATATCACATATGAAAAAATATGTATGTATATCGTATATAGTTATAGAAAACGTAAAAATTGAACCAATTAATACCATAACATTATAAATATCTACAATTAAATTTAAATAGAAACTCAAACAACTCACTCAATTCATATTTGATAAATTAAACTAAAAAAATTAAATTTAAATTAAGTCACAAAATAAAACTCATAAACTCGAAAGTTTTTTACTTAATTCGAAATGATCAACCCTACTCACCATTATCATTTTATATAAATTTAATCATTATTTATAAATATGATATTTATAATTTATATATTTTTTATGAATATTAACGATTTAGATATTGAAAAGTAATGGATGAAAAATATTGTAACAAATAATTTACTCCAAAATTTTCCCTAGCCGTTCTCCAAACTTTTCTTTAATTTTTTTATAATCGTTCGGTAATTCTTCCCTCTAACACCTTAAATTTTGTTTTGTAGCTGACGACGACATTAGTTTTACTGTCGGTTGTCGACCGCCGGATATATTTTTATTTTATTTATTTAATTTTTTAATAAAATAATTATGTCTTTGTGACACGGTTTTTCTACTTTTATGGCACGTTATCTCTGTCTATTAACATGTTCATCTCTGTCTTTTGGCATATTTTCTTCTACTTCTTCGACCGTTTTGGCCGTTCTTTATTTTATGTTTTTATCAGGGCTGAATTTGATGACGCCACAACTGATCAAGATGACGCTTATTTGTAATTATGCTGATCTTTCCTACTCTGGACATTCGGTTTTAAATTTGGACACGCAGTTTGTCCTTGCGAAGAGTTTCTTACGGTGCTCGGTTCTGATTTGCTTTTTCTCGGTGGTCAATCAATAGCTTCATCTCCTTTTGTGGTTCGTTTTGCTAATGCAATCAGGTTTCGTATCTATTTTTCGATCGAATATTTGGATGAGTTTATAACCTTTTTCATGTATGGTTCATGTCTGATCTAAAATGATTAATTTTAGGAGAATATCCAAGTTATATATTTAGTTTACAATGATAGTTTATAAACCTTTTATTATAATTTTGAGTATTTTCTTGTTAATAAAATTAGTGGCTTATAAAAAAAATATTGTAACAAATTGTAGGGTAACTAAATTGGTTATGAATGATTTTCATCTACCGAGAATGACCCAAAAGAATGGAACAAAAAAGAAAACAAAGGAAAGCCCAACTAGCATTTCAGTATTTACTCTTCTGGACTAGCGATTAACAGAGCTGATTGACAATGGCTTCCAGTTCCAGGTTACCCCTTCTCAGGAGAATCTCTAGACTTCTCAAAGCTCCGCCTTCGACAACCCTCCGCTCTTCACGTCATTCACTTGCTCGGCGTTTTCTTCTTCGGAAAGCTTCGGCACCAAATGTTTCTTCTTGGACATTCGCCTCCTCTAGAAGCTTTTGCTCCTGCCCTCTAAATCTCCCCCAGGATTCTCTGGGACCTGCAGCCATCGATTACCGGTAAAAATTCAATCTTTCGAATTGCCCATTAAAAGTTTTGATTAAGAAATCATTTTAAGTATGACCCTTTGTTTGTCTAATGATTACTGTGGTAACAGTTCGGTTCTGTCGGAAGATGAATATCATAGATTAGCTAATTCTACAATCCAAGACCTTCAAGAAAAATTAGAGGTAGCTAACCCTTATTTTCATTTTTAAGTAATTTTTTTTTTAAAATTTAGCTTTGGGCGTGTGCAGGAATATGGTGATATTGTTGAACTTGAGGGCTTCGATGTAGACTATGGGGTAAGTGTTAAAATTTGTTGGTTGGCTTTGGAAATCGCTTGGCTTCTTTATGGAAGTTAACACATTGCTTGGATTTAGTAGAATGAAGTATTGACACTAAAGCTTGGGACTCTGGGCACCTATGTGATGAATAAACAGACCCCTAATCGGCAAATTTGGTTATCGTCTCCTATAAGGTATATTTGTTTCCTATTCTTCTGTATTATTTGGTTTTGAGAATCTTGGACTTTGCATTGTCTCTTTGGGATTGAAAGTGCTGTTTTCTTTATATTTGACTCGCCTTGAGCTGGTCATGATTCTTATTTAGTCTTTAGCACATTGCTTCATAGCTTAGTTTCTTTTATTTTTCCCATGAAGTTGCATACATGACTCGACTATGGTGAGTATATAAAGAAAGTCTAATGTTATTATCGTAGCTCTTTGTTACCCCGGAACTTAGTGAAGGTGTATATTACATAAGTTGTTATTTGTTTAGTGATGGAAGACAACGTTAATGAAAGAGTGAAGTTGTAGTTATCACTTGGCTTTTAACTTGGTTCTCCCAAGACTTCAGATGTATATAGAAGTTCGGTTAGTTGCCACTTGCCAGAAGAATGTTTATGTTTTATACTTTTCATGTAATAGATTTCAGCTGGCTATTATTTTGTAAGATAAAACAAATGTGTTTGAAGAATGTAGCTAGGAATTGTAGGGAATCAAGTTCCTCTAATTTGAAGAAAAACAAAGATATTTACTGCTGGTGGCATTTCTTCTTTCCTTGAACTTACATCCATACATTCAAATTGCTTTGAACCCTTTATTTAATTTTTTTTACAAAGATAAGACCTTTTACTTCTTAATGGGATAACTTAGATGTGGAAGATTATTGTTCTAATATTCGTATGATTTTGTGTTCGGACTTTAGCTGACAACAATGTTTAACTACTGACACTTCATAATTAGGTGGTTCTGTGTGTGTTGATCTAATTTCTTTGGGATAATCATGTTTCTTGAAGTATATAATCTTCAATGTAATGTTTTTCCTGTGCAGTGGCCCATCCAGATTTGACTGGGATCATAATGCTCAAGCTTGTCTTTATCGGTGAACCAAAGCAAATTTGTTGAAACTCTTGGAAAGCGAGTTGGAGCAACTTTGCGGTAAACCAGTCAACCTTTCGTAGACTGTTGTATATCCGATGTTGTTCACATAATTTCGACCTTCGGTTTCGAAGCTTATTTCACCAGTAGAGCATTTTGCTTCGATTATTTTTTCAACAAACCATATCTCAATATTCTTACCCCCCCCCCCATGGGATGTAATCTTACAATTAAAACCTGTCCCCAATAAGTTATGGTTCAACAGTATGTTCAGAACCTCAATTTCTTCTTCACCTAACGTCTGTTGTTTTAGAAACACGCCTGCTGTGGGGGCTGAACCTTGATGACTGGTATAGCGGCCGTTATATTCGTTTTACCTGCTACTCTGTTTACAGATCAGCCGCAAAGAGAACAGCAAACAAAAGATTCAAAATTATTGTGTCATTGTGTGATGTCCATGATTGTAGTTTCTCTTGAGAATGTGCATGTCATTGTTCTTGCACCAGGTCGCCGAATGAAGTAGCTCGAGCAAATTCATCGACGTATAACCACAAAAGAAAATAAACTGAGAGACATTTTAGTCAAGGTTTGTGAGGCCAGGCATTATGATTAGTAGCATCAAAGAGTCGAATGGTCTGGACAATTAGGTAAAAGACCAGATGGAACACCTTGGGTGGTTCATGTCACTAAAAGTCGTGCATTATTGGTGCAGTTTAGGAAAGCAATTTGTCTTCAACTGATGGGGTCTCTTTGCCAGAATTGGACTGAAAAGCGACATAAATGCAGGGCATGATTGATCTGTTAAAAGACTCGAAGCATATCGATTGCACGCCGAAAGATAGGTGAAGACAAGGCTAGGGCGGAGCCAGGATTCAAAGAGTTGATGAGACTTCTTTTGGTATACAGCTAAATTTCTGCGAATCTTTAGAGTAAAAATTATGACACAAATCCAGTAAAAGGGTTGGAAGACAAAATATAAATGTTTGAAAGTTGAGATAAATTCATAAATAAACTAAATTTTAAACAAATTTAAATAGAGACACAAAGGTAAAAAAAAATCTTGAGGTGGGGGCAATTGCGCTTTCACAACCCTATGTAATTCCGCCCATGGACAAGGCTGGTAGACACGAACAGAACCAGACTAGAGGGCTGGGGTAAAACAAAAGATTTGGGTGGTGAGTAAAACTTGACTAAAAAATAATTTTTTGATTTGTATCGTAATTTGAATATTTTTTTAAAATAAAGTTTACGTTATAAAATATAATTTCAAATAACTAGAATTTTTCTAGAAATTATTTGATTGATTTTTAAATTTGAGTAGTCTCTCGACTCTACTTGATATATATAGTGCATATGAACAAATATATATGTATATTGTATATAATTATAGGAAAAAGATAAATTTTAATTAATTAGTAATATAACACTATAAATATATAATTAAATTTGAATAGAAACTTGAACAACTCAACTTGACTCGAATTTTATAAATTTGACTAAGAAAAAAATAAATAAAACTTTAAATTATAAGATACGATAAGCATAATTTTAATTTTGCAACGGTAAAATGTTATCAATTAAAATTTTCGAATCATCAAATCCTAATTCATCTTATATGATACACCTATTTTTTCCCCACAAAATACAACATAAAAAAAAGGACGGTCCAAAATCACAACTCCAACGTCACATTTAACTATTTGTTTCTGCTTGACATGTTGAATGTGCCATTTCTGCCAACCTTTTCTTACTCCCAATATCGTAATTCACTGAATCCGAAATTCCTGACATGACAGAATTTGGCTCCCGAGAGCGTCCTAATTATTTATCGTGGTTCTACATAGGTAAGACGTTAGGTGATTGTGAACAATTATATAAAACTTCAAAAAAAATATTAAAATGAGAAAATTAAATTACACGGCTCAAAATTATGGAAAAAATAAAATTGCACAGGACCTTAAAGCAAATTTTGTACATATGAAAAATAAATAAAATATCGTTGTATTTAGATTCTGCAGGACCTTAAAGCAAATTGCACATATGGTTTGCAGAATCGACGTATTACTTGCTTCAACCTATAATGTTAATAGGACCGGTTTTGTTCCATAAATTTTTTTAGCACAGAATTCTTCAGTATTCAATAATCACAAAATTCTTAATTAAATTTAAATTTATATTGAAATAGACCGTATTTTAAAATTAAACATTTTTAATGTTTGTTTTGTCTATAAAATTTAGATTTTTTAATATATTGACGTGATTATATGGTTGTATTTTTTATATTTGTTTAATATTTTAACAACACGCATATCTCTTGTATGTACGGATATTCAAATTTAAATCTATTAAAATAAATATTGTCTGTTATTTAATTAGAATCACTCCTTGGATTTAATAAAATTCAGACTTAAAATCTTATTTAAGAGATAGTAAACTCTGTCGCTTTTACGTTTAATAAAATTCTTGTCCATATATGAACTGCTTCTATTCTTCCTGGTTTAGAATATTGTAAAGCTCCACAGCTACCAAGTGAATGGCGTAAACCCGAAACGTAAACTACAAGACAAAACGCCCGTCACTCAAAAGCCAACGATAGTCAACAGGTGAATTCACTCATTCAGAGGCGGAACACAAGGTAAATTAATGGGTCATGAAAATGTTAAAAAAAATTAAAAAACTTTATAATAAAACTGTTTTTAATCTTTTAAAAAATATAATTTATTATTATCTCTTAAATTTAAAATTTTTTAAATGGTAAATTAAAGAGCCATAGTCCCACTGGGTGAATTATACATAAAATATTAAAATAAATGTTTAAATTATAAAAAAATTACTGAAATATATGTCTAATATTTTATTTTTATATTTTTTAATATTTAAATAAAAATCAGCCTTTAAGTTATATTTTATATTTATTTGTAGCCCTTAAATTATTTTGTCAAAATAAGTCTATAAATTATTATTTTTTAGCATTTTAAGTTCTTAAATTATTTTTTTTCTAAATAAGTACTTAAATTATGCTATTTTTTCTTTTAGTACTTAAACTATTTATTGGTCGAAATAAATTTTTTTGACTTAAATAACTATCGAACTTAAAATAACAAAAAATAATTTAAAGATTTAGTTTAATTAAAAAATAATTTAAGGGCTACAAATAAATATAAAATATAATTTAAAAATTATTTTTTTTATTTAAACCTTTTTCTTAAACACCTACTTTAGTAAAAAAAAAATCGACGGTATCTGGATGGTTTGCAGAATCCCAAAACAATGAAACACCCTTCATAATATCTCGATGGTGGTTGCGCAGAAGATATTTTAAGTGGTGCTCAACCACCACCACAAAACTCCTACACCAAACAGCAAATCTCCACCACACAAAGAAACCACCACCACAGGATCCTCTTTCTTCTCATCCAAGTGATTCTCCCCTACACTGGACCCTAACAGCTTCAAATCTTCTTTTTTTTAAAAAAAGCAAAGGGTGTGATTAGACAATTTACAAAAACGTCTTAAATTAATCATTTAATCTAATTGGCTGATTAGACCAGCTAACAAGATTCCTTTTAAGTTCAACTACAATTCCCACAAGAGGATCACAATTTTTTGACCATATTTTATGAGGGTTGATGATTTTGATTCTGGTGTTATTTAATTTAAAGTGCTTCCACCATCTGATGTTTGATGGATTGGACGGCCGTAATCTCAACTGTGCACCCAAAGGGAAAACAAAAATATACGCGTAATTATTTAATAGACAGATGTTTGAGTAAGCTTTTTCTTATAAATATTTTAGAAATTTTATTTACGGGCTTTAATAAAGAAAATTTGAATTTAAAGTGCATTTTTAAATTTTAAAATTTATAGATTAAAATTAAAATTTTTAATTTAAATTCGAACTATAATTTTTAAATTTTAAGTTCTAATTACAATACTTAAATTTTAAATCCTTAAACCCTAAAATTAATTCTTTAAACCTTAAAATTAAGACCCTATAAAAAAATTGTTTCTACCGTCAGGATATTTTAGTGGTGCTGGACCATATCATATCATATTATAAGCTCCCCAGATATTTTGCGTAGAAACTATTAAACTAACATGAAATATCTTCTCCCGGCCACATGTTTGAATAAAGTGGCTTAAACAAAACATTACAAACCCGTGCCGACAAGAAAAAAAAAAGAATTCATTTACAATTTACAAATACAAACAACTGTGAATACAGTCTTATTGACAATTCCCGGAAGAGCATTCGGCAAACGGATGCAAAGTCCAGATTGGGATGCTGACTGCAGTGCGACAATCGGCCACCCAAAGGGACCAAGCCGATGACATTGATCTCTCGGCCCAGTTGTAACCACCATCCTATATTGACTGAAACCGTGCCATAAAATGACCCACACGCTAGGCTGTAGCTCAACTTGGCTATATGAGAAATACTCAAAAGGATAAGACGTACGTGGGCACATGAGATGAAAACGTTTAGACATTGTAGGCAATACACAAGTACATGCACCACGCTCATGGCCCAACTTGCAGATTCCTGTCCATGTTCAAAATGTATTTTAAGAAAAAGAATTCAAATCGGTATACGTGCCTTGTGATTGTCCATGGCATTTCACTGACAAAATCTGCCGCACAGAACTGGTTAAACGGTGGATACTAGATAGCCGGCCAGCCTTGTTAGCGGTTGTCGTTCAAAGAATCGAGGACACAGGCCCTTTATCTGCACCTCCACTTGCCGCACACATCCTTTTAATGCTGCTAAAATGCTTAGTGCTAAGGCTGTCTATAAAAAGGAAAACTGATCGCATCGTATATTAGCGACATTTTAAGTGTCGCACCGAAAATCCACCCGCCTATAGGTACATCTTAATTCCAAAGAAACAACATTAGGCTGTTAAAAAATCAGGGACAAGGGTCACACTTTGTTGCAGTAATTAGCACTTGAAATTCTTGGATTACTGGCACAAATAAACCCACACTACAGGCCTATACAGAGTGTTAACATTGCTATCAATGTCTATTGTTAGAATAGGTTAGAGAAAATCAGAAATTGCAAGCCAAAACCAACTCCAATCGGACGGCTAAGATATTACAACTACTAACGGATTTTAAGATTTTTTAACTGGATTTTTTTCACACATTAAGCCTCTCCTAATGACTCTTACTCAATCGTACCGGTTTGATCTGTTGTTCTTTCGGTAACCTGGAGTCGACCGAAACTGCACCCTTCGTTCCGGTTTGATCTGTTGTTCTTTCGGTAACCTGGAGTCAACCGAAACGGTTTCATTCTCTTTTCTGCAAGCCGTACCTCCGTTTAGGAGATAAACGATCTGGATCGTCCTGTTGAACAATAATGAAAAGAATTATTAACTCTTGATTTCGTGAACGAGATTAAACGATCTGAATAAGAAAAACGAAAAGAATTTAAAATGAAGAACAAAGATCAAAAGAGAAAAACAAACCTGAGAGTGAAGATCTGAAGCATTTCCTCTCGGTCTTTTCAACGAAAACAAATTTGTTAATCTAGAGACTTCTCTTTCACCGGCGGAATAATCTCCGCTACTAGAAGAACTGGACGCCGGCGGAGGTGAATTTCCAACTGTTGACCACGGCACCACCTGATTATCGCCGTCCTCCACGTCATCATCGGAATCAGCTCCTTCATCCTCCTCCTCCTCATCTGCTTCATCGTCGCCGTTGCGACTGCCTTCATCGTCATTCTCTGCTTCGCTCTCTTCTCTATCGCCGCCGGTAACGCACCTCTCACAGACGGAGACCGTATGACCGAGCTTGGAACCAGTGGCTCTCCACGGAGTGAGAGACTGGCAAGCGTGACAGAGAAGACACCTCGCGTGCCTCGCCACCAGAAAGTTGGCTCCGTGGACTACAGCGTCGCAATCCCAGCACAAACTAGCTTGGTCCGATTCACAATACGTCGTCACCGCCAACTTGCAAAGCTCACAGCTCTTCATCTCCTTCCTCATCTAACCGAATCACAAAAGATATTTTTCCCTCAATCCACCAGCGAGCTTCTCCGCCTTTCGTTTTCTCAACAGAATTTATTTACGTTTCTAATCTTCTCTCTCTTGTGTATTGCAGTTGCAGAGAATGTGCGATTGAGAGAGAGAGCGGGGAAGAGAGAAGAAATAAAACTAAACAACTTGTAGTGGCTTATACAAACAGCCTTGCCTTTTGCTTTAAATTACAAGTTTGCCTTTGCGATTCGCATTTCGCAATTTGCAACTAAACAAATAACCACACACGTGAGAGAGCAACACCCTGTGTGGTGCAACGTGTTGGAACGCGCTTGCTCTGTTTCCTCGGTTAGTTGCATTTGCTTTGCTAAGAAACCAAAGTACCAAACCAAGTTTGGTTTTTTGAATTTATTTGTTTTTTTTTCAGTTCTTTGGTTTGGAAGATGACGTGTCGGTTGGGAGTGGAGATTCGGATACGCTTAGCTGGCATTTATCTGAACCAGAGCTGAGGTTCATCCACTTGGCGTGCAGGTAGTTTAGGGATATCATGGCGTGTAATAAGGATGGAAATCACTTGCCCTATTCATTTTAGTGTCTTACATTAAAAAAAATAAATTTAAAAAATTAAATGCAGTGTTTATTTTTAAAATTTATAATTTAAGATTTATAATTTAAAGTTAAAGTTTATAATTTAATTTTTAATAAATTTAAAATATAATTTTTACTAATCAGACAAAAAACAAATACCGAAAAATAGAAGAAAATTTTTGTTCGTGTAATAATCAACAGTGTTTTAATATTACCAAATTAATCGCTGGAAGTGAATTTTAATACCATAATTCGTATGTTTTAACAAGTTTTCTATATACAAAAGAATGAGAAATTATTAGATGAATTTGGTTCACTGCGTCATCTATGGTTTCAGCTAATAAGTTTCATTCATCTCATTTTTAATTTCTAAATAACTAATAAATTTTTATTGATATGTAAGAGAGAGGTGAAGATTTACCTTGAAAAAATATGGGTAGACTATTGACTGAGATTACGGATGACGTGGTGAGCCGGATCTATTTAATAAGTTTTTCAAAAATAATATTTTTTCTGAAAAATAATAAATTATCTTTTAAAAATATTAACGTTGTAAGTATAAAAAATAAAACAACTGCTCGTACTAAATCAGGATTTGTTTGCATTTACAATTCTCGTCCTCTCAAAATTCATGGCTGCCGGTTACAAACTAAGAAGATGTAAAAATTCCAGAGGGGTGAAGGTTATTCGGTCATTCTACTCTGATGGGAAACATAAGAAAAGGATGTCAACACCAATGCCAAACAATTCATACAATGAATTAAAAGATACGTTGTGGTATCAATAATCAATTAGTTTAACATTGATTTAATCAATGTTGTAAACAGAACAGATTAAATTAAAAAATTATTTTATATATTTAATATTAATTAATTAATTAATTAAAAAATATAATCACTGTTTAAAATATCGATTTTGACAACACTACTATAGGTTATAACTTCATACATCTTAATTCTACCATTTTATTGATTTGTGATATTTTTTTGATAAATTTTAATTCTATTTAGAGATGAGGAGAAGAGAGATTTTAAGTAGGGATAAACAAAATTCGACTCGACTCGAAAAAATTAAATTATTTAACTTGACTCGAGGCGAAAAAAATAGACTCGTTTTGACTCGACTCGTCATTTTATAAACTTGTCTCAATTCGAAAAAAATTCAAATAAAGTTTGAGTTATAAAATAAAAATTCAAATAACTCGAAATTTTTAGTAATCAGTTGATCAATTTTCATATTTAAGTCGAGTCTGTCAATTCTACATGATATATAATGTATATATCATGTGAAAATATGAAGAAATGTATATGTATATCGTATATGCATATAGAAAGTCGTTAAAATCGGAATCAATATGTGCACTGTTCAACCCTAAGTATATGCATATAGAAATATATATGTGCACCTCTTCGCGCGCGCAATTAAATTTGCACAGAAACTATTTGATCAAAAAAATTTGTACAGAAACTCGAAAAACACAACTCGATTCGAAGAAATTTCAAATAAAGATTGAATCGTAAAATAGGACTTACAACCTCGAATAACTCAAAAAAATTTTAACTTGACTCGATCAAACGCCCAACCCTAATTCCAGGGGAAGAAAGAGGGGCGCTCCAAGTGAGTCTAGAACTCATGACCTACTGAAAATAAGAGAACAAAGATGAGCAGCTTGGTCAACCGATCAAATATGCTTGCTCGATTTATGATAGCTTCTAGGCTTTAATGAAAAATAAGTGCCTACACTATACCACATTTAAACTTTTTGGTGCCTAAAGTTTTTTTTTTTTGTAAAAATAGGTGCCTAAAGCTTCAACAGTTATAATTTTAGGTGTCCGACCATCAATGACCGTTTAAAAAAATATTTTCCAATCAAAATGAGGCACGTGGCAGAAATATTAATTTTTTAAATTTTTTGAAAAAGAACTTTAAATTTTAATTTTTTTTAAAATCTCAAAATTTTCAAAAATCTTCAAATCAACCCAAAATGCCTAAAATTAACAAATTTCTCAAATCATCACCGATGCTGCCATCGATCACCTCGCTGACCTCATCCTTTCGGTCTCCAGACTTAGCTGGCCATTTTTCTCAATGTGTCATCGTCAGAAATTTGCGAACGATACGTCAATCGAGCGGTATTTTAACATTCACCGTTCAATGTTCGAATGAAATACCGTTCGCCGATTTCCACTGATGTCATGCTGAAAAAAATGATCAGTTGAGTCTGACGACCAAAAGGGTGGGGTCGACAATCGGCTGAAGTAGCGGTGAAGATTTGAGGATTTTGAGACTATTTTTAAAAATTTTCAAAATTTCAAGTTTTTTGGAAAAAAAATCTTAATTATTAAAAACAAAAAATGAATTCAAATAAATTACAAGTTAAAATATGACTCGTGTCAATTTTTATTGGTTAATAGATTTTTTAACGGCAATTAACTAACAACACTTAAAATTATAACGGTTGAAACTTTAGGCACTTATTTTTAAAAAAAATTACTTTAGACACCTAAAGTTCAGAAGTGATATATTTTTTACACTTATTTTTCATTTAAGCCTAGCTTTTATAATGACGTGTAGATATTATTGATTATAAATATATATAAACTTATTAATTCAAGCATCCTTCAAGATTATATTATAATCGACTATCTGATTTTGGTGATAACTTATTTAAGCGAACTCATTTAAAATGACTCGATTAAAAAGGTTAAATCGAAAATATATAATTTCTAACAAATTTAATTGAAGTAGCAGGAGGACGAAGCAACATTGCAGCAATAGGAGCTAGTCGGGAGGAGAACAAGGCAGTAGCGGAGGGAACACCACAACAGGAGGCAGCAGTAGCCACCGGGACGACGGACCAGCAGGCAGCAGAAGCAACCAGGACCAGGGGTATTGTCCGGTTAAAACTAAATTAACCACCAAACCGAATTTTACTTTAGTTAACAGTTAAATATTTTTTCAAAATTCGGTTATCGATTAATTTATTTTAAAATAAGTTAGTTAACCGAATTAATCATATTAACTGAAAATATTAAATATGTAATTTACTATATATATTAAGCCCAACTTCATTAAGATATTAAGAGACCCAACTATTCTTTAACCCTAAGCCTATTATGATGTCAAGAACCAACTAACTTTTATCCCAAATGAAAAAATACCCAGAATAATATAATTTAACTAAAGGATAAAGATAAGGGAAAATATTTCATGCACTGGCGGTGAAAATGAAAAATTTTCACAAGCGCCTTAGTTTTGGTGTTTATGAACTCAGTTTAGAGGTTTAGGTGCAGGGGTTTATAATTAAAGGGTTATGTTTAGAATTTAGGGTTTAGGTTTTAGGGTAATATGATTAGAGATTTATATTTTAACATATAAACCTTAAACCCTAGTTTCTAACCACACCCACTAAATTCAAATCTTTTATACTTAAACCCATAAATATTAAACCTTAAATGGAGTTTTTAAACCCTAAAACTAATGAGCTTATAAAAAAAAATTTCCACTCCCTGTGTATGAATTAATTGCCCTAAACATAAACTTTAAAACTTATAATAAATTTCAATTAATTTCAAAAACGAACCAAATTAATCGGTTCAGTTAATATTTTTAATTAAATTTCAATTTAATTAATGATTAAAGAAAAATATTTTGATTAATTTAGTTTTGGTTAACTCGGTTTGACCAGTAACTGAATTAACCGTTTGACCTAACCAACACTCAAGCCAGAGAATAGGCCCGAAAAAAAAACGCAAACAACAACACAAAGACCTTTTGTCGAATGGGTCAGATTTGGGAATGGGAACTTGGGCTTTATTTATTTATTTATTTATTTATGGGTTTAATTTATTTAGGTTAAATTAAAAGCAGAAAAGCCCAATAAAGCTCAAGGTGCAAATCAAATAGGTTTCTATGATTATTAAGGTTCGTTCAGCAATACTTTTAGAACGGTCGTTGGAACGCCAACCGAAAAAGCAATGCTGAACAGGTAATTTCAATGCGCGTTCCCAACATTTCTCTACCGAATTTAGCCCTTAAACGGGTAAAGACCGACGGTTGTTGAAAAATTCGTGGTGGTTTTAGTTTTTATATTTTAATTTGGTTATTATTTGTTCATGTATTTTTTTTATATAAATCATACATTTAAAAAAATCAAATTAAAAATTGATTTTTTTTTTATTTTAGGTTGATTTTTTATTATATTTGTATTTATTTTTATGAGCTATCTTCATAAAAATTACTGTCAATATGTAGATTTATGCTCTACTAGTGTATCAAATAAAATTATACTAAAATAAAAGCGTATCAAAGAAAAACTATACATAGTAAATTAATCATATCCTACATCTCATTAAATACACTTAAAAATAAAATAATTAAAATTTTAAACAAGTGATATCATAAGAGTTCAATATTAGTGTTTAAATTTACGTGTTTGCAGCACGTTAAATATAAATGCATTTATTACCAACAAGTGTTTGATGCAATCGCAATGCACATTACTCGCTTAAGGAGAGAATCTGGGTTCGAACTTTGGTGACAACATAATTATCTTGTTGGGATGGAGAGCCACGAATTCTGAACATGGACTATGGACATATATTATAACAAAAAAAATATATAATTGCATACTTTAATGTCTTATGTAGATATATTTATTAATTAACTTGTGATGTTAAATTTTTTCAAATCTTTGACCGAAATCTTACTTGGTCAAAATAATAGTTCAAAAAATATATTAACAAAATTATAAAATTATTGTTTTAGTTTTATAATTATTCTAACACATTAATTCTCTATTCATTTCCCTTGCTAACCCAAAATATGTTTACTCCATTCTTTAAATTACAAGTAAACAAATATTGAGCAAACGTTGATGGCCTGTTAATCAGAGCTGCTCACCTGCTCTCATCTCCTTTCCTTAGGTCTCGGATTCAAGACCCACCAGGAGCATCCCTTCTCCTAGAGTCTCCTCTTTCCTCCTCTAGGTAGAACTAGAAGTAGTATTTATCAAAAAGTAAACAAATATTAAATTCTAAAATAAAGGCTTAATCTAAAGTAAAAAAATTAATTAAAATATTTTTTTAGGTAAAGTACCCATTTTCTTATCGAGCCAGTAAATCAACAAATCAAATATCTCAAGTCATGTATTTTTTAAAAAAATACTAAATCATATTTAAAATGAAAAAGATTACAAAAGAATTATATTACAAATATTAAAAATTCGATGCGTAAAATAAATATAATAAAATTCTAAGAGTGCGTAAACATTTAAACACTCATACTTTATAGTATCAACCCAACATCATTTTTTAGCATTTTATACAATCTCATAATAGTATCTACTTATTTTTTTTAATCTTTTAATAACGTACCTCTATACATTAGAGAAACTACTAAATTTGAATTACCTACAATAATATAGTACCAACCCGACGCGGCGACGTCCATTCGTTAACCCAGAAAGACCCTCTAATAATTTCATTATTCACCTAAAGTATAACCCTAAATATACCCAATAAGCTTAAAATTGAAAAACATATGCCATTTGTGGTTTACACCCACGTGATTTTATTACCAACAAAGGTGAATGGTGAATCACAGTGAAAAGAGGAAGAAAAATCTGTTTTACGTAAAAAAAAAAAAACTTAAATAAAAAATAAGTGCTTAATTTTTTTTTAATTTTAAATGCTTAAAGTATTTTTTATAAAAATATGTTTAAAATTTTAAAAGTTATAATTTTAGGTACTTTAAATATTTTTTTATAAAAATAAGTACTTAAAGTTTCAAAAGTTAAAATTTTAGATACCCTAAATATGTCACGTGTCAAGTATTGATTAGTTAAAAAAATTTAATACTCATTAACGATCAAATACTTCAAATTATAATTTTTAAAACTTTATTTTCTTACTTTTATAAAAAATATATTTAAACACTTATTTTTTATTTAAGCTTAAAAAGAAAATAGGCGTTAGATATCGAACGCGGAAACACCTTGTTAAACAACCAGGAAAGTTCCAAGGCAGAGCCTTGGCCCCACCTAAGTGTCCTACAAATAGACATTTCATACTTTACACCAATAAACTACTTACATTTAGCATAGATGTCATCATCAAAGGCTTTCAATCATGTCCTAAAGCATCCGCTTAGACTTTTAACCGTGTTAGAATTTTTTACCACAATTTTGGCTTAAATAAAAAATAGGCGTTTAAATTATGATTTTTTAAATTTTAAGTGCCTAAAATATTTTTTTTATAAAAATAAGTGCTAAAAGTTTCAAAAGTTATAGGATTAAGTGTTTGACCGTTGATAGGTGTTAAAATTTTTTTAACCAATAAATGTTTGGCACGCGACATATTTAGTACATAAAATTATAATTTTTAAAACTTTAATCACCTATTTTTACAAAAAAATACTTTAGACATCTAAAATTATAACTTTTAAAACTTTAGACACCTATTTTTACAAAACTATACTTTGGGCACCTAAAATTTAAAAAAGACATACACTTATTTTTCATTTAAGCCCGAATTTTATATCGATTCAAAACAGTGATTCTTATAATATATATATATATATTTTCAATTTGAAGTTGATAAATGTAGGAAATTAGTTTGAGTAGATTTTTTTACCAAGTAAGCTTTCTTTATAATCGAATAGATATCTTTTGTAATATTTTTTGTTTTGATATTACTAAATGTTCTTATTCCATCTGGAGGTATAAATCAACACAAATAAACGATTAAGGTTGTGTTCGTATTTGGTTGTTTATTTTTAAGTTGTTCATATTTGATCTGTGCTCATTTATATTTTTAATATTATATTCAAACTCATTCGTTTATTATTTGGTATGTTTGAGATCTATTAGTAAACAAGCTATAAATACTTATTTACAACTGTGTAAATAAGTGATCAATGCTTATTTACAACGATTCAAATAAGTATCGATATATTTGAAATTTATATTTTTTATTACGATTTATTAATTGTATATTAGCTTTGGTAATTAGTTTTGTCAAATTATCAATAATGACCGAATATATATATTCTAGATTAATGAGTTAAAATTTAATTATTAAAATAGAGAGAGATATTATTGACATTTTTATAAGAAAAATATCATTAGTAAATAAACGAGTCGAGTTAATAAACGAACTTGAATGTGAACATAAATGAATGTTCGTTCGATAATTAAATGAATATAAAAAATTTCTTAATGCTTGTCCATTTAACTTAATAAAGAACATTATATGAATAGTTCAAGAACAATTAATCAAATATTCTGATCATTTACATGAAAATTTTGAAAAACCTATCTTCAACACGCCTTTAAATTTGAGATATAAATATCAAATAAAATTAGTGAGAAAGTTCTCCGAGTTCTTTATCATTGAACCAAAGTTTTAGAACAAAAGTTGTTGATCTTTTTTGTGCTCCTTTTTATATCTCACCGTAAAAAATTAAATTAAGGATAAACTCTAATTTATAAATCTAAAATTCTAAAAAATATATTATACTTTTAGTTCTCTAAACCTTATCTTAAATTCTAATTTTAAATCCTATTTTTTTAGTATAAAAACACTAAAAAAACGATGATTTCTACCATATTTACATATCTCACGATAACAATCTGAAATAGATTCTACAGAAACATGTGGTTTATATATTCCATATGTTTATTATTATTATCATCTTCATCAGCATACATGCATACTATTATCTTGAACGACTTTTAAGCAAAGTGTCACGGGGCTAGATTTGACCCTAGCGGATTCGTGCGGCCTTAGACGCCTTTGACGCTAATCAGTCGATTTCTGCGCCTAAGTCAGCCTTCAACCAGCCTTGTGAGTACTCCTGCTTGACAACGGCTCCGACAAGCCCTCTACGTTTCGATGGATCTTGTCACGGGATAGACCTTTGCTAGACGAATCGTGTGAACCTTAGTCGCGCTCTCTCGACAAACACCTAACTCAGCCAGGATTCTCGCTCCGGAAGATCAAACACTTCCCGAAGTCCTCGAACGAAAGATCGTTCTAAGCGAAAGCTAATCAAAGAACAACGGAAATAGATTGTCAACTAGAACAACGAAGAACACTCAAGAACAATAAAGAACACCCAGAGATTTTAGAGTAAATGCTTATTGTATTACTCAAAGTGACTGAATAAGTGAATATGAGATGAAGTGAAGTGGTTTACAAGTGAGGAGGGAGCCTCTATTTATAGTTGAACTCCCCTACATCCAACGACTCAGTTTAAATTACATCGACGGTCGAGATTGATCTTATCTAATCAAATCTCAATTCGAATTTCTAGTTATCACAAATATTATCTACAAATTATATTTCAAATAAATAGATGATGCTTTGATCAAATTACCCTCCTGAATCCTCCATAGATTTGGCTAAGTCCTGTGGGCTTGCGGGCTTTCTAGCATTCTCCAAGTGCCGGGCCAAGTGTGATGGTCTTGGCAAACCCGTTACACCGCGCAAACCTTCTTTGGCTGATTCTTGCGCCAACGCCTCGGTCCCAAAGGTTTGGTCCACGCCTTTCTCCAAGTGCCGGGCTAAGTGTAATGGTCTTGGCAAGCCCGTTACACCGCGCAAACCTTATTTGGCTGATTCTTGCGCCAATGTCTCGGTCCCAAAGGTTTGATTCACACCTTTCCCCAATGCTAGGCCACATTTGGCAAGTCCGTTACATTACGCATAACAACCCTATCTGACGCTTGCACCAATGTCTTGATCCAAAAAGTTTGGTCCGTGACAAAAGCCTTAAAAGCCTTAAATGTGGCAGGGCTTGACCACAAGAGTCCGCGGGGTAAACGTGCTACAAACTCACGCTTCTAAAACACCGGACTGATACAGTGATCCTGATTAACGTGTTCTTCGATTCAACCTCTACAAGTTCACATGTTTTTCCCTACCTTCTCCTTGTGTGTGTTGCTCTTATACTTTTGCCTCCCTTGCTTCGCAACAGACACCATCACGTTCGGCAACCCGATTCATAGCTCGGGAGGGCCACTTATTGTATCCGCCACCGGCAAATTCGCACTCGGGTTTTTCACTCCCAACAATGGAAGCTCCCACCGCGACCAATATGTCGGCATCTGGTATCATGACGGCTCGGAACCAAAGACCGTCGTGTGGGTTGCCAACAGGGACCATCCTGTCTCTCATTCCACGACCTTCGGCATTGGGGAAGATGGTAATATAGTGCTTTCTGGTACAAGTATCCTTCCTATCAGCAATATACCAGGCATTTCATCTCCTTCTACAAGGACGCTGAAGCTATTGGATTCAGGGGATCTGGTTTTAACTGATGTCTCCACGAGCGGCGTGGTTTGGCAAAGTTTTCTTAATCCTACTGATACATTTCTTCCCGGCATGAAGATTAGTGAAAAACTTGTGTTGACCTCATGGAGAAGTCAACTTGATCCATCACCAGGATCCTTCATTTTCAAGCAAGATGGAGAGAGAGAGAACCAGTACATCATCACTAATAACGACTTACCGTATTGGAAAAGCGGGTTATCTGGAAAATTCATTATCCAGGACGAGATCCTGCCTCTTATTTCCTCTATGTTGCAGAATACCAGTACCAGTACAAAAAACAGATTCGTGATGAAATCCCGAACCCAAAACTACAACACCAGATTAGTGATGGGTTCCGATGGGAAGTTGCGGTTCTTCAGACGGCATAATCAGACGGATAAATGGTCTTCCACATGGCGAGAGCCGAGGGACAGATGTAGCGTGTTTGATGCTTGTGGTACGTCTAGTATTTGCAATAACAAAAACATGGTGCCCTGCAAATGTTTACCTGGCTTCAAGCCACTGGCACCGGAAAATTGGAATAAGGGAGACTTTTCAGAAGGGTGCATAAGAAAATATCCGGTATGCGGCCAACACGGCGGCAAGGATTTCTTGGAATTAAGCATGATGAAAGTGCAAAAGCCGACTTATGTACTTGGAATCAATGGAAGTGACTGCAGGAGGAAGTGCCTTGATACCTGCACCTGTCAGGCTTATTCATTTGCTAAAACTGAAGCCTATCTAAGAGGTAATGCATCTATTTATACTTGCGGGATTTGGACAGATCTGAAAAACTTTCAGGAATCATATGCAAATGGGGGTCTTGATCTCAATCTCCGTGTGCCGCTTTCTGAAATAGGTACTCGATTGTATATTCAGCTTTTTACCAGTATTTTACAGTTATATTATTTGAATCTGGATGCTAAGCTCTGGTGATATTCTTTATTGCGAAATCAGGGAAGAGGAGTTGTGGGACTTGTGGCACTAACATCATTCCCTATCCTCTTAGCACTCAATCGAATTGTAGCGACCCTGAGTACTTCCAATTCGACTGCCAAACTGGAAATGGCACTGGTCTGATTAGCTTCCTTGCAAATGGTAGAACCTACCGAGTCAGTAGAATCGATCCGGAGACACAAAAATTTTCCATCCAAGTTGAAAAATGCATGTCAGGGGCTTCAATGGGAAATCTGTTGCAGCTTCCTCGGTCTTCTCCGTTTTTTGTGAGCAGTTTGTGTCTTGCTACCAAGGACAATTTCAGTGTAGATTCTTTGGGGGATGATGAATGGTTTTATGAAGTAGAAATTGGGTGGAAACCACCGTTAGAGCCGATCTGCCGTTCATCTAAAGACTGCAAAGTTTGGCCGGACTCATCTTGCAATGTTGCAGCCCATGGAAAAAAGCGATGCACCTGCAATTGGCATTCTAAATGGGATCCATCACAAGCCAGTTGCATTCGAGGTAAGAACTCAGGAAGAAGATTATGAAATTGAATCTATTTGTTATCTCTATTATCACTAGCTGCTTTTCATGTTAAAATATAGCAATATACACTTTAATTACCATTTGCATACTGTTCTTCACTCTACTAGAAAACCTAGAATCTACCATGAATCAATTCCCAGTCCCGGGACCTTTGGAGAAAAAGAAGCCACCATATTTCATCTTCCTAGGGGTCATCACGGCTCTGCTGTTCGTCTTGTGTATCGCTTTAGCTTGGAACCTTAAGAGGAGAAGAACGATCAACCGACGAGGTATCCGATGCTCGTAACTCTTAAGAGCATGATATTTGTTCATTCTTTGCTTTAAATTCTGAAGGCTGTTCAATTTTGGGATTTACATCACCAGGAAATCTGGAACTGAGCTTGTACAACAGTGAGAGACGTGTCATAGATTTCATAAATTCACATGACTTCAATGACGATGATAAAAAAGACATAGATGTACCACATTTCAGTCTGGAAAGCATATTAATTGCCACCGAAAACTTCGCCGAAGCAAACAAGCTCGGACAAGGCGGCTTCGGGCCTGTATACAAGGTAATGCCTGTATTATTCATTCTCATAGGGTGCATTACCCGAAATTCTCTTCTCATTACTCAGGCTAAGCTTTCACGAGGACAAGAAATCGCCATAAAGAGGCTCTCGAGAGGTTCGGGCCAAGGCGTAGAGGAATTCAAGAACGAAGTTGTTTTGATTGCCAAGCTTCAACACCGAAATCTTGTCCGACTTCTAGGATATTGTGTTAAAGGGTATGAGAAAATGTTGATCTACGAATACATGCCCAACAAAAGTTTGGATTCATTCATATTCGGTATGCCTCTAGACCTGAATCTTTTAAAAATGTGGTAAGCTTATGAAATGCTCAAAAATGGCATGATCATCTTGCAAGATCGATCGCGGTGCGTGTTGTTGAACTGGGAAATGCGCATGGACATAATCTTCGGAATCGCTCGAGGGCTGCTTTATCTCCACCAAGACTCTAGGCTGAGGATTGTTCACAGAGATTTGAAAACCAGCAACATTCTTCTGGACGATGAGATGAACCCCAAAATTTCAGATTTTGGCTTGGCTAGGATTTTCGGAGGCAAACAAACTGAGGCAAACACAGAGAGAGTAGTTGGCACATAGTAAGTCTCTAAATCCCCGAATGTTTGAACCAAATGGCACACTTTTTTAATGTCTCCAACTCCAAGCATTGATCAAACCAACTACTTGTTAAAAATGCAGTGGCTACATGTCGCCCGAATACGCACTCGATGGTTTTTTCTCGATCAAATCAGATGTTTTCAGTTTCGGAGTGGTACTGCTCGAAACAATCAGCGGAAAAAGGAACACCGGATTCTATCAAGCCGAACAACCTTTAAGCCTACTAGGCTATGTAAGCATCAATATTAGATTACTTATGCTTGGAGATAACTATTTTCCCCTTGTTTATGGTATTGAATTGTGGCAGGCTTGGAGGCTGTGGAGAGAAGGCAGGGCATTGGATTTAGTCGAGCAGTCATTACGGGAAACCTGCAATGAAAATGAGTATCTCAGGTGTGTCAATGTCGGACTGTTATGTGTACAAGAAGACCCGAGCGATCGTCCCACCATGTCGAATGTGCTTTTTATGCTCGGGAGTGAAGCTCCGAGCCTTCCGATTCCGAAACAGCCTGCATATGTTGTAAGAAGGTCCCTTTCAGTCTCAGCCTCTTCTTCCAGTCAACAGCAATGGAATACAGAGCTTAGCAGCAGCACATTGGAAGAGGGCAGATGATTGTCAATGCCTTGTTCTTGTTGCAATCTCTCAAGTTCATCACAATCTGATTTTATTTCCAAATATATACACATAGATATCGCATTGATTATCTTGTAATATAAGTTAAAGATTTAAATTACAGTTGCGGATGCCAGTGCGAATAACTGTAGTGAATCTCTGGGATGAATTGTTTTTGTTTTCAACCGGTAGACTAGAGATTACCATGATGGACTGAGTCTTCAACATATATACACCCAAAACCGATAATTGAAGAAGACAGACTTTACAGCAAGAGTCAATGGCGTCTACTCTTCTGGATTTATATTTTTTTTATCTCTGCAGAATCCATTTGTAAGGTGCGGAGTGGATATCTGAGAACTTGCAGGTCCATCGTATTATTGTCTCACTAAAATGCGGTCCTCATTTGTAAAAATTTAAAAAAAGTAACCCATGACAAACAAAAAGGTTTAAATTGACAAAAAGAAAAGATGTAGAAATCGAAAGCTGAATTTGTCCGTGTGCTCCATTTTGTAGAAAAGTTATAAATGTAATCAAGTTGATCCACCATTACAAAGATAAGACATCTGGATCGTTATAAGTAGAATTAATAATAACAAAGTAGAAATCAATTTCAAATCAAATAGGGTCAGAATAATTTAAATCACTCAAATAAAAAAAAAGACTTAAATCATAATAAATTTAAAATTAAAGTCATTAAAAATTTTATTTAAAAAATTCTCGGTAAAACAATTAAATTTTCTATATCTCGATTTTATTATTTTAGCCAAAATCTCATTGAGGCTTGAATTATTATTCCAAACAATCAATTATTGTCCATATTAATTAACAAGGAAAATATTCCACGCACTTGGGACTGGGGTGAAAAATTTGTTTCTCACCCGCATATTAAATTTATGATTTAGGGGTTAAGTTTAGTGGTCTAAGTTGTAAGATTTAAAATTTAAGATTCATGATTAGAATTTAAAATGACCAAAAATTAGAGTTTAAATTGACAAAATATGTTTAGAGTTTTAGGGAAAATTTCCAGTGCATATTCATAACCCTAAGTCCCTAGCTAACAATACATAATGTAATCAAATATGAAAACAGAATTTGATAAAAAAAAGGTCCACAAGCAATTTCTTTTTGAGCAATGAAACAGTATAAAATTGGAAATTTTGATATACGTCACAAATCTTATGAAAATCAATTTGATAAAATAAAAAAAAAAAGTCCACAAGCAATTTCTTTTTGAGCAATGAAACAGTATAAACTATTTAAAATTCATATATAATTTAAAAATAATTTAAAAAAATTATTGAAAATTTATTTTAGTATGTATGCAGTAGGTATATGATCCGATAAACCCAATAAACACTGTAACTTACCTTTCCTATATTAGTTGGTGAAACCATCTCTAAGTGTACGCAACCTCCGAATATTAACGAAAATGAATGCATGCACACGAGCAGCATTGCTTTTGCGAATTAAGAAAGTTAAGAGTATTTTATGGATCGATCGGATGTGAGATAACACATTAATTGAGTTTGTTTGTTTCTTGTCAAATTCTGTTTGTCAGCTAAAATCAAACTCTATAGTGTTACTTCACCGATTCTTTGCTCCCAACCCGTATCAAAGTTCATAACAAGGTCAGTCCATGGTATTTAAATGTTGAATTATATTGTTCTTTTTTGAACTGATAATGAATCATGATGTTTGCATGGGATTGTTTAATTGTATAGCTCAGGTACGTCCGGCGGTGAGAGGAAACTGATGCCGACGATAGACGAGGAACTCGGGAGGAGATCGTTGCTTTATAGTCTGCTGATGCCTGTGATGAGCCAATTTGTTCCGGGTTTGGAAAAGGCAAGGGAATGTATTTTTTGTTTGTGATATCAGAAACTAAGACCCTGGGTGGACTCGTGGCTCGTCCCGTTTTAACCAGCTACTACAAAAGCTCATATTTTAAGGATAGGCCTAATGATCCTTATACAATTATACGAGCCCCAACGAAACAATTCTCTGCCTTGATTCTTACCAGAGCATGTATTCTCAGATGCTTTGTGGCCTTTGTCAAAACGTAGAAGTCGTTCAGGTCGGTGCGGTTTTTGCTTCCGGTTTCATTCGAGCAGTCTAGTTCCTCAGGGCCTTCTTTGTAGAGATATTCGTACCGGAATCACCGATCCTTTTGAAACCGAACTCCAAGATTGCTGATTTCGTCCAGGTATAATGTAGCAAAGGGTCATGGAAAGGGATCATAACTATACTGTGGCCTAACACAAAGTATATAGATGTTATTGTTACTTGTACCATGTCTCAGTACATTCCTGCACTAGATTATACGGCGACGCCCTCCCCCATGTTTGCGCCATGTACGCCTCGTCCGAATGTTATTTCGGAATTAATCACGACCCTCTTTGAAGTCCTAGTAAGGTTTCCTACACCCTTTTTTCCTCCATGGAGTATTTCGAGTTCTTGCCGGTGACTAGGAAAAATGAGCTAACCGGTTCCATATCTGAACCAACAGCCCTGAATGACGAAGAAAAACAAAAACTCATCTATCTTGTCGAGGTCGAGCAGGGACAAGAATACGTGCTTGTTGTCACAACATATGCAGGTAACGCAGGGCCTTGAAAACATGTTTGATTCAATATATTATACTTTTTGTGTTCTGAAAAGGGGAATGTTTTATGTTGGCAGGTTTTTATCGATATCGAGTCGTGTATCCGGATTCAAGAACAACACCCCAGAATTCAACTTTATACGCAGGAAAAATGTTGTTCTCAGCATTGATTCCGACAAAACCGACAAAGTGGAACTACAAAACGCAGCGAAAGACGCTGCAGATCAACTCGTGCAATTCGAAGTATCATTGATGGAGTACACCAGCTACGCAGACATATCGGCTACTCCCAGTCACTGCGTGCTGTTTTGGGAACTACGTGTTAAAGATGCAACTTCGATCCCTCCGTCGGTTTTCGAGGATTGTTGCTTCACAGTCGAAGAATCACTCAATAGTGTATACCGGCAAGGGCGAGTCTCGGACAAGTCCACCGAGCCGTTGGAGATATGGATAGTGGAGAACGGCACATTCAACATGCTCATGGACTTTGCTCTAACCCAGGATGCATCAATAAACCAGTACAAGACACCAAGGTGTATAAAATATGCTCCCATTATCGAGGGTAGTTTTGAGTTATTTCAGTCCGAAAGGTCCGAGATGGACTCCGGGCCGGGTCACAAGCAATGGTGCACTCAAAACTGGAGCTTCGAACATCTTTTCTCTGTAATGATAGATGATGGAAAGAACTGTTTCACTTCATATTTAGTATGAATAGTTTGAACTTTTATAAACTTTAATGTCTTCTTTCGCCACAAACATCATAGTACTTGTTATGGTAAAAATCCCATAAGGTCCCTGTCTTATACCACAGTTTATACTATGGTCCTTATACTTTTAATAATGGGCAAAAAAGAACACCGTACAATAGAGAAACGAGCATATTTGACACACAATAGACTACAATATCAAAGAGAAATATACAGGTTGCTAATGGAAGCTCATTCATCTGGAGGTGCTAGGAAGTTCATCCAATTCGAAAGCTTGTGATATTCCATGGATCACAAAATTCTTGGATTCAAAGAGATTTGGTGCAACAATCTTAGCCTCGTTGATCATCAATTCTCGTGAATTATTCACGCCCTCGGATACCTCTAGAACATGACCGGAAACTAAAGTACTCAGCGTTGCATTTGCAGGTAAAGCAGCAAGTTCCGTGTAGGTGAGCTTCCGAGGCACAATGTGTAACCTAACAAGTTTCTCGAGCAAAGCCGAAGCAGACGCCACGAACGAAAACTCTAGCGGGGCAAAGACGGTGACAGAGTTCAACTTCATTTTATCGTAAAGAATCCCATCAAGAACCGAGTTCAGCCCGATCGCGAACGAAACGAATCCCTTCGAGCTTAATAAACGGATAACATGCGTCCATTCAACGACGTTCTTGGCGTCCGCAACCTCCGAAACCAAGCTAAGATTAGAATCGCAGATCGGGGCTTGAATATGATCCCAACCCTGGTTAACATACCGAGGATCCATCGATGTAAATGGACCAAGAACGCCATGAATCGTCAAAGGGACGTCAAGAAAGATATCGGGATGCGAAACCAGCACACGGTTGATCTCGACGATTCTTTCTTTGACGTTAACTTTTGTTAAAGCCACGTTCTTGCCGTGGAACAACGTGGGGAGGCAACTGCCTTTGTGCTTCTTCAAGAGTTCTTTCATGGGAAGCTGGAGAGGAGAGGCGTGGTACTGGAAAAGATGCTTCAAGAGCCAAGAAGTGTGGGAAGCGTTGGCGATGGAAGAGTCCGGGATGGCGAAGATGGTGGAATGCGGCGAGGAGGTGAAGATTTCGGGGGTGATTTGGAGGAGGGTGGCTATGATGTTGTAACCCGATTTTCTAAGGGCGGTGGAGGCGTCCAAAATGAGTGGGGCGATGGCGGATTTGGTCGGCAGGGATTCATTTCTGGGTAGTGAGCGTAGGGCGGTGGAGATGGCGAGGAAAGCCAGCAGAACCGAGACGGTGAAGTAGACTGGCGCGCGCCACCAGTTTGAGGAACAAGCCATTTATTTTCCTCAGATGTGGGAAGTTGGTTCCGAGGCAAAGTTGGGAAACACGGTGGATTGAAGTCTAAACTAGCACTTGCCCGATATTATATACACGTAATAACACATTTTACTTGTTGGGCTAGCTGCTTGGGCCTTATTGAACAGTTCTTTATATTTGGATTACATTTTCATTATTTTATTTTTAAAATGATTAAAATTGCACTTTAAAAGAAACTATAAAAAATAGTTATCTTTGGAAAAAAAATTATTAAATTATGAGATGGATTTAACTAGATGATGTGTCATTAATTTAAAATATAATATAATAATCTAAAGTGATATAATATGTTTTTAATTCATTTTAGCTCTAAAACTCTTTTTATTCGATTAGAATTGTAAATGAATAAAACATTCGATGAGTTACTCGTGAATTACTCGTATATTGTTTTTTATTAAGTTAAACAAACGAATATGAACAAAAAATCTAATTTTATTTATAAAACGAACAAACGTAAACATACGTGTGTTTGGTTCTTTTTTTATTCTTGGACCAATTTATTTTTCAGCTCGTTTATTTAATTTTGATATTTTCATATAAAAGATATTTAAAAATATTTAAATTTATTTTATCTATTTATAATATAAGTATTAATATTTATGTTTGATTATTTTATATCTAAAAATTTAGAATTATGTTAATTTATAGTTTTTTCTGCTGCTCACGAATGAATTTTAAATTGTTGGCAAACATGTTCATGAACATATGCTTGAACATGACTGTTTAAAAGTTATGAACACTTTTAGGTAAAAATTGTTTAAAAAAAGGTTATGAACACAAATATATTAAATGAATATGTTCATGAATACAAAGATAAATATACATAATTTTTTTTGAATATAAGCACGTTAGCTTTATTAAAGGAGAAAGAATCTAAAAATACAATGAGAGTTTACAACTTAGGTAAGTAAATTTGATCCGGACATATTTCTAAAAATATAAAAACTAACGATTCTAGATCATAAACATGACCGTACAAAGAAAAGAAAAAAGTCCTAACTCAAAAGCTAAAAACAAAAAGAAATAAACATCATCAGAGCCCGACGACGAAAGATAAAATCCAATAATAAACAACATTAAAAAAATGCATATTACAATAATAAGGCACATTGAGAAACGCTCATTACCATAATTCAATCGCGAACAAAAGCGGTGACTGTGAGCTCGTATTCAAATTCAGTTCGAGGGTCAAAAATAGAAAGATCAACAGAATAAACAAAAGTGCGCCATCTTGATCAGTCGTGGCGACGTCTAATCCAACCGTAATAAATAAACAAATGAAAAAGAAGCGGTCAAGTGACCGACTAAGAGAAAAAAAAAGTGTCAAAAGGCACATTATACATACCAAAAGGTATAAAAAAGCGTGTCACAAAAACAAATTTATTAAATTTTTAAATAAACGAATACGAATACAATTCTAAAATTTTTAACGAACATGAAAAAAATAACTCTTTGGTTAGCGGGTTTAATTTAAAAAAATTCAACTGACTGTTTCTTTTGAACAAACTGACTGTTCTGATCTGATGGTATTCATACGATAAAATTATAAAAAAGGAACAATTCACTCCTTTCCTTCTATTTCTACATGTAATTTTACAAATGAAACAAAGGAAGGGAGAAAACAACGTGAAATCTAAAAATTATAAACTCAGAGTCAACAAAAGGGTCAATGTTGTTGAACTTGAACGCCTTTGTTTCTTCTCCTAACTCGAATGCAGGCAAAGAAAGCTAGGAAAACAGCGGGGGCAAATCCACCGATCCATCCGATGCATGATGTTTTCCTAGCCGCCTGATCTCCGGTGGTTCAGCCTCCCTAGTCTCATTCGACGATCTCGCTGCCAGATGAATCGCCCAACCAAGCCGGTCTTGGTTATGGTCCATAACCTCTGGTTTCTCAGCCACTGCTACATGGACCAGCAAGAATACCTCGGCAAGAACCAAGGAAACGAAAACTAGCTTGGCAACAGCCATACCAGATTATATGAAATGCGTGTAGATTCTAAAAGAGTATGTTATAATAAGACCAGGCTACAACTGGATTCGCTTCACAACTCCTTTACATATATTTGACTGCTGTTGGGAGTGTGAACTGTGAAGGTGGTGAGACTTTTCCACCACAAGATTTCACACCATAGGTAATGAATAGAAATCCTATGCTTTTTTCGATTATATATATGAAACAAATTTTTTTTGCCCTTTAAGCATGTTCATTTCTATGCCCACAATAAAAAATATTAAAAAAATAAATTTTAAATTTTAATCCTAAACTTCATATTATAAACCCTAAATCTTACACTCTACCTCTAATTTCTTAAACCCTAACTCTAAATCTTAAACTCTAAATCCACTTTTTTTAAAGAGGGGCACCAAAAGAGATATAATTAAAGGGCATACGATTTTCATCCCTGTTTATGCCTCGCGTTAAAAATTATCTCACATTAAAAATTTAGATTTAAAGTTTAAGATTATAGTTTAGGGTTAGAATTTAGAATTGAGATATGTTTTTTAAAGTTTAAGATTTTTGTCCATATGTAACCAATTCTTCTAGAGTAGTACTGTATTCACATCATTGGTTGTTATTATTATTTTATTTTGTCTGAATAAATTAATCAAAGTCATTAAAAATAGTAATATATTTGTCAAAAATGGCACATTATCATGATAATATAAAATTATTTAGCACGTAAATGATAATGAGATTTTTTTATTATTATTATGAAAGAGGTATAAGTCAATAAACAAAGATACAATAGACTCTTCTGTGGAGATTCAATTAAATCAAAATCAACAAGATTATGAACTAAATCAAAAACATTATCATAAGAGAACATCCGAAAATCTGAAGAGGTTCTTATCGTGACCATGGCATCAGCTACTATGTTAACTTCACGACAAATCCATTTTATATCGTTATGAAATCAAATAATGTTAGAAAATAAAATGAAACAATATCGTTATGAAATCTTTAAAACATCTTTGATAATGCAACATTTACAAATGTTGCATATGCATTCCTTTTTGAGTAGATAGCCATAACCTTCTTAATCTCTTCTTTCTTCCGCAAGGTTGAATGCTCTGAATGACTAAGGGTACGTTTAGCATTGCTTTTCAAATTAACTTTTGATTTCAAAAGCTTGTTTGAGTAGATTCACTTCCAAAGTAGGCGCATCTACTTGAACATCTTTTGTCGAAGTTTTTCACCTTAGTACCTGGCAATTAATCTTTATCTCTTAAGCCTGTTAAGATATTAAGGGATAATATGCATGCAATGCCATCTGTCATATGACAAACAATTTAGGAAAATTAAGTACTAGCAGGATAGACAAAAATGTCAAAGCATTCAATTATTAAAAACTGAAAAACAGCTAAGCGTTCATCGCAAAAATATTCCCAGCCAATTTAAAAGAATTAGTTCATGGCTAGGGGAACCATTAACACATCATCGTTTTCAAATAACACCATCATTAAAACAGAATTAAAAATAAAAAAATGGGCAAAGAAGGAGATCCGTCGATGCAGCCCTTCAATGGATCCAAAGCTCTCGGTCTTAGCCTGGTCGAACCACTGTTTACCCTCTTTCTTCACCACGGTGTAACCTCCTTTTTCGCCCTCCTCGGTTCATCGTTGGGCTTCCTTTAAATAGGCACTCGTGAAAACCCTAGATTAGGTTTGAATTTAAAAGTTAATTACGCACTTTAGATAAGCGCGTTATCTTCTTATCCCCTTATCCTCTCGTTTGAATTTAGGGCTGATTGAATCTTTGGTCAACGGCTAACTAACCGGACATCGGTCATTTTTTTGACAACCGAGCTTGGCAATCTTTGTGCTACTTTTGTCAATCTATACTAAGCATTTCTCTTTTGCTCCTCCTGTCATCAACTCATGTCCTGTTCCCGCCCTGCCACATCAAAGAAAATGCACATTTACTCTGGCAAAAGAAACGTTCCTCAACTCATTAATGCAAATGCATGATTCTACTAGCTAAATGCACAAATATGTACTCAATGTCAAGCAAAAACGTAGCAATATATAAATAAAAAGTAGTACTTTTGAGGAGTTGACAACAGTCTCTTCAATCAGATTGGAACACACCGAGCCCCTGTTGGAATGCTATTTGGTCCCTAAAGGTTCCCAAACGAGTTCGTGGCTTTCTTTGACTTTCTTTTCAGGATAAATTGCTCACGAACTCAGTTCGAGTTGCCCGTCATCTTGCTTCTTTTGCTTTCGATGACATTTGCAGCGATCATAATGAATCTTTCTTCCATATTCTACGTGATTGTCTTGCTATTCGAGGTCTTTGGTCCCAACTCCCTTCATCACTTGTTGGGTCAGATTTCTTTTCTCTCCCATTACAGGATTGGATTTTCCGTGACATTTTTAATTCAAGATACTGCTATTTGACCGAGGGAACTTATTTTCTTCTATTCGCCTCTCTTCTTTGGCATATTTGGCGTCGTTGTAATGCAGCAATTTTCAGTGGTGACCATATGGTTGTGGCAACTTTGCTTGGCATTAGCACACGCTGGGCGAAGCTTTACGCCTCGACAATTTCTCCCACGTCGTCCGTTCTGTCCCCTTCGATCGAGAAGATCCAATGGCAGCCACCTCCCTCAAGTTGGATTAGTCTCAATTCAGATAAGGCTATCTCTATCACCTCTGGTTATGGCTGGATAGGCGGTGTTTTTCGTGATCACCATGATAACTTCTTATCGGCTTACTCTAAGAGTTGTGTTGCAAGCTGAATTATGGGGACTTTTAGAAGGTTTGCATCTTGCTTGGTCTCATGGTTACTCGCGCCTAATTGTGCAAGTAGATAGTGTTGACGCTTTCAAGCTTTTCTCGACTGCTTCTTCTACGAGCTCACATGCCTTGGTAAGGTATATCTCTTCAATGTTGTCTAGATCGTGGGTGATTAACTTTGTTCTCATTCGTCGTGAGGCGAACATAATCGCGAATTTCATGGCTAAGTCTAACGCTAGGTTTGATGGTTCGCTTACAATTCTCTCCGATCCTCCTGATGGTCTTCTCCAAAGAGATATTTCTGGCCCTCCATATGTTCGCCTAAAGGACATCTGATGTAACGGCTTCGGCCTCCTTTTTATTCCAAAAAAAAAGTTTAACAGTTAAATAAGTTCCTAAATTACACTTTTATAGATAGCTGCATGAACTATATTTTAGGTCAAAGAGGTGCCTAACATTTTTTTCGTGACTCATTTAAGTTTTTTCCGTCAATAACTTTTAAAAAAACTCGCCATCCAATTAAAACATGACACATAGCCTTTTATATTTTAATTTTTGAATTTCTTTAAAAATCTTAAAATTTTTTTTCAATCAACCCCAAATTATATCTCCCCCACCATCTGGCATCTCCACAAGTCGATGGTTCACCTTTTACTTCCCAAAGCGTCATGTATCTTACCGTTCAACATCTATCATCCGCTTCTTGTCGATGGAAAGTCAATCGACCTCTTTTTCTTCATTGTTAGGTGTTCGTCAACTGTGCAATCATCGATTCATTCGTCAGTTTTTTGACGACAAGATAATGGGGTTTTTAGTATTAGTGGTCCGATGAAAACTAGGGCGGTCAGTAGTGGTCGAATCGATGGTTGGAGTAGAGGGGTTTAGGGTTTGAGTTTTGAGGTTCTAGAGAAATTAAAGCTTGTTGGATTAATTAATATTATTTTTTTATTTTTCTTATTTTTGGATTTTAATTTGATAAAATAAAAAATTATGTCTCATGTTCGTATTTCATTGGATACGAAAAAAATAACACCCGTCACAAAAAATCTTAAATGAGTCATGCAAGAAAACGTTAAGAACATATTTGGTCCAAAATATAGATTAAGTACCTATAAAAAAATAGTAAAATTTGATCCCTTATTTGATTGTTAATCCCAAATAGAACAACATTTTTTCCTCGTTTTTTACTAAACTTTGATGCTTCCAATAAGCGTCTTTGTTCACCTTTGCGTGACAAGTAATCAAATGAACTACGTTGATAAACTGCTATACAACACCGACTGTTGTGTCGTCTCTGTAGATTTTATTAATGTCCTCTAAAATGAATGCATTACGGCATTGAAAGCTGCAGAAGAGTGGCATTTAAGCAAAATAACCCTCTCTGCCTCTTCTGAGTTCTGTCCACCTTCATATGTCTTGACTCAACTATAAAATACAACATGTGTTCCGGAAAACAAGGTTATTTGTTTGTTTGATCACCGATGTTGGATTCTCACTAATTTAGATCGAATTTTACAGATGTTTAATATAGGACGATTCATCTAATTTAATTACTTTCATTCGAATCTATAATTTTGTTTAAAGGATCGAATGTTTTGTCATGCTATACCAATTTATTGGCGAAAAAAGTAAGGTTATTAAAGTTGAATATGTACTGACCCAAACTATTACTTCATGGCAGTGTCGGTCAGTTGTGTTGAAAATGCCACTAGGTGTTAGCTGGGCTCAGTCCCCCATCGAATATGTGGTTTTAATAGCGCATCGACTGCCGATTGAACCTGCAAATTGGGGCAATCCGGTTTGCCTGTTCATGCTTGGATTGATATCCCAGTCATGACTCAACCAATAAGAAACCATATGGAATATTAGAAAAGTAAATGATCTCCAAAACTAATTTTCAGTGGGGTTTCTTTATCTTTTAAAAGAATTAAACTGAAAATTTTATTTAAAAATATTGATTTAATTATAAAATAAGTCTCAAAATTATACCTCATTTTTATTTGGATCGTCCGTTTAAAAAACATCGTCCATTTATGACTTCTTCAAGCTTTTTAACTCAATTCTTTTACCCAGCTCACCATTACAAGCGAAATTGAAGTGTTTTGTCACTTATTTTTTAGAGTTGAGTTTTGATTTCACTTTCACATAGATGAATTTTTTTCAATCGAAGTGTTTGTAGATATTTTTTTGGGGAACTTTGAGGTTTTGATTTCTCAAAAGAAAATGAAAATGGAGGGATATAAATTGAAATTGATGTACTACTAATAAATGAATTCTCGAAATCAAAATGTTTGGGACTTAGGATTGTTCGATTTCTAAAAAAAATCAATTTTTGAAAAATTTTCTTTATTTTTCTGTTTGCTTCCCCGGAAAATCAAAGAAGAGAAATGAAGAAGATGAACAAATATAAAGTGTCACTCGTTCATTGGACAAATTTCTTCAAAAATATTTTAAACATTTAGTGCAAAGAGGTGTAATTCGAACACTTATTTTATAATTAAACCATAAATATTAGATGTATATTTGTTTGAGAGGTGGTGCATCCATGTAGTGTCAAATTGAATGGTCCACATTCATCAAATTGAGTGGGGGCAATCAAGTCAACTACTAAAGTTGACATTTTACGGAATCCAAAGAGATATGTGGGTTTTTGGTTCTGTTAGTTGACTAATTATCGACAAAGACAGGTTTATTGGCAATGAACCACCTAGCTTAATGACAAATTAGAGGAGAAAACAAGGGTTTTGGAAACCATTTTTAAGGTTAAGAATTAAGGTACAGTCGTTACCAATAATGTCTTTAAAAAAACATGCCAGCTTGCCTGCATTACTATTTGCCTATGTGAGAGCGACTGTGGAAAAAGACCCAACCTTGGAGGCACCACAATACATACAAAACGAAAAACACTTTGCACTCAGATTCGAATATTGAAGACGACATCGGAGATTAAAGAAAAACTCTGTTTATGCAACAATAGATAAAAGTTCTCTCCTTTTCAATTGCTCTCATTCTCCAATTATCTTAATATATGCAGAAAAGAAGAAGTAATTCAATGCTATACATAGACAAAGGAAATAATTAAGAGATACAAACATTAATTGCAGGTTTTTTTTTTCATGAACAGAGCCTGGGCAAGGATGTTGCTGTGCTATGGGTTGATACCTTGGATTTCATGAGTTTAGCCATCTGGTTCTGCATTTTCTTGCAGAGTTTCTCCAATGCAATCACCCTCCATTGCATCCCTTGTAAATGTGCTCGCACGTTCTCGTTGTCAGCCGATACGTCTAATTTCCCGGAATAAAGGACAATCTGTTCACTGCCTTCGCCTTTCTTTGCCTTGCCTCGGGTTTCACTGAATTTACGAGGGGAATCTGTGTTGAGTTTAGTGTTCTTGGTGCTCTGCAGGAAGTTCTTAAGCTTCAATTGCTGGGAAACGAGAGCTTGAACCACGGTTTTCGACGGAAAATTTGCGTTATGAGAAAGATGTATGCAAGCATCGGAAGAGAGCTTCTCGTAGTTCAGTGCACAACATATCTTTAGTTTTTCTTCTTCAGACAACCCTGTATGCACCTATTGAAACAAATTTTAATCCGAATGCACCAGGTATTATTATGGTTTCATAAAAAAAATGTTTCAAAGTACTACCTCCAGATAAACGTCCATGGCACGGTATAATTCGTCCCAACAGTCCCTGGCAGAATCCGGCAAGGCCACCACCAAAGCTAGAAACTTCGATGATCTAAGGAAAGGATCCGGAGCTACTTCTGCAATATACAGATCCATCAAGCTAGCAACCTTCTTCATTCGCGTTGGAGATAATTGCCAGCCTCCTCCACGCAAAAAAGCTTTTATAAACCTAAGAACAAGGTTCACATCATACAAATAACTCGTTCGGCACGGAGATGGGATTAGCAGGGTGTCTAAAGTTGCTTGATCCATCTGAGAACCTATCATACTCTCCAACTTGTTCCTGCTACTTTTGCTTATGTTCAAACTCAGCACCACTCGAAGAATCCCGAACAAACTCCTGCACGGAACGCAACTCGGATCTAGAGTATAAAGCATATTGACCACAACTTCTAAAACTTTGCATTTCTCGTCAGACAAGGTGGTGAAAAACTTCGACTTCTGGTAATAGAAGAGGAACCGGCCGATGATCGCGTGGTTGTACTTTCGAGAGACCATAGATTTTACCAGCATTTCAATCAAATCGGGACTCAAAACAGAAAGGTCTTCAAACCACCAATTTGCCCGAGAGAAGCTGTTCTTGAAACTCTCGGTACTTCTAGTATCGCAGGAAAGCCGAAACCCCGAGCTATCCGGAGACGAAGTAGACGCACAAGGACTTGCTTCACTCGTGATAGCCAGTCTCCCAACAATCGAATCCAAGCATTTCTCAAGTATACCAGAAGAAGCGGCAACCTGCTGCAAATCTTGGCAATGCTTCAAAGCAACCAAAAGATCAGGCCAGGTCCAATACCCGATCTCTTCGACGCATTTCTTTGTTTTTTCCAATAGACTACAATTCCCCGACACGGAATCGCTCATCTCCATGAATTCGGCAGCAGAATATAACAAGGAAATGTTTGAAGGATTTACATCAATTTCTCCATTGTTATACCAAAACCTTGCCATAAGCTCAAAATTCTCTGCCCCACCAGGAAAGTCATGGAATATCACTTTATTCCCGTTGGCACCTGTGGATTTACCAAGTAATTTGCTTAACCTCCCAGAGTATGAACAGATAATTTTCTGCAATCACCCGACAAAAAGAGGAATTAGATGATAAAGCTATGAACACCAACATGGACTGTAATAAATCAAGTGATGGGTGTAATAAATAGCAAAGATGTGAACTAATCAACCCCAGAAAAGAAGGGAATGAACAGTAATCAATTGCCATGATTATGAAAGCAACCCTCAGTGGCACAAACCAGCACAAAAGTGGTGAATGAAAACAAAACTTGAGACATGAAACATTGAAGCACGGAAACGACAGCAATAAATGAGAAAGGGGAGAAGAAAGAAAACAAACAAAATAGAAAGCACTACACACTTAAGACCCACATCTTTGCAGATTAGGTGTGAACTTAAATGTGAAGTAATACAACTGAAAGATACCGGAAAGAAAAAATTACAAGAGAATGTGACAATGTTATTCCACATTTCCCCCACTGCAAAAATTTAAGTCACTCAGATGGAAAAGCATGGCCAAGACCTATGAATTTGCTGCACCGAAACACGTTATGCGTTCACAACACCAAAAAAACCAGATCAACAAAATAAAGTTGGCATTTTGAAGAGGAGGATAGAAAACCCTCAAAAAAGGGTGTTCCTTTTTACCCTCTAAAAAAAGATAACTTTATAACAAACAGGTAGAGAACATAATTTACCTTGTTTAGCAGGAAACTCCTTTCTCCATTAATATCTACTTCAAGATCACAGCAAACTGCCATGGCCCAAAACAAACAAAACCGCCTCAAATCAAGAGTCTTTTCTTTGTTTTTGGAACTTGTATAAGAAAATAATGAAAAATGGGAAGTCGGGTTCTTTAGATGGGGAAGAAGACAAACAGAAACCAGTGATTCTACGCTCTACAGTCACTAAATTGTCCAAAAAAGGAAGAAAAAGAAGAAAGATTCTAAAACTATAGACAATGAACTGACTTTGGCTCTGCAAAATGAGGGATTTCTCAAAGACAAGGCCTCTGAAAAATGTTACTTAAAAAGAGTGCAACAGTCACAGAGTGTGTATAAAGACAAAGAAGAGAGATTATAATAAGATGAGGAACTTAACTAGAGAAAATAAAGCAGTTGTCGCTTGAGCTGTTACCACTAAAACCTCAACCTTGACATTCTTGCTAAAAGAAACTACTTTTCCATGTAATAATTTAGTGATTGTCTGCTTCATTTAAAGCAGTAAAAAGTGGGAATAATGGTGTATTTTACTCAAAAACAGTGAGTTTTTCTTGGGAGAGGACCCTCTCTTATAAAGCTTTAGAACTGAAGCTTTTTTGCTGGCTTTCTTTGTCTCTCTCCTTCCATTTTCTTCGCTGCCAGAGCATACCAGTCTCTAGACCCGTGCACCCACCACCCACATTATTAAGAGATATTCTTAGATTTTCAATCCACTCATAGCCCTTAATCTTTGGGTGTGGTCACTCATTTATTGGAATTTTTAGTAACTCAATCTTTTATTCAAATCTCATTTCAATACTGTGATTTTCTAAAATTTCCTTGAATTTTATTATTTAATGCATCTAGATTTAGGATTGTGTATTCAATCGAGTTAAGTAAAACAAATTTCAAGTTATTAAAGTTTTGCAAGTCCTATTTTACAATTTAAATTTTATTTAAAAATTTTAAATCGAGTCGAGTTTATAAAATTCGAGTTGAGTTTTTGTATAAATTTAATTGTAATTATTTATAATATTGTAGTAATACATATTGAGTCCAATTTAAACGGCTTTATATATCTATATGCGATATACATATATTTGTTCATATTTTCACGTATGAGATACATAATATATCAAACATAATTGACAGACTCGACTCGAACTTGAAAATTGATCAACTAATTACTAAAAATTTTGAATTATTTGAATTTCTATTTTGTAACTTAAACTTTATTTAAAATATTTTTTAATCAAATCAAAACAAGTTAAATTTTTTCGAATCGAATCGAATATATTAGTTTTCTCGAGTCGAGTTTTTTTTACTCCTATCTAGATTCATTATAAAATAAAATTCTAAACTTTTTTTGAACAATAGCATCTGAATTTTATTAATCACCATAAAAGATAATACAATGCATTAAAAAAAGAAAAAAAAAGGACAAGTCCACTCAAAAATCTCTTACAATGGTCCAAAGAAAAACAAACATTTCCATCGAAATTAGCATACCAAAATCCATAAACCTTCTTGAATCTCATTGTCTCTATCCAAACGAAACGCTTTACTGGATGAAAAAAAAGTGGTGAGTGAACTAAGCTATCAGGCATATTGCTCCGCTACACATGTTTGATTACATCGGCAATCAACTATCAACCGAGTGAGGATCCATCTTTTTAAGACCACCCATATAACCATTGTCAGAGATTAGCATCGTAAAGATCTATGTACGATCTCTAACCGACCGTTAAGGTATGCTAAAATCATGCCATAAGGACATATGAAACGAACTACAAAAAAATAAATAAAAACGTGTCACAATAACAGAGGAAACGAGTGCCACAAAGGCAGTGATTCTTATTAAAATGTAAAAAAATAATAATAATAAACTTGATGATCGACAATTAATATTAAAAATGATTACCGACCACCAACTAAAAAAATTTACATGCAACAAAGATTTGAGATTTGAGAGAGCGGCTAAAATTTCTAAAGAGAGCGGCTATAACTATTCTTTAAACCCATCCAACATGCATATATTATCAGAATTAATACTCTGCTGTCGTATTCCCATCTTGCAATCACTGCATTGCCCACTTTGGACCGGCATTGTTTTTTTTGTTGTGTTTGACTTTTAAAACTATTTTTTTACTAAAGAAATTTTAAAAACAACAAAAACCACTTAATTTTTAAATGTTAAAACCTTAGTTGCATCCTAAATTAACTTCTCAAACCTTAATTTGTCAAAAATTAATTTTTTAGCTTTTGCAAAATTTTAATTTATCCCAAACCAAAATTTTTTCACCACAACCAAATACAAAGCCTTAGTTTCTTTGGCCAGGGGATGTCGTGGACCAACTTCAAAATTGGTCCCCACACCTACACTCCAAAGATTCATATTTTTTCTCTTCCGTTCATATCACATATCATGTTTTGTATTGTTTCATGCCTCCCCTTTTGCATTGTTTTGAATTTGATATAGTTTGCATTCTCGATTATGTGGTAAGAAGTTCGATACTTTAATTTTTAATTAAATTTTCCAGTTTTGAATTTGGGTTTTACACATATTTTTTACCCTTTAACTTTTTAGAAAAAAAAGTTTTAACCATTTAATTTTTCTAGTCTCTTTTCGCACTTGAACTTTTACTTTAACCATCAACACACTTGTCAAATTGTTGTTAACTATTTTGTATTTCTTGTCATTTTATATTATGTATAAGTTTTAGAATCTTTCTAATAATTTAATATATTTATTTATTATAATATTTTAAAATTGACGAAATGACATAATATAATAGCTAATGTTAACGTAACACATTTGTTACATTTATGTTAGTTGGTTCAATTTAACAAAAATAAAATAAAAGTTTGAGAGTCAAAACAAATAAAAAAGTGTAAGGGTTAAAATGATTTTTTAACAACATTGAGGTCCGAAAAAGTCATTTCACCTATTTTCAATTGAGTTTATATATTTCATACAATTGGCTTTTGACTCATTCAGTGGATTAGGTTGGTTAATAAGATCCATCATCACGTTATGTTAATTATATAAAATACATTTTGATAAGATAAATATTCTTCTAACACTATTTATACTTTGGCTACCATTAACGCAATGCATTGTTAAATATTATTAATTTTCAGTAATTTTTAAATTATTATTAAAAATTTTAAGGATTCGACTTGTATTTAAATTTATTTTTTAAAAAATAAAATTAATAATTAATAATATTTTTGATAAAAGACTTAATAAAACATATTTTTAATTGAACTAAAATAGAATATCTCAAATTATTTTTACTATCAGAAACCCTAAGCACCCTGCACCAATTTTGCAGCCGTCTCGCGCGCTCGATGTCGATAAACCCAGCACCAAACGCCACTGCGTCGCTCTTCCCCGACCGTTCATCTGCAGCTTCTCACGTTTGCGCTGCCGTCGTTAGGTTCGTCCCCTCCGCTTTCCCTTTTGTCATCGCCATTAATCTCGTCCCTCGTTTAGAAAACCCACCCGTCGGTCACCATTTTTCTATTAACTTAAATTATTTCCTACATGTTTATTCATTCAAGCTTTAATTTGTTTCTCTATTATTTATCTCATATGCAATTATTTGATGTAAAATTATACTTTGAAGTGCTCAAAATTTAGAAGGAACTATCTGCCCTGTTATGCGTCCCTGCTTTGAGCTAATATTTTGACTAAATCCATCATATTTTAGTTTGGATTAAAAGATTAAAACAACGTTTTATGGGACTGTTCTTTCGAGACTGTCCTAGAAATATTTTAATTATATTAGGGGTTATTTTGATGTGTAACTATTTTCTTTATTTGAATTGTGGCAACCTTCGTTTTTCTATATGCATGGTCGAATCTTCGTTTTTCTATATGTTGCAAAACAACAGTGCCAAACGAATTACTAGTCAGCTAGCTAAAGTGGGAGTTAGTTAGTTTATGGATTTAGCCACTGAAATTCAAAATAAATTATAGAATTTGAGAGCCCAAGCTTTGTTCTTCATTTTGGTGTCCATTTCATTAAGTTTAGCGTTGGGACAAGAATTAGTGGAATCCTCGAAATATCGAGGGAAAGAAGAGACCGAGAATTAATCGATAAATCGAGGCATATAGTAAAGCTCAGCTTGAGGAAGCCTGAGTTAGAGCACTTGTATCCGGACCGCATTGCGAATGTCACAAGTCAAGTCATGGTATTTTGATATGTGAAACTCTTTTCCTTTAAATTACTAGAAATGGTGGCATGAACATAAAACCTTGAAAGTGTTTTGCTTAGTTGAGTAATTTATGATTCAATAATGTTGGTAAATGCTCAAACTTTTTGAATTGAAGACATGCTTAATATAGATCCTAATTTTATAATAATAAACACTAAAACTGCATTGTATTCGTTTACAACTTGGATTCTATTTGGAGCTTTTATGGAGTGTTTTAGTACAATGATTTGATGTTAAACTCCTAGAAAATAGTGCTGGAAATTGAGAGGAAATTTGTCTTGTTTGTTTATGTGTCATCAAACTTATTTCTTGATGCTATCTAGGCATCAAAACAATGTGAAAAGAGTGCTTGTTCAGAACAGCTCTTGCATAATATTAGTTTCTTTCTAGAAATAGTCGGTTCAAGATTAGAATAGTTAAATATCATTGAAATCTGCAGCTAGCATTCTGCTTGATCTGTTACACATTGAGCTACAAATTGGAGTGCCAAATAGCTGTCCAAAATCTTACTGGTTCTCTATTTTGGTTTTAATGTCTTAGGTTGTTCTTTATGATAAAAAAAATTGAAGGTAAAATTACAGTTAATAAGATTAAATCGGTATTTTGTATATTGTATGCATTTAGAAGCACTTTTAAATCTGAAAATCAGTAGTAGGAAATGTTAAAAAAAAAAATTGTCATGGTTGTTTTGTGCTAAATTTCTTGGCTATAATGTGATTGAGACTAGAATAAGTTGTTGCTCAGATTTGAATTTGTCTTGTATGTGTGATTTATAATGTTCTGAGCTGAAAATGTGTTATTAAAATTTGTGTTGTAATGAGGTATGAAAACAACTCTATATAAAACTATGTCTAAGCTCTCTTGTTTTAATCTTTAAAGCAGGTTGGGAGTAATTTCTAAGCTCTTTAAATGTAGAAATTTTGATTCTTCTTCCTTTCCTTTTTCTATTTGTTTCGAGAGTATATGGTTGTTCCAGATCATCATATTATAGTCAAGGGTGGATGATAATGGAAGCATGAGGGGCTTTGGCCCCTCCCAAGATTTGGGGAAATACCCTTTATGTCCTTTAATTTTTTTTGAGTTTTAATTTGGCACCTCTAAGATTTGGAAAAATACCCTTTATGCATTTAAATTCTTTTGAGAATTTTAATTTGGCCCCTTCAAAATTCTAAAAAATTTCTGTTAAAACTTTAAAGTTTTTAAATACTATAATTTGACCCCCCCTACATTTTTTAAATTCTCATTAAAACTCTTAAAAATTTTGATTAAACCTCCAAAAAAATTTAAATTTTTTCATAAATCCTTGATTTTTATAAAAAATAGTTAGGCCCCTCCAAAACCTATTACCAAGATCCGCCCCTGGTTATAGTATACATTTTTAATGCAATAAAATCTTGTAACCCCGACAATAATGCTTCCATAGCAACGTTTACAAATGATTTTTTCCCGAGATCAAAAATTTCCCCAACCAGAATTTCTCCAAAAGTTTCAATAACAGAATGTGAGTTCACATGAACAATCAATTTTAATTTCAGATCATTGTAACCCAAAACAGTATGTTTCCTATGTTCTTTAGGAGAAGTAACATATGCCAGAATATTGTTTCTCCTAAAATGCTCATTGGTATCCATCCAAGCCACTTCCAATTCAACAATCAAAGCATTTCTAAACATAATACTAGTAACCGAGTCTTTACATTCCCTAAACAGATTATCACCAAAATTTAAAGTTCCCTGAATTGATTTATCTAATTCCTTATTCAAATTTGGTTTAACATTGCAGGCAAAGTTCAAGTTTAATTTGCCTATCCAAATACCTGTAACTGGGTCAATAATATCATCTAAATTTGAATTTTGTTTCCTAATAACCCTAGGCACAATATTCAGATTCAGATTTGAAGTACCTATCAGAGGGCTTGGAGCTATATCCTTAAGCAGTGAATTATCCATGGGTAGCTTCCATCGATTTATAATCCTCAGTCAGACCTTCACACGTATGCTTCCCCACTTTTACTTTCTCCTCTCTTATAAGCATTTCGTTAAATATCTTCTCCGCAGTCATAGCTTCCTTCTTCAAATTAATCTTAGGAGTAGCAGCTGTTGTTAATGCTGTTGCAATTGATTCCTCTTCAACCCGTTCAGCTAGCTCAAGAGTCACCTCATTCGTTGACGACACGCCTAAAATTTCATTCGAGCTGCTTGATTGGCCCAACACAGCTTCCAGCAAAGCTTTCATTTCCATCACCTCCTGTCGAACGCTAATAACCTTCAATCTAATATCTTGGACCTTCTCAGTAATAATTTTCTCGATCTTGGCTTTTAATTTTTTTTCAACTAGTAAAAATCAGCTTGAAGCTTCATGATGTCTTGCTGCGAACGCGGCAACACCCCATCAAAATCGGATGCCTCTGATTTTTTTTCACGATATCTTGGCCATGTCGAAAGCTCTGAGTGGTAGGAAGAATAGGAAAATCGGATAAGTTGAGAGTGAAAGCAATAGAAATTGAAAGAATTTCAGAAAAGTAGGAAAGAATTAAGGGGGAGAATTGGCCAGGACAGATGGCCCTGATGCCTTTGATGCAGTAGAAAACTAAGAACAAGAATTTCAAAGGGGGGAAAAACAGATAGAACAAAGGGAGACAAAGAACAGAGAATTTGGAGAAAGACGAAGAGAAAGAATTTTCATTCCGATTTGATCGATGATTACAAACCTAAAAAAATTTGGGATTTTAACCTCAATCCTAAACACTAAAACTGTGTCATTTCGATTAAAATTTAAACTAATAAAATGACACATAACATCTGTCTGCGAAAGGTGGTTAATAGCGGCGGCGATTGGAATGACAAATGAAAAAGATTTAGGGTTTTTTAATTTAAGGATTGACTATGGTTGTTATTGATCTAATTATTTAAAAATATATAATATATATAGAAAATAATTTAATTAAAATTTTATTTTAAATAATTATTAATTATATGTCAAGTTCTTAAAATGTTTCAGTATTTTGTGTTAGTAGTATTTAGCGATATTTAACACATGATATACTCATCCTTCACTTTAATAGGTCCTGATTTCCCTATCACGGGCATTCACTTCATATACGGTATACCTACCACTAGATTGACTTATGACAACTCCAATTTAATCTATGGTTTATGTGTATGATATTTATATTAATTCAAGTCTAATAATTAGTAACATCTCGTGACAATATTCTTCGAAGAGTTGTTCGAAATTGATTTTCGGATGTAATGTCAATTAAAATTAAAAATAATACTATTATCCATATATCACAAATTTGGCGGATAGAATTATGTATTTCACTAAAGAGACTACTTAAATGGTCACCTAACTTTTAGAAATAATAAGTTGAGGTCACTAAAGCATTAAACCCTTAACGGCGATTAACGTTTTGATTATCCAACTTTTAGGCGCTAACGTTTTGGTCACTCAAATAATTTGTTTGATATTTTAATCACTCAATGATATTGTATGGTTTTATATTATTTATTTTTAATACCGTTAATTTTTTAATAGTTTTTATAAAAAAATCATAAAATTATAATAGGCTAAAATTTCTAAAATAATAACTCATTCAGAAAAAATAACCATAAAATACTACCAAATCATTTATAAAAAAATCTTTAAAATCTTTCATTACCTTTAATTTTTAAGTTATTTTCAAGTTGGGGGGGGGATTGGACTCATACAACCTAGTTTAGATTGGATATGGGCTTAAATGAAGTTAAGAACACTGTTAATGGGTATGTTTTTGTTTGGGCCTTTTTATATTATGAAATTATATATAGGATACAAATTACAATGCCCATATATGTATCTGTACATTATCAATTAATCCATTACCGTGCCCAAGAGAAATGACATTTCCGGCAAGTAGATGGCTAGCCTTTAGTAGGATGGGCATCTGACTCCGACTCGGACTCGATTTTATAGGGTTATATCTTTTATATTTTTTAAAATATAATTTAGGTCAGATCAGATAGGACTAGTGGAAAATTAATAAATATGGGTCATATTCAGATTTATGGTGGAAATATCCCAACCCACCCAACCTGATATATTTGTATAATTTTTATATAGATAAATTTTTTCCAATACATCATTATTTCTTTAAATACATCCTTAATTTTATCAAATAAAAAAAATAAGAGAATATAGATAATTACTATAAACATCAATCTTTGTAGTGTTTTCCTATTATCCTCTTTATTTTTAATAAAATGGGGAAATTTTATTTATTTTGAGATGGGTCGGATCGAAGATGAATTTTAATCCTAAAGTTCAAGTTGGGATAGGGTCGAATGGAAAAGCATCACGTTTCAGGTTGAGATTGGGTAACGCGGAAAATCATTACATGTCGGGTCGAGTTCGGGTTGGCCAAAAATCCAACCCCAGTCGTGCCCATTTGTGTGGCTATGGGTAATAATGAGCCTGACCGGCTCGCAAGTTACTCGAGTTCGGCTCGAGTGAGCTCGACTCGAGATCTTAACAAGTCGAGTCGACCCAAGCTCGATTCGAAAAACTCGTAAAGAAACTCAAAATAATTATAGATATACATACTACATGTGCACTAAAGCAATATGCTTAGCAAAAAGAAAAACAATAAAATTAAGGGGAAAACCACTAAAGCAAATTATATATATATACATATCATTGTTTTTTTCTTTTAGAATTTATGTTATTTTTATTTTGAATTATATAATATTATTTTATATAAATAATATTTATATTTTCTTATGAAAATAATAGATGATTTTATTTTATAAATCACGATTGTAAATATTTATTTAATATTTTCTCAAACAACTTTTACATGTTATTTTTTAAAATTTCAATAAAAAATATTTAAAACAATTTAACGAAAGCCATGAGCCGAGCTCTAGTCGAGCCAAACTCAAAATTTCCTTTTCGAGCACAAGCCTAAAATTTAAAACTCGACAAATTTCAAACTCAAACTGAACCCACTAATACTACTTTCTAGTCGAGTCGAGTCGAACCAGACTCGAGCTCAACTCGGCTCGTTATCACCTCGATTGTGGCAAAGGAATCTCCGAACTTGGCTTGTTAGAATACCGACAATGTTCAAAATATAATGGGTAAACTATACAGTTGGTTTTTAACTATGAATTTTTCTCATTTTGATAAGTGAAAAATAAATTTTTATAAACAGTTCAACGAAGTTAGGGAGCTAGGGGTATTTCGGGGACCTAAGTTTGAATCTCATGTTCAACCGTCCGAACAAAATGGTTTGTTTTTCACAATTTCTCCAACCAACTACGGGGCGGCTGGCGTCAGTAACGAAAATTTGTCACGAGTGACTAAAATGCAATTTCTTTTATAATTGGTTGGCTAAAATAGAAAGAAACTGAATCAAATAAGTGCTTATAATAGAAAAGAGAATAATGTTCGTCCGTGACGGATCTAGATACACTTTTAAAGTGAACACACATAAAATCTTAAAATTTCAGGGCGGACACAAAGTCATGAAAATTAAAAAAATCTAAGGACTAATTTATAAAAATTAAGAAAACTTGAAGCAAAATGTATGATTTTTAAAAAGTTTTGGGTGGGTGCCCACCCAAAACCGCTAACCTACATCCGCCACTTATGCTCATCATAAGAGAACCGAGTTCGAGCATCATTGTCTACAAGATGTTCGTGTATTATCAAAGAGTTTAGAAAAACAAAAACACATACTATATTGTAATCACCTTAAGACTGTTAAAAAAAATAAGAACCAAGCTTAACTAAAGTTTGAGAAAAATGATAAATCTTTATACTTAGATGACAAATTATGTACTTGATTATTCCAATATACTATTTTTTAATAGTTTAAAAGGTGATTATAAAGTAATATATGTTTATATATATTTTTAACCCTTTAACAATACACACATAATTTATAGACAGTGCAATTGAACAAGAATATTCTAGAATAAACATCAGCCGTTTTTTTATTGAGTTCCTTATATATTTTTACTTCATGAAATATATCATCATTATTATAATTATATTATTGATGACACTATTAAAAACGTTTTTAATAAATGGGTATGGAGACAAATTATTAGGAATTGAGTCCCTCATATAATGTCAATCAGAAATAAAGTTAATGAATTAAAAAAATATAAATTTAATTCAGCTGTGAAACTAGGCCCGTTTGTTTTTTAAAAGTATTTTTGGGTTAAAAATACTTTTAGAGCCATAAACAATGTTAAACAAACAATTTTTTGAAAAAAATTTGTGTTTGAAAAGTACATTTCAACCTAAACACAAAAGTTGAAATTTATAACTTTTGCAGTTAGAAAAGTGGTTTTGAAAGTTAAATTACAATTTTAACCATCATTTGTTATCTTATTATTTGTTTATTTTATAACTTATAAACTTATAATTTTTTTACTAAAGACATAATTATATGGCTATTAAATTATTAATTAGTTTAAATATTTTATATATTTTCTGATAAAATATTTTAGATAAAATTATTTAGTTATTACTAAAAATATTTTCATCATAATTTAAATTGATATTTATGACATTAAAGGATTTGAATATTATTTAAACATATATTTTTTAACTTACAACATCATGTCTAGAATGATCATTTATATTATAAATACTAAGCACTTTTATCTCAAACAAAAAAATCTAAAAGCACTTTACAAAAATATTTTTCTACCGCACTTTTCAAAAGTAATGCTAAACTAGCACTAATATTGCTTATGGCAACTTAAAAGCACTTAAAAAGGTACTTTTTACTTGAATTTATTATTTTTTGGGTTTTGTTTTGATACACAGGACGTGTAAAAGATTTTTACACAATCCTTCTATAAAATTTAAAATCTAAAACCCTAACCCCTAACACCCTAAATTATAAACCATAAACTCTAAACCCTATACCCTAAACTATAGCCTTGAACCTTAAATTCTAAACTCTACGACCTAAATCCCTAAACTAAACTCCTAACCCCTAAATTTGAAAAACACGTATAAACTTTAATTTACACGAACTGTGTATCAAACTTTATCTCTTATTTTTTGTTACTTTTAAAAGTGTTTTTCCACCCAAACCAAAAGCTAAGTTTTATAGCTTTTGTGGTGGAAAAGTTGGTTTGAAAATAAAATAATTTTTTATCCTTTATTCTTTAATTATAATTGATTGTTACATTAATGTTCGTACATACATAATTATAAAATAATATATTATAATATTTATATGAGAATAAAGTTATTTTATTTTAAAATTATTATAAATTTATAATTGTTATGTCCGTATATAATCTAGAATATAGTTTATATTTTTAAATTAATTTTTTATTATAATTTAAGTTGCTTTATTTCATACATCATAATATTAGCGAATTTGAATACCGTCCAAGTTCACTTATTTACTTTATAATATCATGTATAAAATAGACATTTTATCTTCTCAAAATCACTTTCTGACATCAATGACAAATACTAACATAACTTTTAAAGTCACTTTTCTACAATATTTTTAAAAATACTTTTTCACCGCACTTTTTAAAAGCAATGTCAAACTAAGCCTACGACTTGGAAAGTGTATACATATGACAATACATAAATATCATATAAAGATTTTCAATCTAATAATTTATGGTTTAACTCCCTCATTCGAGATAGGGATGGCAAACAGGCAGGACGGGTACAGATACTCTATCTGCCATACTCATACTTACCTAAAATTTTTATATTTATCGCCTACTCACCCTACAACGGGTACAATTTTCAAATTCACACACGCCCACAAGGGTACATTCTCAAATCCATCTCTATACCCGCTACGCAACTGGACACCCACCACTCAACCAGTACCCGCCTGCAAGCAACCACTAATATCGAATTGTGTAAAAATAAACCATAGACTTGTAAAAAATAAGTAAAACTTTGTATATTTTAATGATAAATCAAGTGCATATATATAATACATTTACAATAGTATAAATTTAACGATAGCTAACTAACTAACTAACTAACAACAGCTAACTTAACTAAATCACATTATCACCGGCATAAATTCTTACTAACTATAGCTAACTAACTAACTAACTTAACTGAAATATATTTACACCCATATAAAATCTACTTAACCACACATATTATAAATTTATAACCTGATTAATTTAAGCTCGATTATAAACCATAAATTTAAGCTCGATTATAAACCATTAATTTAAGCTCGATCATAAACCATCATTTTTTCAAACTAAATTAATCGAGTTCAAAATCTACAAACTTAAAGATTAGCGTAGATTTTAAAACAAACCAAGATCTTAGTGCATAAAACATCATAATCAAAGGCATAATCAAAGTTTACAAACATAAATGTTTCAAACTTTTCATGGTGGGTAGTTAGTGGGCAGGCGGTGGGGGCGGGTGGATACGGTACGGATAAGGTCTAAAATTCATCATCTACCCATTATCTAAGGCGTATATGACTTTTTACATCCACATCCGCCCACTATCTACTAAATTTATACTCATCCCCACCCCACCTAAAGTGGGTACGGTGCAAAATTCGCAAAACTATACCCGTTTGCCATTTCTACTCCAAGATATATATATATATATATATATATATATATATATATATATAAAAAAATAAGTGATAATTGAGAAATTGATATTTTTATAAAAAGTATCAATTTTAAATAAATAAACTTATTTATAAATCTAAATGTACTAAACACATATATGTTCGACCTTATTTGTTTAATAAATCTTATATTAAATATATTTATTTGTCTAACTTAATAAACAACACAAGTAAATAACTTTCGAACGATTACAAATAATTCATTGAAAATCGAGTAATGAAATGCCCAGAAACGGCGACCTCATTATCGGAGACTCCCTTTCGCATCATTCACCCCCACCCAAAAGCTCCTCCTTCTCTCGATTTCACGTTTGTTTGCCCTATTTCTGCCAACTCCTCATACTCAAGCTCTCAAAAGATTGACGGAAATCCAAAAAAGAAACATCGACCTATGTACTTTCGGAATCCCAGTCGGCGGTCAACGCCGACGCCAATAAACTTGGCATTTGAGCGAAAACATTTCTCTTCGCCGTCTGTCTTCAGCAAGGCAAAGCTTTTTGATTTGAGATTTAATCCAATATTGTATTGATTCCTTCCTGCATTTTTTTGTTATGTTTTGATCTCGTCAATATTACTAGTTCCTTGCGAATAAATCATATATATATATATATATATATATATTTATAATTTTAGTTGTGCAAAAGTATTCTGATAATCACATCATACTGAGATTTAAACACGACTACACGAGTATAAGACGTATTAGATTTGATTGTTGATTATGTTTAAATATACGGTTTCATATTCGTTAGGTTAATCTCATATTTAAGAAGTGTATCCATACAAAAATAATTTATTGAATCCGATACTTTTATTTATTTATATTACATGGAAAATTTAAATTAGGGTTCTATATAATTTAATTCTTTTAAATTACAATGAAGCTTAAATATTATCATATTGATGAACCATTTCTTAATTTTAACAATTTTCAGAATTTAAAATAATTAATCATTTGGTTACAATTAAAAAGAATTTCGTTATTATTTTTATATTTTGTTTATCAAACTTATTATTTTATAAAATGATAATATTTTCAATGTTTTATAAGAAACTAATAAAATATATAAGGACGTAGAATTAAATATATTTAAATATTTAATATCATTCGATTTCTAGATAAGAAAGACGTACAATCAAACACGTTTAAACAATTAGTTTTTTCTTCTTTCATTTGTTTACGGGAGTAATCATAAAAAATAGAAGGCGAATATTACTAGTTTAAAAGGATTTATAATGAAATTAAAATACATTTCATAGAATTTAAAACAAGTAATTATTTGATTATAGAGTAATTAAAAAAATCCGAGTCAATTGGTTAAGGACTCCATGGAGGAAGAACTAAAAGGTCAAAAACTCCGAAAATGTCCTCAGCAGTATTATACGATACGGTCCAGCTTCTCCCGGTCTCAATTGTAATTACCAACAACTATGGGGGGCATAACGGTACTTTTAAAATTCACCTCTTAAATCTGTAAATATAAAAAGCCTTAATAAAAAGGATAAAGAAAGAGAAATTACAATTTACAACACGAAGGTTTTCGTCTTTCAGGCCAATAGCACAAAAGCACTGAGATAAATAAAAAAGAGGGATTTGATAGATTATTTCTTTCTTTTTTATTTTTCTCTGTTTGTTTGGCGCAAAAGATTTTTCCATTGTCCGCTGCTCTCAGAAGTTCGTCGTCGTTTCATCCTCGATCTGTTTCTTCACGTTCCTCGACTAATAGCTTTCTCTCACGATTTTCCTTGCCTCCCGATTATTTGTTCCCTCGGTAGATTCTTTTGTTCTGTTAATTTCTTCTTTGATTCTAAACATTGCGTCTTTTGTCAATTCCGTGGTGTTCCAAACCCTAGAAACCGTGTGGATTTTCGAATGCTTTTGTTTTTTTTTCTGTATTCTTTGTTTTATTCTTTTTGGTGAAACCCTACATTGATTTGGTTGACGTGGTTTCGTGGTGAATTAGGTTAATTTCGGAGGGGGAGATTTGAGGAGATGGAAAAGAGGGGAAGAAGTTTTGTGAAGTATGAGCATTGATAGCCCCGGGAAAAGGAGAGACAGCTAGGGTTTGAGAGAAGTTGGAGAATTCGGACGAACTTGTGGAGACTTCCATGGGCGATGGAGTTGCGTGCATGCCTTTGCAGCAGCATCAACATCAGCATATCATGGAGATGTTTCCAGTTACAGAAAAAACGCTCTGTCCCAACAATGAGCTCACTTCAAAGCCTATTAATGTCAAAGACAAAGCAGAGCAGCAACAGCAACAACAGGAACCACAACAGAAGCTACCACGAAAAAAGAAAAGGGTGGTTAAGGTTAAGAAAGTAGTGGTGGTTAAGAAGAAGGTGTTAGTGGGATCCACAGCAGCTGCAGCAGCAGCACAGAAGAGTGAATTGGTAGTTAAAGCAAAGAATGAAGCAGGACTGAAAAACAGTAAAGAGATTGATAAAGGTGAGAATTCTGGGCAGAAGGAGGAAGTGGAAGAAGGTGAATTGGGGACTTTGAAGTGGCCGGGAGAAGGGGAGAATGTGGAGGTTGGGACTGACAAGTCAAAGAGTGGGGAAACTGAGAACAGAGAGATTGATAGTGAGAAATGTAGGAAGGCAGAAGTAGTGAAGGAAGAGATTGTCTCTGATGTGAAAACTGAGCCTGAGAAAGGGGAAACTGTTTCTAAGAAAAAAGGGGAGTTGATGAATGGAGATATTGTTACGGGTAAATGGAGAAAAGTGGAGGTGGGGAAGCGGGAAATGGTTCTGGAAAAAGGAAGGAAAGGGGAGCCTGAAAAGGGAGAATTTGGGTCATGGCGATGCGCCAAAGATGACCTGGAGAAAGGAGAATTCATTCCTGATAGATGGCATAAGGAGGACTTAATTAAAGATGAGTACAGTTACAGTAAATATCGGAAGTACGAGGTAGGAAAGGAAAGAAGCTGGAAATATGAGATGGAACGTACACCACCATCTGGAAAGTACTCAGTTGATGATCTTTATCACAGGAAGGAATTCAATAGAAGCACTGTGCATGGCAAAAGTTCTTCCAGATGGGAAACTAGCCAGGAAAAGACTTCTAGAATCAGTTCAAAGATTGTGGATGAGGAAGGCTTGTATAAGTGTGAGTACAGCAATGGTAAGAACCATGGACGAGAGTACCCTTCTTCTGGTAATCGGTTGAAGCGGCACGGCACTGATTCAGATAGTAGTGACCGCAAGCACTATGGAGATTATGGGGACTATGCAAATTCAAAATGCCGGAGGCGCTCTGATGAGTTAGGTCGGTCCCACTCAGAGCTCTATTCGCGCCACTCTGTTGAGAGGTTCTATAGAAATTCTTCTTCATCAAGAATGTCTTCACTGGATAAGTACTCTTCAAGACATCATGAATCCTCTTTGTCATCTAGAGTTCTTTACGAAAAGCGTGGGCGTAGTCCGGGATATTCCGAGCAGTCCCCACGTGATAGGGTCAGGAATTATGATCATAGGGGACGGAGCCCAATCCGAGGAGAGAGATCCCCATGGGACAGATCCCCATATGCTCGTGAGAAATCTCCTCGTGATAGATCACTGTATGCTCGTGAGAGATCCCCATATGATCGAAGCCGTCACTATGATCATAGAAACAGAAGTCCTATTAATGCAGGGCGGTCCCCAGAGGATCGCCCTAGATTTCATGATCGCAGAGACTGGACCCCCAGCTATATGGAACGGTCTCCCCATGATCGGAATAAGACCAAAAACCAAAGAGACACAAGTAAAAAGGGTGCCTCAAATGAGAAGCGTGGCTCACAATATGGTTCTAAAGGGCAGGAAGATAAAGACAGTCGAAGGGATCATACTGGAAGGGACTCACATTCATCAGCTAAGGAATCTCAAGGTAGGACCAGTGTGCTCAATTTGAATGAACCAGATGGAAAAAACAGTGTGTGTGACTCCCATAAAGAAGATCAATCTTTAAGTCCCAGTGTAAATTGCCAAGAACATTTTCCTCTTGTTAATGGCGCACCTCCTGAAGAGCTGCAATCAATGGAAGAAGATATGGACATATGTGACACACCACCTCACATTCCAGTGGTGACTGAGTCAGCTGTTGGTAAATGGATTTATCTTGATGCTTTTGGTAGTGAACGCGGGCCTTCAAAATTATGTGACCTTAAGGAACTTGTGGAAGAAGGGGTTCTTTTGTCTGATCATTTAATCAAGCATTTGGATCGTGATAGGTGGGTGACCGTTGAAAATGCAGCTTCTCCCTTGTTGACTGTGAGTTTTCCATCCATTGTATCCGACTCAGTAACACAGCTGGTTAGCCCTCCCGAAGCTCCCGGAAACTTACTGATAGAAACTGGAGATCCCAAGTCATTAGGCACTCACAGTGGTGATGAGGCCATGATGAATTTCCAAGATGACAGTGCAGCTGCAACTTATTCCTTAGTTGATCTTCACATTGATGAAAGGGTTGGAGCTCTGATGGACGGTATTGACATTATCCCTGGCAAGGAGCTTGAAATAATTGGAGGTATGCGTCACTAACTATGTTTCTTTTACTCTTTTTTTATGGTTCCAATGCTAAGTCCTCTCCGACTCTGAGTCTATGGACCCACGCTTTTCTTGCACTTGTTTTTTTAGCGTGGTTCCTCGTGCATGTACTTGTGCATACGCCAATATGCATACACTTATATGTGTATATGTCTTTACAGAATTTAGTTTTTTTTTGACGTGTCTTTACAGAATTTAGACATGTACATGATTGTGTGCATTTGAGGAGTTTTTATTTATTTATTTCCTGTTTCTGGAATTTTTCCTTCATGCAGAAGCTCTGCATATGACCTTTGATGATGCAGAATGGGAAGGGTGGGGAAATTCTGATGGTAAGTATTTCTTGGAGTAGCCTATCATTCAAATCATACTTTTCTATTAAAACGTGGCTTTCATATTTCAAATCATACCTCTGAGCATTTAATTCTTTCCCCCCTTTCTTCTACTGTGAGATAATATATTTGAAGTTGACAACTACAATCACATTATGGTTTGTTTATATTCTAATATTTTTGAGATTGGTTTTCAAGTTTATTTATGACATTGTATTTCTGTTCTTCGAGCTTGTAGTCAGAAATTGTCAGTATTGTTTTATCTTCTAATGTCTTAGCTCATAATTTACTTGCTTGGTTCAGAGAGCTGTACAGGTGCATTTTTAAAAAATAAAATGTATGAAGTTTAGTTAGTTGATACCAGTAAGGTAGCAGTGTTGTGTACTGTGGTGTTAGATACTTGGATTATATTGGGATTGATGAGTATTTACCAATCCCATAGTTTAATTGATATATTTTAGCATTTATTTTGTCTGCATGTATGCTCAAGTTATTTTTGGTTGATCCAAAATTAAAATTTGTCCTAATTATGGCATCTTTGAACTTTCAAGATTTATTTCACTTCTCTGAAGTTTTTTGGTCTTCTTGGGATATTTTGTGCACTTGAGCTGATCTGGATTTACCAAGCAGAATGGGAGGCTGGATTAAGTGAAATGCAATCAGTATAATAGTTTTTTCTGGACAATATTTATAACATTCAGATGAATTCAGAATGAAGAAATACGCATAACTCTGGACATTTAGTCGCCAGCTTGTGATGTAAGTTCATTCCTTATATTTGGTGTTTCAGGTTTAACTTGGCTTTTGAGTCGCTCAGCAGATCAACATGATAAAATAACTGAGGAATTATCTAGCTACTCTGGCATCAACTCAAAGGAGACTGCAGAGTCTAGGGTTGTTGTAATCTCCGACTGTTCCTCTTGTGGTGACTCCAGCGACTGGTTTTCTGGTCAATGGTCATGCAAGGGTGGGGACTGGAAGAGGTATGAGGAAGCTACTCAGGATAGATCTTCTAGGAAAAAACTCGTTCTTAATGATGGTTACTCTTTATGTCATATGCCAAAGTCAGGGTATGAGGACCCTCGCTGGCATATGAAAGATGATCTGTACCATCCTTCTCATAGCAAAAGACTTGACCTCCTTCCGTGGGCTTTCTCAGTTTCAGAAGAGAGAAATAATGATAAACCCTCTGCTGTGAGAGGAGTGAAGGGAACCATGCTTCCAGTAGTCAGGATAAATGCATGTGTGGTTCCGGACCATGGCTCAATTGTATCTGCTCCTCGCACAAAAGTTCGAGTGAAAGAGAGACATTCATCAAGATCTGCCCGGTCACATTCTACAACTGGTGATTTCAAGAAATCATCTGCAGAAAGTGATTCATTATCTAAGGCTGTTAATGATCAACACTCAAAAGGATCATGGAAGTTGTTTGCATCCATTAATACTCCTAAAGACCATGTTTGTACTATTGACGAATTGCAGTTACACTTGGGTGAGTGGTACTACCTTGATGGTGCTGGGCTTGAAAGGGGACCTTCATCATTTTCTGAACTTCAGGTTTTGGTAGATCAGGGAGTTATCCCAAAAAATAGCAGCGCATTTCGTAAATATGATCAAGTTTGGGTTCCAATCACCTCAGCTGCTGGGAGTCTCGAAGCCACTGCATGGAGTCGGCCTGGGAATGCTGCACTATCTGCTGATTCTTCTGGAACTCTACTTTTAGATTCACAAGGTGTCACTGTAAGTGATAATAATGCAAGTTCCAGTTCATTTCACATGCTACATCCCCAATTCATTGGATATACATGTGGGAAGCTTCATGAATTGATAATGAAGTCGTTTAAGAGTCGGGAATTCGCTGCAGCCATAAATGAGGTTTTAGACCCATGGATTAGTGCAAAACAGCCAAAGAAAGAGATGGACAAGCATATTTACCAGAAAATAGGTATGCTCTAGCAAGTTTAATTGCTACATCCAGGTCAGGGTTGGCAGACATATTTTAATTTATAATGAGATGCTAGTGCTTTCCACAAGTTTTGTGGGTAGTGTTAAGGCATTTTGCAAAATCTTGTCACCTTTTCGAATATATAAAAATAGATATTTATTAGGTTTAATATGATAATTATGTTCCCGATGCTTTTCTAGTGAATCTTCTCTTAAAAGCAATCGAATTTTACTTGGTATAGGCTAGTGTTTTTTGATCATTTTCTTTTCCATGGTGTCACTTTCTTGGCTTTTTGGCTATATCGCTTACTTAAGTTGTCAGGGCATGTGTGCATGTAGATATATATGTGATAACATATTTAAGTTGATAAGGGTCCTCAGTTCCTTCTTGAACTTGGTGAATAAGAGATTTGAATGTGCAAGTTTTCATTTTTTTTTATAATTTGGTAAATATACGAGACATTTGTTTATTCTTCCTTTTCTTTTTGTATGCACGTGAATGAATCTTGACATGTAACTGCAGATACTGGAAAACGAGCACGGATTATGGTTAATGGAAGTGAAGAAGAGTACGACATTGAAGATGAGTTGCAATCAATCCGAAAGGGTGAGCCTGCATTTGAAGATCTATGTGGTGATGCAACCTTCCATGACCAAGAGGGTGCTTGTTCCGTTACTGAGATGGGGAGCTGGGGTTTGTTGGATGGTCATGTGCTGGCACGAGTCTTCCATTTCTTGAGATCTGACATGAAATCCCTTGCCTTTGCTTCTTTGACTTGTAAACACTGGAGAGCTGCTGTCAGGTTTTACAAGGGGATTGCGAGGCAGGTTGACCTGTCATCTCTTGGTCCTAGTTGCAGTGACTCTGTAGTGCAGAAAATCATGGTATGCTTCATGGTTGTCTGAGTTACTTGTATACGATTTCCCCCCTTTACACCTCAGGTTTAATATAATTCTTTTTTTGCAGAACTGTTACGAAAAAGAAAAGATACATTCCATGATTCTAATTGGTTGCACAAACATAAGTCCAAGCACACTTGAAGATGTTCTTCGTGTTTTTCCAAGTTTATCTTATATAGATATTAGAGGTTGCAGCCAGTTTGGGGGAATTGATGGTCAAATTTCCCAATTTGAAGTGGTTCAAGAGCACAAGCTTGACAGCTATGATGATCTCGGATGAGACTAACTCTAAAATTAGGAATCTGAAACAAATTACCGAGAAAACATCATCTGGCCTTAAAACAGGCCTGGGGAATTCTATAGATGATTTTGGTGAATTGAAGAGCTATTTTGAAAGTGTTGATAGAAGAGACTCTGCAAACCAATTATTTCGCCAAAGTTTATATAGGCGTTCAAAGTTATTTGATGTCAGGAAGTCCTCATCCATTTTATCCAGGGAAGCTCGTATCAGGCGATGGGCCATTAAAAAATCTGAAAATGGGTATAAGAGAATGGAGGAATTCCTTGCTTCTAGTCTACGGGACATCATGAAGGAGAATACATCTGATTTTTTTGTGCCCAAGGTACTGTGGTATTGTGTTTTCTTCGTGTGTTTTTTTGTTTCCTAGATTATGTTTACAAGTCTTAATTTTTTGCTGTCATTTGTTTATTAGGTTGCAGAAATTGAGGAAAAAATGAAAAATGGTTATTACATTGGACATGGTCTGGGTTATGTTAAAGAGGACATCAGCCGAATGTGCAGGGATGCAATAAAGTAAGTTTTCTAGTTGCCTCTTTTTCTTCTCCGTTTGTTGTATTGAAAAATGTTTCAAAGTTGCAAAGGCTTTGAATCATCCAGTTAAATTGCCTGAAGGCTGCCATGTATAATTGTACACCATTTCTTCTTAATGAAATTTAAAATGTGATTCTTTATATGCCTAGAGCATTTTCTCTCCCTTCACACACATATATATTAATGTTTATTTTTATTTATTGACCATAAACTGTTGATTTTGTACCTTCTTTCTCCTGTGCTTTATTTTCACAGCCATACATTCAGCATGATTATCTGATAATAAGCCAACTCTTCCTCTATTTTTTATATCACTTTGTTGGATGTAGAGCAAAGAATCGTGGCAGTGCTCGAGACATGAACCACATAATTACTTTATTTATCCAGCTTGCCACACGTTTAGAAGAGGGTGCTAAGATTACCTCCTCTTATGAAAGAGATGAATTGCTGATGTCTTGGAAAGATGACTCATCTGCTGGGTTCTCAAGGTACAAGAAGAAACTTGGTAAGGCTGTCATTGAAAGGAAGTACATGAACAAGAGCAATGTCACTTCTTTCGCTAATGGTGTTTTTGATTATGGGGAATATGCATCTGATAGAGAAATTAGAAAGCGGTTGTCCAAACTTAATAGGAGATCACTTGACTCAGAAAGTGAAACATCTGATGAACTTGATCGCTCCTCTGAGGATGGCAAAAGTGATAGTGAGATTGAGAGTACAGCTTCAGATACAGAGAGTGACTTGGATTTCAAGCCTGAAGGTCGGTCTGGAGAGTCAAGAGGGGATGGATACTTCATGGCTGGTGATACTTTTGATTCTATGGCTGATGATCGTGAATGGGGTGCTCGCATGACCAAAGCCAGTTTGGTTCCTCCTGTCACTAGGAAATATGAAGTCATCGATCAGTATGTTGTCGTAGCTGATGAGGAGGATGTGCGGCGTAAGATGCAGGTATCCTTGCCAGAGGACTATGACGAGAAGCTCAATGCTCAGAGAACTGGCACTGAGGAGTTGGATATGGAACTTCCTGAAGTCAAAGATTATAAACCTAGAAAAGAGCTTGGAGATGAAGTTATCGAGCAAGAAGTTTATGGAATTGATCCTTATACTCACAACCTTTTACTTGATTCCATGCCAGAGGAGTTGGAATGGCCTTTAGAGGATAAGCAATCTTTTATCGAAGATGTTCTCCTTCGAAGTCTGAATAAGCAAGTTAGACACTTCACAGGTGCTGGGAACACTCCAATGATGTATCCATTGAAGACCGTTGTAGAAGAAATTAAAAGAGTTGCTGAGGTGGACTGTGATAAACGAACAATGAAAATGTGTCTAGGTATACTGAAAGCCATTGATGCTCGTCCTGATGACAACTATGTTGCTTACCGAAAGGTATACACGTGCTTCATATCACTTGTACTTTTTATTGTTCTTTATCCTCATATTTAGTACCTTTTATAATTATGTTGTTTTTCTTTTTCCTTTGTTTTATGATGCTGATATTTACATTAATTTTCTACTGAATATGCTTCATTAGGGTCTGGGTGTTCTTTGCAACAAGGAAGGTGGTTTTAGAGAAGAAGATTTTGTTGTAGAGTTTTTGGGAGAGGTATGGATTTGGATTAGTTTACAAGCAGTTTCATTTATCTACTCCTTATTGCCAATATTTTCTTTACACTTTCTGAGGTTTTTAACTCACAGCTATAGAATTTTTTCACCCTTTATTATTTTTAATCCACTAATTATTTTGTCTTTTGAATAAAGTCTCTTTGAAGACTTTTGTTCTGACGGATTTTAATTTCTATAGGTTTATCCTGTCTGGAAATGGTTTGAGAAGCAAGATGGGATACGGATATTGCAGAATAACAGCAAGGATCCAGCTCCCGAGTTTTACAACATCTACCTTGAGAGGCCAAAGGTTTCCACCTCAATACGGCTTGTTTTAAATGTTTTTTGTGGTTAGTTAATTTAATTGCTTTTCTATAATTTTTTGCTGGTCATCTCTTATTTATCAGGGTGATGCTGCTGGGTATGATTTAGTTGTTGTTGATGCCATGCACAAGGCTAATTATGCGAGTCGAATTTGTCATTCTTGTCACCCTAATTGTGAAGCCAAGTAAGTATATTCTGTTGCTTCTTTTGGTCTATGCAGAATTTTAAAGCAATATATCCAGTTATTTTGTCTCTCTTTCCCCATTCGCCCCTAGTTTGGGAATTTAAGACTTGTATAGAGCAGAATAAATCGGAATTTTAAAGCATTATATCCAATTATTTTGTCATCAGTGTCATTTTTATGCTTCATATTATAAAATTTTATACTGTATGATCGTTGGACACATTTAACCTGCTGCCACCAAGATTCAATTGTTTGTACCCTGTTTTGAGCATTTGCACTTAAGGTATGCTTCAATTAGCTTGTGCAATGATTTTGGATCCCTAAAAGCTGAAAAGTGATTGACCACATCAAAAAGTAGCATTGATGTTGGACATAATTGAAACTTATTGTGATAGACTGTTTACTAGCATGAACGTTATCCTCTGGTTCCAGATAACTTATCCTTTCTCTTTAAGGAAAAAATGTAGTATAAATCAGTCTCTCTAGTATCTGTTTATAGTTTGGTGATTATGTTGATATTTTTTGGTGCATGAAACTTTTTTGGCATGACCTTTTCATACCCTCTACTTGTAACTTATGATCCTTAACAAACTTAGCCTAGCTACAAATTGGGTTCCTTTCATAGAACCAAAATTTTGTTTCCGCTATTTTATCTATTATTTCCCATTTCTTGGATGTAGTGTTACTGCTGTTGATGGTCAGTACCAAATTGGAATCTATGCTTTACGTGCAATACGATATGGCGAGGAGATTACATTTGATTATAACTCCGTTACAGAGGTTTGAATCTTTTGTTCTTCCAGCTTTGTTTAAACAAGATAATTGTTATTTCTTATAGCTCATGATCGATACTTATCAGAGCAAGGAAGAATATGAAGCATCTGTCTGTCTCTGTGGTAGTCAAGTTTGCCGTGGTAGCTACTTGAATTTGACCGGTGAAGGTGCATTTCAGAAGGTACACATTTTCTTGAGTTTTTTTTTTTGATGAAACAAAAATGCTATGTTCTTTATTACCTGTGAAAACAAAATGGCATGTTCTTTATTGCCTACTGTTGAATCAGTTGACCTTTTCTCATTTGAATTTTGAAAAATTATTGAATTATATTGTTCATCAGGTACTGAAGGAGTGGCATGGTATACTGGATCGACAACAGCTAATGCTAGAAGCTTGTGAACTAAATTCTGTATCCGAAGAAGATTACCTTGAGCTAGGGAGGGCTGGCCTAGGCAGCTGTTTGCTTGGTGGATTGCCTGATTGGTTGGTTGCATACTCAGCTCGTGTGGTATGTCTTTGGCTTGCTGGCATGTCTTTTCATTTCCTTATTTTTGGAAGAGAAAAAGTGGGAAAACTCTATTCTCCTGACACATCTTTTCTGGTGTAGGTGAGGTTTATAAATTTTGAGAGAACAAAGCTCCCTGAGCAAATCTTAAGGCATAATTTGGAAGAGAAGCGGAAATACTGTATAGATATATCTCTTGATGCAGAGAGGAACGATGCTGAGATTCAGGTATGCTGTCTTTGTGCCTTTGCTCATGTCTGCTTATGTTTGTCTGAAGCTTTTTATGCTTACTGTTAAAATTTAAATGCTCATTTTATACCTTCTGTTGAATGAGATAGGCTGAAGGCGTCTATAATCAGAGGCTTCAGAATTTGGCTATAACTCTTGACAAGGTGATTACCCTCTCTGTCTCTGAATAACAAATTTGGCTGTAACTTATATTTTTCAAATATTCTCCTACATGATAAATTATGGTCACGTGTAATATGACGGGGCATATAGTAGTCTGTATTTCGACTCGGTGTTCATTATTTTGAAAAGATAAGCTTAAAAAATTTGAAGTTTAAACTTTTCGGAATGCATGGATTACTCCTGTTTTCGTTTGGTCTAGTGATTGGATGGTGGTCATCTATATTTTTTGAAATCATTACATTGCAGTTAATGATATCAAATTATGTAGAGGTCAGTCCTGCGTTATTAGAGAAAATTATATACATGCTGATCACATTATATTAGTATATTTATATTATCATCTTTGGTGCTGTTTCAGGTGAGGTATGTTATGAGATTTGTGTTTGGTGACCCCAAAAAGGCTCCACCTCCGATAGAGAGGCTCAGTCCTGAAGAAGCTGTATCCTTTCTCTGGAAAGGCAAGGGATCACTTGTTGAGGAGCTTCTTCGGTGCATGGCTCCTCATGTTGAAGACGAAATGCTCAATGATTTGAGGTCCAAGATTCAAGCCCATGACCCATCATGGTCTGACAACATTCCTAAAGAACTTCAGAAATCTTTGTTATGGTGAGTGCATTGTCCTTGTTAAAGGTGTTCCCATGCTGTTTAATTTCAGTAAAGATTTGATCTTTAATCATTTCTTTGTTTTGAAGGTTGAGGGATGAGGTTCGGAATCTTCCGTGTACATACAAGTGCCGGCATGTTGCTGCTGCTGACTTAATCCATATTTATGCTTACACAAAGTGCTTCGTAAGAGTTCGTGTGAGTCCTTTTTACTATTATTTTTTCTGACAAAACCTTTTTTGTGCGTGGAAGGGGAGTGGGGGCAGTGAAGTAGAGAATGCTATTGTATTGTTTATCATTTGATCTTTTATGGACAGGAATACAAAGCAGTAACTTCTCCCCCAGTCTACATTAGTCCTCTTGACCTGAGCCCCAAGTACTCCAACAAGTTCACAGGTCTTCAGGAATATTGCAAGACATATGGTGAAAATTATTGTTTGGGGCAGCTGATATTTTGGTATAACCAGACCAATGTCGATCCAGATAGCAGCTTGTTTAGACTAAGTAGGGGTTGCTTGTCATTACCCGACATTGGGTGCTTCTATTCTAAGGTTCAGAAGCCATCAAAGCATCGTGTTTATGGCCCAAAGACTGTCAAATTTATGCTGTCCTGGATGGTAAGCTTCTTTCATCCATTTGTAATGATGCAAACGCCGTCTTTGAATTTAAAGTATTGAGGATACTCCGCATGCTTTCAAGTTGGTGAATTTTGTGTGCATCATTGCAGAGTTTGTTAGGTTATGCCGATACTCTGCATGCTGTGGATGAGGCTCATCTATTTAATACTTTTTTCAATGACATACCTGAATTTCTAACCCAATTATATATTGTGAATTGGATGGACTTTGATTTGCCAGTGGATTAGTTAATTATCCTTTATATCACAAATTGAAAAGTATCATTCCCACAGTTGATTTTTATGTAGAGGACCGGTAGTATTTGAGTTGAAGTGTATTGCCATCTATTTGAACACCCACTGGTTTACTGGAACCCACCGTTACTGTTTTAATATGATTCTTCTTGGTGCAGGAGAAGCAACCCCAGAGACCGTGGCCCAAGGACCGAATATGGACATTCAAAGCTAATCCAAAATTCTTCGGCAGTCCGATGCTAGATTCAGTTTTAAATAATAGTTCACTGGACAGAGAGATGATGCAATGGTTGAAGCACAGACCAGCTAAATTCCAGGCCATGTGGGATCGATGAGGCAATTTTTGTAGGGGGTTGAGTTTTAGTGGGGGGAGCAGTAGGATATTATTAGCCGATACGTTTGTAAATGTTTTTGGAATGATTCGTCAATTTTAGCTTGGCAGCTACCCTTTCCCTTTAGAGTGGTAGCTGGGGTAATCATTCCAAAATATCATTTCTTGTGCCCTTTTTTTTTACATTCTCATTCTTATGTACAGTTTTCATCTTTGTATTTTGTAAAAAAAAAAATTCGTTTAGTAGGGCCTTTGTTTCCTTGTTTTAAAGAGAATTTTACATTTGTCTTTGCATAATATATTAAATATCATTCGTTCTTAGAATCGCAACTCAAAGCTGGCTAACTAATCCCAGTAGCATTTGAAGCCAGCCCCCGACCCAACATCTGTAAAACTCTTTTGTACTAGTGCACTGCCATACTCTTTTTCCCTCTCTTGCTCTGATCCCAACACGTGCAACAGTGCAAGCCCCCTTATTATATAATTATGCAGGCACTGAATACTGATGAAATCCCCCCTCCCCCTCCCCCTCCGGTTTAAATGTAATATTCCCCTCAGAGAGGCAAAAGATCGACAAAGCTGGGGTTGTACGGACCTGACATTGATTCCCGTGTAGCATTCCCTCTCCAGGCCCACTGCTCGTACTTCCCACCCAATAACCAATCCCCAAGTGCCCTACCTTCTCCATCTTCTCCCAACATTTCCCGAGAAATCAACAATTTCTCCACAGGCAAACAGACAGCAGTATGAAGATGGAGACACATGATTTTTGTTCCATTACTCCCCTTCCACTTCACTCTCACCCTCCTTCGCCATTAACATCCAGTGTCACCGAGTTCGACAACATCATCGTCAACTCCCATGAAGAACCCAACGATCCCTTTCCCCACCCTCTCCTTCCATTGCCCTGTGAACCAGACCCAGATTTCCCACCTCTTCCCCTCCACCATTATCAACTCCCTGATCTCGACTTCTCCCTTTACGACAACAACATCAATAGCAGCAGCCTCCCTGTTGTTACTCTTACCTCCACTCACCTCCTCCACCACCACCACCGTATTCCTGCCCTCCCCGCCTCTCCCACCTCACATGCTCCCAAACCCAAACGCAGTCGTCTCGACTTGACCCTCTCCCACTCCGACAACAACCCGCAAGCCCTCGACTCCATCGTGAAAAGCTTCAACGCTCCTACTCCGATCATCCCATACAGCGAGCTTGCCAGGAACCGGAGGCAAAAGCTCGGCGAGAAGACCCGTTGTCTCCAGAAGCTAATGCCGTGGGACAAGAAGATGGACACCGCCACCATGCTCCAAGAGGCTTATAAGTACATCCGGTTCTTGCAAGCTCAGGTCTCCATTCTCCAATCGATGCCCATCACTTCCAGTTTCTCGTCGACTCAACATGTTAATGATGGTTTTGCTGGGTTGGGAGGATTGAACCGGCAACAGCTTCTGCAGGTCCTGATCAACTCCCCCGTGGCGCAGACCATGCTTTGTTCACAGGGTCTTTGCGTTTTTGCTTCTGAGCAGTTGGTTTCGCTTCACCAGGCCAAGGAGAGGAAAACGGTTCTCCAACAGTTTCTCTGTGACTGTGGTAATATGAACTGATGAAGAAAATGGAAGGCATGAGATATAGTTTCACTACCCTTTTTACTATAATAGCATAATCAATAATGATTTTACGTATTCTCTGGCAACTCCTGTTACATTTTCCAATCTTCAAGGTTTTCATATAAGCCTGAAAGTTTTAGTACCAGTTTTGTTAATACAGAGCTTAAATCAATGCAAGGATTAAGGGATTTTGTTGGTTGATCATTTCCATTTACGGTGAATATATATTGTAATTCTCTTGTCGCTCTCCTTTTTAAATTTCTTTGATCTTTTACGAAATCGTTTCGTTTCATTAAAAAAATGATGTTTCTGGGTCCATATGCGTGTGTTTCTGATGTTTCCACTTTTATGCATCTGCGGCACAGAGTTTTGTGTCGAGCACGTATCGGTTCGAAAGGGAAGTTTTGTACTAATGGCCAACATGAGCTTTAGGCTTTGTAGAACCTGCACATTTGGTTTTTGATTATGGTACCCACAGTGGAGAGAAAGCGACATACTGAGTGAGCTTTGTGCATGTGAAAGTTGGTGATGAATATTGTGCTTTGGGGTTCCTTGAGTTCCAAGTTCATGTAGTACGAGTCTGTTTCCATTTGGGCTAGAATTGTAGACGAGTGCATTATTACCCTAATCCAACCGGTTCCAATTCAATGTTATAAGGTTTAGTTTTTTTTAAATATATATCGGATTCAAGTCGGTTCAGATTTTGTGAAGAATAAATTTGGGTTGCGACGGGTTGAGTGTAGGTTGAAAAACTTCTGACTCAAACTTTGGAATAATAATATAAACTTAGCTCTATATATTTAAGAACAATTACCGTAATGTCCCTCTTTGTTTATTTTTTTCAATTATCTTTTTATTTTATCTAATAAAAATGATATTTTTATTTGTGCCGGGTCGTGGATGAGCTTTTATCTCAAAATTCGGATCTAATTCGAGTCAGGTAAAACATCTTCGTATCGGGTCGAGAATGAGTGCAGGTCTTCAGTTTTTGAGTTGGGTGTGGGCCGGCCGAAACACAACCCCACCCACCCAATGATCATACGTAATTATACCTAGACAAATATAACAGTTAAACTCCTTTAGTTTTTAATTTGTGTATTATGCTTAAGTTATGAATTTAGTTTCTTATATTTAATTTGATCACTCTTAGTTCTAGAATTTAATAGTTATTTGAATCATGATTAAAACATGTAAACTATAAGAATTAAAAATTATCTAAAGTATAATGATCATATTCACAACTTATTTATAATACATAGAGTAATAGTAAATTTAATTTTAGTAATATCACCACATTTAATTCTCTAATTATCAGCCGATTGAGTTTAAATCAATTGATATTATTGCCAGTGTAATGTATAAAACGTTAGATTAAATGTACTTAAACATTCACCACCCTTTAATTTAGGGTAGAAAAATCCAAAAAATCTAAATATTATATATAAAAAATTGGCAAATGTCGTATTTAATAGGGGTGTTCAAAATTACCTAACCCAACTGACCCAAAAGAAAAAATATCGGATAATTTCCTAAAAAAATTATCCGATCGGGCCGGGTACCCGACCTGAGAATAATTGGGCTAGATTTGGGCCGATTTTTCTTAATTACCGGGTACTCGACCCGATCCGATAACTTTTAATATATTTTTTTAGTTTTAAATTATTATATTTTATTTTAGGTTTTTTAATATTTGTACATAAACTAAATTTAAATCTCTAAATTAGTTCTATGTATTATATTCTTTTAAATTTTAAAATTTTCAACTATATTTATATTAATTTATTAATACCAAAAAAATAAGATTAATATTTTTAATGTCTTTTTGGTGATAAACTTTAATATATATATATATATATGTATATATATATATATATCCAAATATTCTAAAACTAACTTTAAATCACTAATTTTTATGTTTGGATTATGTATTATAAACTTTTAAATTTTTTGTGTTTAATATATGATTTTTTTAAAATTTTAAAATAAAAAATAAAAAAATTATGAACCGGGTACCCGTTACCCGATTACACGGGTACTCGATAGCGGGTACCCGGCTTAAACGGGCCGAGACACGAGCCGGCAAATAGGTACCCGAAGGAACTGAATACCCGATTTTTTAGGTACCCGAAAACCGGATATCCGATAATGAACACCCCTAGTATTTATGTCTTGTAACGTCTAATAAGTATAAAATGTGTAAATAACAAGGTAGTTTGAAGAATTTTATTTTTCCTCTAGAAAGAACATTTATATGTTAATTCAATTGGACTAACAATCCGATTAACACATTGCTTATTATAAACCTTTTTGAGTAAAATAAAGTATTTTTGAAATATATACACAGACGGTACACGTCAAAAAATCATATTTGTTTGTACTAACAAACTGTGGTTATATAACCACATAAACTATATTCCAGATAACATCGGTTGAATGCACCGAACCACCTACTTCAAACAATTAACATATTTTGCAAAATGAGAAAGATGTAATACTCACCAGAACAAGAAGCAATGAAAAATGTTTGTGCAGACAAGATGATGAACATGTCATTTTTCTGTCTCACTTCTTGTTCCAAAGAGAATATTGTCCATTGCTTTTACTTGAACATGGAAAACAGCTTTCTTATCAAATTAGCAATCACACCCTCAAAATCATCAATCTTCTTCTCTGTTTCTTCACCCCAAGGGAACGGCTCGATCGGCTTCGTTGCTTCCAGTAGATCTTCCGTTGCAAACTTCGGCTTCGACCGCTCCAATGGACCTATTTGGTGATTATACATTCCCAGGTCTGCACAATAATCCTATAAAAGGGAGGGGGAAATGATTGAAGATTGTTTTTTCTTTTGCAACTATCCATGAATGTAAATGTTTCTTACTTGATCCGCATGCATTTTCTTCACAAATGTCTTGAATATCTTGAAATTCTTGTCTTTTAGAAGCTCCTCTAATAAATAGGGATGACAATGGACCTTGGACCCGACCCAAATCCGTAGATCCAAATCCGTTTTATAGGGTCTGGATCTTAAAATTTTAGACCCGACGAATCCGGGCCGGATCTGAATCCTTTGATTAAAATATGAATTCGGGTTCGGATCTGACACTAAGATCCGGACCTAGACCCGTTTATAGAAAAATCTACCTTTAGTTTTAAAATATTATTTCTCTTCTTTTGCTTTAATTTTATATTTCACATTATTCTCTAATGTAATTTTTATTTATTTATGACATACACTTTTGAAGGAATACATGCTTGTTCCCCTATTAATGAAGATTGTGACGATGATGCGAAAGTGGTGGATATTATTGACATGGTAAAAAAGAAAGTTATTATATTACATAACCTTAATAATAATATTTAAATTTCATAAACATTATTTTTATTAAACAAAATTTTCTCTTTGATTGGTTGTTTCTTGTTTGTTTTAGGATGTTGATGTTTTATGTAGTGATGAAGACTAGCACTCTAAGGAGGTAGAAGTGTGGTACTCGGCTTGCGACAATGGAATGTTTCATTATCTACATTCTTTAATGTTTGTGTTATTCAAAAGACATTTGTGTAATTGTGTTGGCGTTTTTTTAGACTTTAATTTATCGCTTTTTATTCTGTTACTAGTTGTATTAAAATTAATCTTTCTTCTATTAGAGATGTGATGTGAAATTAGTCAATGACAATTTTATTAGTTAAAAAATAGGTCGAATGGTCGTTTTTTTAACAGACCCGTTTTGGACCCGAATCCGTGAGATCCGATAGATTTGGATTTGGGTCCCACTTTTCTAGACCCGCGGATTCGGGGTGAGTCTAAATCCAGAATGTGAAAATAAGTTTGGATCTGGGTCTAGCTGGATCCGGTTCAGATCGGACCCGTTGCCATCCCTACCGATAAACTAAGATACGTGACCCCGTACTTTATCTGCTTCGGTTTACCGTCTTTGTCAATACCATTAGGCCTAGCATTTAACAGGATCTGATTGTAACCGTTGCTGTCGTATCTTGATATCGCATTCTCTCCCGCAACTTCGAGCTGCTCTCTCCAACCTCCACTCAGAACCTGCGATACAGACGTGCAATCGATGAATTCGCATTCCATCGTCTCGATATAAGTACGGTTTTACATTATTAGCATTTGCAAAAGGAAATTGGTGACACTATTTGCATTGATTAGAGGAGGGAAATCACAACTTTTCTTTTAAGACAAGGCATTCATTTCTACCTATATATGTTGCAGGGGAATTTACCTGTTGTTCCGAGTTCCTCATCTCCAGACTCGTGAGACATACTTTTGCAGCTAACTTCACCTTACACCCCAAGAAAGCTTTGTTAGCTTCATCGAGGAGCTCGTCGCCATGGTTAATTAACTTGTTTGAGTACCAAGTCAAGAAAAACTTCCCTTTCTCGGTCAGGTATGTCCCGTTCAGTCCGAAGAACTCTGTCGATCCGGGTGTGTCGATGTATACCCCTGCGTTATTGGGCAATCCCCATTCGGGATGGCCTGCATTCATCGCTGCCTCTTTGAACTCCGCTTCGAGGTACTTGTCATAGCACTGAAATTCTCCAATACCAGGGAAAATCAATCCTTGAGTTCCTGTATAAGAAGGATAGCTAAGCTCCCCTGCAGGACCAAGCCCTACTTCGATGTCGATTATGAGCCCTGCTTCGAGAAAATCCGACATGTTCTACCTGAAGCTCTTCATGTAGTCACTGTACATCTACAAACACCAACAATCTAAGTCTTTTTTTATGGAAAAAATCATTGCAGAACAGCTCCTGAAGTAGAACTAACCTGGACAGCGGTTCTTCCATCGAAAATCGGCTGATTATCTACACCAATTGTGAGGTATTCTTCGTTCCGGTTACCTTTTCGATTGGTATAAAAGATATCAGGGTCCGTCTCACCGATATCTAGCACCCATTTCGGAAGTGGGATGGTAACTTCATCCCCGACATTGCCACCGCATCGATGGAACGACATAATGGCTTGTAGTCTCAATCCGCATTCCTGAACGAGTACAAACAAACTCCTGTAAGCACTCCAGTCGTATTGTTTAGGTCCATTCGATTCCACGACCCCCCACCAAACATCAACCATTACTCCGTCGACACCAGCCGCTCTCAGCTCCTTGAGCTGTCTTTCGATCTTGGGCCGATCTTCAAAAACATTATCATTTGAAATAACTCCCAAGTCCCAACTGAGTAAGAAAACATGAGAGTTAGTGGCTTGACATGCTAATTCCCAAGGCACAAAAGATATTGCAAACTTACTGGAAGCATCACATAAACTGGCACATAGTTTGCTAACATCCTTTCATCGTAAGTGGAAGCAGTTGGACTTGGAGCCTGCATGTTTTGATGAACAACATTACAAGTTGACTTCGGGTTCGAATCGGTTCAGTTCAGTATTTTAAAAGTTTGGATTCGGATTCAAATATATTTTTATATCTTAAAGATTGTCAGGCAAGAAATTATACAGTTTTTTTTCACCTCAGGCATTTCATCTATTGAGAACTCTGAGGCAACTGCTTTGGGAATTTTGTTATATCTACAGAGTTGATTCTACCTGTTTGCCCCGGAGCTTTTACTACTCCCTGTATGCTTTCGACTCTATCTATCGGCGGGTGGAAAACGGCACCGCCTCAAAGCCGAAGCCGAGTTTATTGCTTCCCCAGCAACCCTGTGTTGAACATACAATGCTTGTCGTGTTCACCATTGCTGGAGTGGCAATGGGCAAAGCAGTTTAGAGGGGAATAAAAACCTGGTTTGTTGCTTCTTCTCATGTTGGATGTTAGAAATTTGGTACGCAGCAAAATAAACAAAGCGATGATAACGACATAAAAAAGACATGCACAGAAGATAAGATTTAACGTGGTTCAGCATAGCCTACCTCTACGGATGAGAGAAACGAGCAATCCATTAATAACGTAGAGAATCCGAAGAGTACGAATACATGATAACCCATGTAATTGTTGGGTTGGGTTTCGTAGGATATTAACTGATCTAATTAGGCATTTAAACGCAGCGAAAAAATATCTTATGAAGAATTGTCAGGATCTCGTGCAATCATATTAATGTACGAAGAGGAAATCAAGAATTATCTTAATTTTTGATTCAGGAATCCGGTTGAGTTGAGACGCTGCCTTTCTGAAAGATGGCCGCCCTCTACAAGTATCCACGCGAATGGACGACGAACGGTTATTGGAATGCTAGATCCAATCAAGATTTCGAAAATCTTGTTTTGAAGTTTTGGTGGCTATTTCGAAAATCACTCTTAAAAACCCCTTGGCATACATATATATGACTTGATTGAGGTTAGAGTGAGTTCACTTATTATAATTTAATTAAAACTCTTTTAAATAAGTTATAAAATAAATTAATTTATCTGATAAGGAATTCAAGTTCAACCAAAATCTAGATGATGTGATTTATTGGATATTATTATTTATTTAAAATAAATAAATAATATATTTAAAAACGGATTCTTTATCCAATAAGGACTTTAAATCCAATCAAATCTAGATAATGAGATTATTTAATATTATTTATTTAATATTATTTTTCAGAAAAATAATAAAATAAATAAAATATTCTATCACAAGAATACGAATTTAACTTCTTTAAATTTGAATAAATAATCTCTCTCAATATAATTTAAAATAATCACGTTATCTTAAATTTATTATTGAGAGTAATAACCACAACCATTCTTATCCATTCTTAGTGTGCAACCCTATAGGTTCAATTAACGTTGGCAGTAGATAAAATCACATTTTATTCTACAAGTCATAAGCGGCCTCTAGCAAGACATTATGACTACTCAAGTTAAATGAAAAGCTCATAACCCGAGACAACATTAATTCAGTTTATATCATAATCCTTTTCTCTCACGATATCTTGATAGAATATAAGGCATGAAAAATGTTAACCTTATATCATTCCATCTTTAGTTTCTCGATACCCAATTGAACTGATTAAACAAATGACATTGATCTCTATCAACTCATTTGAGCACGGTCATGCATTTCTCAGTCTCAATCATCGAGGGACCCAATGATATCTCTCTTATGTTAAGAGGGATAAATTCCATCTTAATTATTCACATCTCACTGTATGATTCCTTATTATGTTCAAGCAAAACCTTTATAAGCATCCGATTAAAAACGATGTTTGACTATGTCAAAACATAATAGTTATCATGTTGAGAACCGTAGCAATTTCAGGTCTAAGAATTTAATGTCACAACTGTTTGAAGATTAATATATAACTTTAATCAATGTATTAATCCCAAGACGAGTCGATCCTAATATTTGTTCTCAACAAATATATATATGAATTTGATTTGAATCACATTCACATATTCATCCTATGAATATCAATCAAACTTCATACTAATCTTATCTTATTATTGTTCCCACAATAATAACTGATTAGAAATATTTAGAATAATAATATTCAAGGATACAAAAGCATGCAAATTTATCATAACAATAAATTCAATAATCAAAATATCACGTCTATACAATAGGCCTTAGGGCACTATCGCTAACAGTAATCCCAAAACCCGGTGTACAAATCTCATAACCCGGTGGAACTAAAACACTCTTCCCAACATCCCTACAATACCTATCTCTACAACGTAGGCACAATAGTTGTAGATATCCTAAAAGTGGTTATATCTCTCGAGAGTAATTCTCTCCCTCTCATTCTCTTGTTCTCTCATAATTCAAAGGGTTACACCAAGTCTATATTTATAGACTCAAATACGATCTCCTACCTAAAATAGATATTTACTCATTAAAGTAAATCTTAATTACCAAGTAATCTTCAACCACTAGAATTAAAATAAAATCCAACTTAATTACCAATTAAAATTTGAGTCAAAATATAACAAATCTCCCCCTTGACACAAATTCTATTCGAGCATTGGTCTTCAAGTCTTCAACAGCTTCAATTTTTACGTAAGCTAAATATCCGTTGAAGCACCACCGCCAAGTCTTCAACAACTCCAATTCTTACATAGTATCCGTTGGAGCACCGTTGAATTTTGAGAATTACCCCTGCAATTGAAAGTTCGTTGCAGCAATACTCCTCAAGCATGTCTCCAACATCACACCGCAAAATCCGTAGCAAAAATTCCTCCACAATCGCGCAGCTCGAACCATAGCTCATGATATCATTTGTTAGGAATTTGGTATGCGGCAAAATAACCAAAGCGATGACGACATAGACCAAAACATGCACAAGATACAAGATTTAATGTGGTTCAGCATAGCCTACCTCAACGGACGAGAAAAACGAACAATCCACTAATAACTTAGAGAACTCGAAGAGTACAAATACATGATAACCCATGTAATCCCAAAATCCGGTGTACAAATCCCATGACCCGGTGGAACCAAAACACTCTTCCCAACATCCCTATAATACACATCTCTACAATGTAGGCACAATAGTTGTAGAGATCCTAAAAGTAGTTACATCTCTCAAGAGTAATTCACCCTCTCTCATTCTCTTGTTCTCTCATAACTCAAAGGGTTACACCTAGTCTATATTTATAGACCCAAATGCTTGGTCACCAAGAAACCTTATTCAATAAGATCTCCTGCCTAAAATAGATATTTACTCATTAAAGTAAATCATAATTATCAAGTAATCTTCAACCACTAGAATTACAATAAAACCCAATTTAATTATCAATTAAAATTTGGGTCAAAATATAACATTGGAATCATTTATTATGTGGTGTTCAATCTTCATGATTGATAAATGAAAATTATCTTGTGCTTTTTTTTGGTAGGCTTAAAAGGACTCCTCTACTTGGGGAAGAAACGGACATGCACCCTTGAAAACACAGAGGCGTGTGGCCAGGATCAAAATCCAGACTTGGTTTGTTTGTTTGTAGTAAGCAAATTGAATTGCAATATACATATATATTATAGAAAGAAAATAAAATATATTTTGGTTAAAGCTGAGGTGAGAAACAGTCATGAACTTAAAAGTTTAGCCTTCATATATTATAGAAAGAAAATAAAATATATTTTGATTGTATATTGCTTTTGAAAACCATTTTTAGAATATAATCGGGATGCGTGTAAAATTTTATGTAAATGGTGTGAACTATTAATAAGTTATATAAAAATACAATTGTGCGGAATTAATTACAAAGAAAAAATATGCGGAATTAGATTGTCAATAGAAAATACAATCTAAATTATAGAGAAATTAAAGTTTTTAGGGGTGCGGACATAAATAATAGTTAAAGTGTAAATTAATATATTATAAAACTCTTAACTTTTAGCAATAATAATAATAAATTGTAAATGTTGTAAAAGAAACAAATAAATAATATGTAGAAACTTCACATATAATGATATAAACAAAATGAAAGTTAAAGTGTTATGTATATAGAGTTGATGTTACAATAAAAGACAGGCGTAGGTAAATAATAATAATAATAATAATATATCCATAAAAATTGAAGAGCATAATTATTTAGTAATTATATTGATTTTCATCTTGTTTTCTATAGATTGAAGAGTGTAATTGAAGTAGTGGCGAAGCCCCCGTTATATTTTAAAAGAATATTGACATTACTTTAAAAATAATTGGCACCCAAGAAAATTGGCACTTACAATTTGTCCATACCCACATAAGAGAATATATTTATAATTTTTTTTTTTTTTTTAACACCATAATTTAAATTTTTTGACTCTGTTATAATTGTGAGCCTCCGGTCACACTCAATTCAACAAAAATGAAACCCATAAATTATACTCCACATGGGGGTGTTCAAACGATAACTGAATCAAACTACTCAAAATCAAATTAATCGAACTCTTAAATTTTGTAACTGTTAATTGAACTATTTTTTTTCAAAAATCATTAACTGAATCAAATTAAATTCAGTTAATTTGATCGATTTTTAAATTAACCAAAAATTGTAATATTTTGTAATTTTAATTCAAATAACTATTTAAATAGCAATAAATTGAAAATATATATTTTTTAATAATAAATGAGACCTCGTTAAAAATTCCTTTTTATCCTGATTACTGCAATGCCGAGGCTCAAAGTGGGGAAAGAGTGTCCATATTTTATTAATGAAAAAATAAGTTCTTACATCAACATTCTAGGAGACCACAATCAAAAAGTACAGTTCCATACCAAAACTCCTACGGGACAAACTAGAAACAAGAGATTTTACAAAATAAAACCTCGACCACAGCCTATTAGGATACGATCTCAGCCCGCTTTGTTCAAGTTAGCCCTTGGGGAGGAAGATATTCATTGCTGCCAATTTCTCTCTTGGCCAGCAAGTCGGCCTCATAGTTGCATGCTATTGAAATGTATCGGAAACATGTCCATCCGTCATTACACCACCCAGCAATCCAAGTAATCAAACGCGAGAAGCACGGCGGAGATTTGGTTGGTTCTCGGATCCAGTCAATTACCACCTTGCAATCACTTTCTACTACTAGTTTGATTTTACCTCTCCACTCTGAAGATCAGAATTGCTCGAGGCAATGTTTGATGGCTAAAATCTCAGCCAAGATTGAAGGAGCTGCACCAATCTGATAAGAGAAAGAGGATAACCGCAGCCCTGCATTGTTTCGCAACACGCCACCAATACCTCCTACATTTCCATCGGCTTTCATTGCCCCATCCACGTTATATTTTAGCCATCCCAAAGGAGGTGGACACCATGCCATGGGGCTAGTTACCGTGACCTTCCTCAAAAGCTCAGCTTCACAGATAACCGGGTCCGCAATGAAGTTGTCCACAGATACCTTTAAAGCCGGGAATTTTGCCTTGATCCATCACGTAAATCGCGATTTAATAATAAACAACATTTGAATTATATCTGCGGACTTTTCATTGAACACCATATCATTTCTAAATAGCCAAATCGACCAAATCAAGGCAAACAGAATAATTTTCCATACCTGCGCCTTATGAGCATCTGGCCACGCTTCATTCCACCCCAAAAGAAATAAATCTGGATCATCATGGGAAGTAATTACCACCTTCCATAAATATCAGAAGTGATTCCAAATCTCCCAAGAAATTGTGCACGAGAAAAAAAGATGATTGATTGTTTCGGGGTGAATTTTGCACAGTGGGAATAGGATATCTTCGTTCAAAAGAGACCCTCTTTTCATGAGCTAAACTTTCACCGGAGCTCTGCGATGAAGGAGTAGCCAAACAAAGGACTCCACCTTCAGCGGCGCAATACCAAGCCAAACGAATTTTTTCCAGTCGAGCCTATCCTCAGTTAATGACTCACCATACTGACCTGCATCCTTTACCGAGTACACTCCATCCCCAGATTTGTCCCAGCGAACCCAGTCATGCTTCACATTCGAACCTGAAAAATCACTAAGCAAGTGACAAAGCTCATTCCATTGTGAAACCTCCCAATCAAACAGTCTACGTCTTAAAGGCATGTCCCATTCCCATCTAACCATACCCTTCACTCCAAATTTTGCAATAAAGCCATCTCGATTAAGAAATAATGTAAATATGTGGGAAAATTGATCCTTCAGAGGCCGGTTACCTATTCAAGGATCGTGCCAAAGTTTGATTCATTTCCCGTCACCAACTTGGTATAGCATCTTGTTTCTAATATTTTTGCCGAAATCATCATCTTCATAATATGATTTGAGGATATCACGCCAACACCACGAGGAGGGTCTCGAGGTGGTTTGGGGAGGAAGAATAGACATTCGATTGTGGTTGTATTTGTTGTCTATGGTTCTCTTACAGTAACTATCGGCTTCATTTCTATACCTCCACATCCATTTCCCTAGAAGTGCTCTATTTTTAGATTGTAGATCTGTAACTCCTAAACTCCTTGTTCAAGAGGTTTACAAATTTCTTTCCAATTAATCTAATGCAACCTTCTCTTATCAGTCTACCCTCCCCAAAGGAAATGCGACATCAAGCTGTTCAGCTTTCTTTCGATTGTGGTTGGCATCCGGAAAATGGATAAAAAATAAACCGGAAGGCATAAAAGGACTAATTTGATCAGTGTTAATCTTGCCCCAAATGACATCGAATTTGCTTTCCAACTTGCAAGGTTTTTATTGAAATTAGAGACCACTGACTCCCAAATTGCCACTGAATTCCTTCTTGCACCAAGAGGAAGTCCGAGATACTCCGATGGAAAGGAACCAACTACACAACCAACCGAGACAGCCCACTGTTCTAGCAATAATCTTTCTACATGGATACCAAATAACCTGTATTTTTTCAGATTCATTTGTAGGCCTGCTGCCAACTCAAACACCCTTAGAACTCTTTTCACATTTTTAACTTGGTCTTTCGAGGCACCACAAAATATTATCAAATCATCAACATATTAAAGGTGAGAAACACATTCGAGATCATTTCCCCTACCAATCGAGAAACCTGAGAAAAGGTGGTTCAACACAGCTTTTATCAGTAGTAAATTGATGGCTTCCCCTACTATGTTGAACAAGAGAGGGGATAGTGGGCAGCCTTATCGAAGCCCTCTGGATATCTTGAATTTCTCAGTGGGAGAGCCGTTAACTAACACTGAAATTGACACAGTTGAGATGCACTGTGTAATCCAATTACACCACTTATCCCCGAAACCCATATTTCTCATTACATATAGCAGAAAATCCCAGTCGGCTGAGTCGTACGCCTTCCTGAAATCGACCTTAAAAGTTACTCCATTCGACCCACTTTTAAACGCAGCATCAATGACTTTATTTGCTATCAACGAGCAATCCAATATTTGTCTTCCCGAAACAAAGGTGAATTGTGATTCACTTATAATTGAGTTCAACACTGGTCTGAGCCTATTAGCCAGAACTTTAGATAAGACTTTGTACACTCCCCGAACTACGCTTATCGGCCTGTATTCCTCCAAAGGTGCAGGATTCTATTTTTTCGGAATCAGCATGATAAATGAGAAATTAATACACTCCTAATTCTTGTGTAAGTGAAAATCACTAAAGAACCTTAAGAAATCTTCCTTGAGAATAGGCCAGTATCGTTTGAAGAAACCAGAAGTAAAATCGTCCGGACGAGGCACATTATTACTGTCAATAGCACAAATAGCATTCCAAATCTCCTCTGTCGAGCACTTATCTTCCAGAGCCATCGCATGTTTAGGGGATATATTTGAAAAATTAATGTTTAGCCTTTCAATTCCTACTGCTGTTTTTTGATTGTACTCTCCCTTGAAATGGTCACAAATAGCAACTTTGACCCTTTGCTGATCTGAAATATGCTCACTATCTCCAGCAATGAACGGAATCGAATTAACTCTCTTACGGTTAGATGCAGAAAGATGGAAGAACTTAGTGTTCCTATTCCCTTCCCGAATCCACTTCACTCTTGATTTTTGCAACCAAGCTCTTTCTTCATTTTTATACAGTTTCCACAGTTGGGTTCGCAAAGCCGGAAGCTGCTTCGCAAATCTTATATCTGTCGGGTTGTTTTGAAGATTTGCTTCCAGAACACCTATTTCTTTTTCCAGCTCCTCTATAGATTTTCTGAAATCCACACAGTTGTTCTTGGTCCAAACCTGAATTGCTTGCTTTAAAGCTTTAAGGATCCCTCCAATTCCCGTACGGAAGTTCTTCAGTTTGATATTTTGCACTGTACTAGCCACCATTTCATCAAAACCATCTTCTTCAAAGCAATAGTTAAAAAATCTTAAATGGCCTTGTCCCCCTATTCTTAGCTTCTTCAAACAACATAATTGCATTATGATCGGAAAGAGACTTCGGGAGAATTTTTTGTAATAAATTCGAGAAGGCGAAAGAGAAAACTCCTGAGATTAAAAATAAGTCAAGTCGTACGAATGTCTGATGTTCTCGATTATTACTCCAGGTAAATGCTCCCTCTAACAATGGTAAGTCCATTAGATCAAGCTCCTGCAAGAAATTTCTGAAAATATCAATGTTCCCATAGTTTACTTCACCTCCGATTTTTCCTCCGGGGAAAGGAAAATGTTAAAATCTCCCCCAATACACCATGGCACATCGAAACTTGCTAAGACCGATGTCATCTTAAGAGAAGAAATGACCTTTTTCTACGTCCGTTGAAGGGCCGTGTACATTGACAAATCCACATTTGAAATTTGAATACTTAATTATACCAATCAACAAAATAAATCTCTCTGAGATGCGATGATCAAGTACCTGAAAGTAGCCCGAGTCCCATAAGCAAATCAGCCCCACTGCAGAGTCTAATGCTGGAGCGAAAGCCATCTCTACATTGTCATTGCCCCATAGTTTCCTCTTCGGTGCCCTGCTAATTTCAGATAGCTTGGTCTCTTGAAATAACACAAGCTTAGGTTTCTGCTTGCGGATAAGTTTACTCGCGGTACAAACTTTTTCCCGCCTTCCAAAGCCCCTAACATTTCAAGAGATTATTGTTAAATTTATTTATAGATCCAAAAGCCCCTTACTTACCTGTTTGAACACAACCCCTGAACCAATTATGAGCCATTGTGAAACTCCTCCTCTAATTCTCAGATTCTGCGAACCACTACTGATTTTCCTCCTTTGAAGTTAACTTCCAAGGTCTTGCTAATCCCCCAAACTGCTTCTGCTTCTGCTTCCTTCACTGCCAGAGATTTGCCCTCCTCAAAAATTGAATTAGCTTCAGACCCATCATCTTCCAATGACCCATTCTCTTCTTCTAGACTCAATCGGATTTGTCTCATCACTAATCGCCGTTGAGTTGCATTATACATATTGAACGCCGATAGTCGAAAGAGAGAGGGTTTCTTCGAAATCTCTGAGCCAAACTGTGAACGATGGATACCTTAGGACCCTTGTGAATTAGAGCGAATCAAATCAGTCCCCATCTACTTTGATTCACCTAAGCTATCACTAACAAATTCATTAGAGACCAAAACAGTTTGATCCCTGGAGTCGGCCTCAAAGCTATCTTTGACAACAATATATTTTTTCGTGTCTGAAGAGTTGAGAGATAGTTTCGATAGAGAGGAGATATCGGCCCAATACTCACCATAGTCCAAATATGACCCGATTCCAGGCCTGGCTTTAGGCCCATCAGAAAGGATCTGAGTGTGCCCACTATCCGATATGTTTTGTATTATTTTCCCGTTGATGCCACCCTTACAAAAATTACTGCCGCTTAGATTATTTTCGGGATTCGAGACGGTTGAGGATGAACTGCATGGGCAAGAGCCCGCATCTGGGGACTTGAAATGTTGCCGTCTTTGCTACTACGCAAGTTAAACGTCTTAGGCTTAGGAGCTGAGCAGACCGGATGGTCAAGCTAAAACTGAGCGCCGGTGGACTGCATCTGGACAGCCTCCACATGAGGGTTATCGCTTAAATTGTCAACCCGAAAAGGTTCTGGCCACTCGTCAACAAACCTCTCCTCCCTACCACTGATTTCTGTGGGAGATTAACTTTCCCCGACTTTCTAACCATTACTTTAATAAATAAAAAGGTCTACCTTATGAGTTCATCTTCAACGAGTTTGGGATATCCAATGGACTGAAAGCTCTAATGAACATTGTTGCCATATCGAATCTGTCTCTTTTTAAAGTGTCCTTATCCAGCTTGATAAACCTACTTCATCTATTCCCCAAAGCTCGAAAGAAATTTTCATGCCAACAGTATAATGGGACACCTTCGAGCGCAACCTTAAGGATTGAGTACGGACGACCATCTTCCAATAACAACGGGGAAATTATATCGAACCAAAGGTGATGACGACTGAGTAGCAGTCACTTCCCTATTTCGCCACCTTAACTAGGAACCTCTCGCTGAGCAAGGCAGATTGCACAAAGTCTATACTGAATAAATTTTTGACCACCCCAACCATGGATCTTTTGAGCCACTCCATCTCCTCTAATAAAATCTGGAAGTCCAAAAGGCTTATACTATCTCCTGCTTCTTGCTTACCATTAGAGACGGACTGGAATTTTTGATGTCCTAAGAGGACATCTCTGAAAGATCTGTCATCTCTAAGCGTAGTCTTAATGGATGATACCCCTTTGGGGGCTGGGCGATGCACCTCACTATTGCCTTTTGAGGCAAGTTGAGATTTGACTCGTGCCAAACTATCCCCCGACCTAGGGTATTTTGCCGTGGATACTTGAATCATTCTTCCATCAATCTTGTTGTTGTTTAACTTTGTGACCACTGACTCTAAGTCACCCCTCGTTGCACAATGGACAAAAGCAAAGGTCGATGACTTATATTTTGCTCTCCGGTTAACCAGAGGGATAAACACCTTCATCACCCTATCGCAGTGGTTGCAAAGTTTCCACAACGCCCTCCTAGAGACTCTCCTACTTAGGTTATCTTCGAAAGCTGTGAAAGCATAGGAAGAAACTGTCCTGGCTTGATCCGGCGCCCCCTTCTTAGCTTGTTCCGACGATCCACTCCGTGCTGTCTTCGAAGACTCTCCAGCTTCTCTCCCCATTTTCGCCTTATAGTAAGTAAATTTTGATGGAAAATAGTAACTCTAAATCTCAGACTTTATCGAAGTTCCGCAATTTGATGGAAAATATGTTTTTTTTGTTATATATATATATTATTTTTAGACTTTATTTGTCTCCTATTTTGAATAAATTATATCATGGGTCATTCTCACCGGGTCATCTATGAGACCAACCAATAAAATGCATTCATTTCATTAATATTTTCTCTCATTTTTTTATCAAGTGAACTTCACTCATATTTACTGTAAATAATATTTAAAAACAGTTTTTACCAAATGACGATTCACTTGGTAAAAGAGGAGATGAAAAATTAATGAAATGAATGCATTTTATTGGTTGGTCTCATAGATGACGTGGTGAGAAGGACCCATGATATAATTTCTCCCAGTTTTGGCTGAGTTTAAAATTGAGATTAAAACATAAATATCATGTTCTAATTATTATGAGTTATTGTTGTGATTTGGGCTTAAAATTTAAAAATTATTAATTATATATTACAATTTTATTTTAATTAACTGATTTCGAACCAAATGAGTCAATAATCGAACTTTGAAAGAAAAAATTAACCGTTAACCGATTGAACACTTAATTAACTGACTGATTAATCAAATTAAATTTTGATTCGATTGACTAATTTAATTTTAACAGAACAATAAAAATAGTATCTATAACATAATTGTATAATTACACTTGATTGCATGTAAATTCCATTATATAGTAAATATCTAAACCCACCGTCAATGGTCACCCTGCGTGGGAGCTTTGAACTGAAAAAAGGACCAAATTCAAAGCAGCATTTAAATATTTAAAACATATAATTATCGAATCCAAATCATCAACTGGGAAAATAATAATAAATCTTTTGCAAATCGTATGTTTAAAAAAAATTGGAAATTAAACAATGGTTGAATTGGTTCCATTCCACCAATTTAACTGCAAAGCTAGTATTGGCCAATCTAAGAGAGAAATAATTTCCCACTTTCCCAGCTTTTAAAGCTCTTGGACAGGGCCGGTTGGCGTGTAGAGATAGAATACTTTCGACTCCATTACACGAACTTCCTATCGACGTATCAGTATCATGCAATGATAATCAAATATATCATGTTTTTTATGTATTAACCGGAACGAATTTGGTGATTAATTTTGTGTGTTCTGTTAATTTATATAAAAATATATTTTAATTATAAATTTTAAAATTGTTCCGTGCTATATTGTTAAATTTTTATTTTTGTCAATAAATTAAAGGTTTAAAAGTAAAAAAGACTTTACGTTATTTTTTTATTCACATTAAACTTCAAGAACCCTTTTCTTTATCTTTGATTAAAAATATTTCTTACTCTTAATTAGTTGAATAAAAAACTATTATGTTATTAGTCTATCTAGTTTGCGAAAGTTGTATATTTGTTTTTTTTTTATTTTATCATTTTAATCCATGTAATTTAGACTTAGTTCTTCATTGTCATTGGATTGAAAACTGCTTTTTAAAAAGTGTATTAAGAGAAATTAGTTCTTATTAAAAAAGTGACGTGAAAAAGGTGCGAATTATTAATTTAAATATTTGACATTACTCTAAAAAATGCTTTGAAAAGTTAGAATATTTAATTTTAGACACATATCGAAAAGTAACAAGTACAATTGATCGGTAAAGATCGAAAAATAAATATGTTTTTTTATATAAATTTAGGCTGAAAAACACTTCTCTAAAAGCTAAAAGCACATTTTTTTAATTTTTGCGTTCGGGCTAAAAGTTGGATTGAAAAGTATTTTTCACCGCAAAATTATATTATTCTTTATTGCTTATGATGTTAAAAATGCTTTTAACTCCGAACACCCTTTAAAAGAAATATCGTATATTATACCCATACAGTTTGATTCAACTTAAAGTTTTAAAATTCAAAAAAAATAAAGATAAAAATTGAACAAATTTAAATTATAGGGATCAAATTCATAACTCCACACCATATAATGACCGATGAATAATTTGGCCTAACCAAAAACAAGTGTTGTGCCTGTCTGTCAGGTCTTAAACGTTGCAAATTAAAAGAAGAAGAGCTTTCAAATGAATGGTTTTGGATAGAGAGAATATAAAGTAGTTAGGGTAAATTACACAAATAATCATCAAGTTAAATAAAATTGATTTGGTCACTAAAATTTAAAAGTTACAAAATGATCATTAAATTTATTGAATTGTTAAAAACTATCACTACATGTCAGGGGTGTGCAAAATCTGGTCGTTAATTGTTCGAAAATTATTTTGACTAACTGATAAATTTGGGTCATTCAAATTTCGATCATTAATCATACCATATAAATCAGATAACCGATTGATCGGTTAACTGGAATAATAGGTTCAGTTTGGGTAATAACTTTTTCTACTTCTCTTATTAAAATTAAGAGTTCACACTTTCTAGTAATTAAACTCATGACCAAAAAGACTTCAAAAAATCATGGGGACATCAAAATCACTTGATATGACTATAAAATATTCTAATGCATAAAATTTAAAAATATTGTAGATAACCGGCCAGGGTTTGCCCAAAATTGTAAACCGTAATCGAACCAAAATAATTATTTTAAAATTCTACCAAAACTGAACTTCTCGATTCAAATAATCATATTTTAATTTTTTTTTTTTGAATTTTGAATTCGGTTTATTGAATTTTTTACACGGTCCTGCTGCAAGTTATAAAATAGTGATAAATTCTATGAATTTAAAGATCATTAACGGATCGATAAATTTAATGATAATTTTATAATTCTCAAAACTTCAACTACCAAAAAAAATTACTTTGTTTAATTAAAATTTCCAGAATTCTGGAAAACCACATAAAATAATAATTACAAAATGGACGACAGGCATATAAAGAGAAAGAAGTGTTTCAAAGTGTGAACCATACAAGTGGACTAATCCATCAACGCTATATCAACGTGTGGATTAGGACAATCCCTTTGCTTCCACTCCCTCTTCTCTCCACGTCCACATTCGTTTCACCAACAAATAATTGAACAACTTTAGCCTCAATATACAAATTGGTCCATGAAATTAATTAATTTTCCCTCAACTTGGTATCTGAAGTTTATTTTTTTACAAATTGGTATCTATCCTGACTTCACATTTCAACAACTAATCATGTTGTTAACCTGATATTAGTCGATCAAAATACTAACATAATTAAATGTTATATATCATAATTTGATTGATTGTTGAAATTAGGGTTGAGTAACAAAAAAATTGATTAATTGAAAATTTATTTAAACTGTAGTGTTTGGACAATTTATGGTTTCATAAGTTTTTGGTTAATTGAATTGAGTCAAATTTTATATTTTATTTAATTTAAAGTTAATTTTTATTTGTTACAATACAAAAATAATTATTTTATATTTAAAAATAGTAAAAATAATTTAAAAATATTATGTACTAATTATTAATATTTATATTTATTTGAAAAATCTTTTTTCAAAAAATTATTTATAAAGATAAGATAAAACTATTTTTTCAAAAATAAAAGAAAAACTCAAAACTTAGAGTTAATATGAAAAAAATTCAAAATTGAGGTTAAATAAAACAAAATATAAAGTGTGGATCAAAATTTTTTAAAACGAACCGAACCGAACTAAATACACTCATAGCTGGAATACCACCCCAGCCACATATATCAAAATTGATAATAAAAAAGAAATTTAAGTACCAAGTTGAGAACAACTTCTAAACTTAGGGACTAATCCGTATATTAATCCAAACTTTATATAGATTTTTGCTAACAAACGTCTTGGAAACGTTGCTAAAAGTAGAAATTCTTGTCCTGCATGAGGAACTGCGGATGAAGAAAGGATTGAGAGAGAGAGAG